>CP092089.1:37090125-37172625 GCA_029203775.1 Neoneuromus ignobilis | reverse complement strand
GAAATGTATTTTCTTGGAATTCTATTCGAAAACTTTTGACATTTGAAAACTTTGTGAACAAATAAATTCGTATTGTAAAAATCAAATAGAATATTTTTATGATCATAAAATATGTATCTATATACAAACATACATGCATACACACACACACACACATACACATATATATATATATATATATATATATATATATATAAATTTTTGAATCAAACTTTGTATTTTCTACATAAAACTTTTATTGAAATGTGAGTTCAAGATTGGAGCATTTCCATACGTACGAAATGCAATGCCATTTATATGATCTCAACACTTGTTTCTTTCGTATTCAATTCTTTGTAAAATATGTAGATGTAGATGTTAGGTACATTCTATTGAAATATTCACGTTTTACATATAAAATGCTACAATAAAATTTTATCTTCAAGAAGTACATTTTAGTTGATCACGATATGCAAACCTCTTTTATACTTCTGAAAGAATTTAATCAAATAAGTATTTTCAAGACATGTTTACACAAAAATCAGATTTCAGTCGAAATCTAAATATTTTTATTTGTAGTGAAAAATATTTTTGCAGAAAATAATTTCATTTATTCATAAAAACATTAAATGAAATTACAAAGATTTGGTCCAAAGAAAGTTATATAAATTGGTACACTAGAGAATAATTTTAGAAGTAAATTTATTCATCTGCTATTGAGTTGGGAAAATAAATTTATATAGTCTATTTTTAACAACTATTAAAATCAATAAAAAAGTCAGAAATATTATATCTCATTTAAAACAAGCCATAGTGATAATATTCTAATATAATAGAATCTATTCTATATTTTATTTCTGCATAAATATTTTTCTACAAAATCAAAATACGGTTCCAAAAAATTAATTAAAAAATTTCAACATTTTTTTAAAAAAACAACCATCGAACACCTCATATAACAGAGGAAAGTCAACTCTATTTTGAAACATTTCTTCATTTTGCATAACACAAACATAGTAAAATTAACAGAATGAGTTTATGAAAAATACTATTTTATTTTATAGATAATTCATTTTTTACCAACGAACCACTATCTTAATATTAAAAGTTGTTATTGAAGTAGTCAATAATTACTCATGATTCACATAATTATTTTTGTTTTCTTATTTATGAAAGAAAATTTATTTATATATATATATATATATATATATATATATATATATATATATATAAGAAATAAATTAGATTTATGAATAATAAATAAATCTTAATTTTTATATACATGATATTTTATTTTTTTATTATATTAATTTCATTATAATTAAAATAATTTTAATTTTATTAAACATACACTCAGTGTAAAACATGTCGTATAATAAATTATAAAAAAAATTATACACCATACTTACACTTTCTTATATTACATATAGTTATTCACATAGAGTTTATATTATAAACAAACAATTTAGGTATCATTAAACATCTTATACAGTTATATCATTGAATAAACAAGGTTATAAATTATTAATAAAATTACGATTGATCGAGAATCTTTTATATGAATTTTATAATAGCAAATATATTTATATTCCTCGAATGCATCCAATTTATAAGGTTATTAAATATTACGATTTTCTATGCAGTTGATAGATCATTGAAAGATTACATGAAGTTCCACTTCATATACTAAGACAGGTCCGGTTTAGTTAGCTCCTAGGCATAATATTGTCCACAATGAACATCGATGACTGTATCAGATAAAAGATACCTGATATTTGCAGAAGATAAAAAGAATTTATTGAGAATTTGCAACAAATACGAATCGGTTTGTAAAATCGACTGTCTTATATTGTCGCATAGATCTTCAAGATTTTTATAATTCTTTACTCTTGTCCAATATGTTTTATTTTTCCAAACAATCTTATTAAATATTCATAACAAGACATTTTAGATAATATATGTTTGTTTAGGTCGTAACTACAAAAATAATAACATGTTAGTTTTTTTTAAAAATATATAAGAAAATAAGAGGATATCTGAATGTGATTTATTGGTGAGATTTAAAAACAAAATTTGTATAAAAATACATAATGAAAACAAATAGGAGAAACCCAAGATTACATAAACACTAATTTAAATTATATGAAAATAGCTTGGAAATGGAATTAAACAGTAATAATACTATCTGACAATGATCTCATAAGATCAACATTGATGGTTAAAAGAATAAACTTCAAAGAAGGATAATAAAGAATAATAAAATAGTAAGAAAAGAAGACGCCTAAAAGTTAGAGAAGTACAATATAAAACTTTAAAATAATAATTTTCCTTCTGTCAATAAAAAAATAGTTCTATTTTAAAATCTTCAATATGAAATATTTGAAATATTATGGTTTTAATCATATCATCCAACAATTAAAGAAAATATTAAAAAATAATACTAATTTTATAAATTTTTGAAAGAGACATTTCCTTTGATCCAAAACTATAAAAATAATTTCTTATTTATTGCTATTTAGAGAGTTTAAAATGGTATCAAATCAACTAATCTTTATATTAAAAAAATAAAAATGTATAGAGGTTGATGAAATCTTTATTAACTAAAAATTGATTATTGAACTTATAATCGTTTATTAAACAAGTTTATCCTTACAACTAATTACTAATCTTTTTTAAAAATAATTTTATAATACAATTATAAATATTTTTCTTCTTTTCAATAAAATTGAATATATTTTTATGAGTTGATTTAAAAATATCTTAATACTAATCAAAAACGATAAAACAATATGGAACAAGAAACAAACATTTTTATTTTCTTAAAAAATATAAATTTTTTAAATCAAATCAAATATTTTTTTAAAAAAATAATAGTATTAAGTTATTTTTATAATTTGAAGCCAATAAGATTCATCAATATACTTAATTTATTCCGAACGACCTTAATAATAATACTTTTTTAAAAAAGTTTTCATTGTAAAAAAACGGAAAAATCAAGCAAAGAACACACAATTGAGATTCATCAATCATTCAGTCGACTGTTTGTATTGGTAAGCATTAACCTGACTTCGAACCCTCACGAACTGCACTCTCGGAAGAAATCGTTTAATCATTTCACTAATCAAACCACGATCACAATTTCTCAAAAGTGGTTTAAATAATAATAATAGAAAAAGAACGAAAGGGGGACGAGCCGGCGAGAAAAACTTCCGACCGTGACGTTTGCACGCAATAAAGTATACACTTTTTATTTTCATTTCTTTTGAAACCTTTCAATTCATTAACGACATTTCTGAACGGAAAAATAACTTCATTTCCCTCGATGAATATTTCTCGTTTCGTGTGAATTCACCACTAATGCGTTCAGTATTCGTGAAACTCATTAATGATTCAACGCATGCGAATTAATGTCAAATTAGACTGTTTATTTATTATTCCGTTTCTCTTTTTCCAATATGAGCATATAAAATATATATATATAAATTATTAGAAACATTTAATTTTGTTTCACAAAAAACGACTTACATGTTTTAATTTTTATTAATTAATTTTGTCTACAATTTCAATTATTAATTGAGTCGTTCAGAATCCAATGTAAGTCCATTTTTTGGAATTTTAATATATTTATAAATTTTAATCAAACAAATAATTCATAAATTATTTAATAAAAAAACTAATTTTATTAATAAAATTATTTAATAAAAAAACATTAATTTTCTCAATTTTTGTTTAATGGACTTAATCATATAGGCATCTGAACAGCTCAATTATGACTATACCTATTTGGCATTTTATTATTCCCTCTTCGAGTAGAAGACATTGTTTTTATTATCAAAATACTTTAATAGTGCCTCGATGAATCCATCCTTTATATTGATTTTTTTTCATTTATGAAATTCTATCAAGTCTTAAATAGATTATAATTTAATAGTGCAATATCTCGATTTTATAAAGAATGGATTATCATTTTCCATTCTAAATCACTGATTTTTTTTCATAATCCTTAAAGATACATAAAAACTGACACCACTATAATTAAATATAACTCCTTTCTTACTCATCAGTGCTAAATATTATGAAAGTGTATAGAAACATAAAAAGTCTAAGTTAGATTAGCACTCATTTACGAAGTCCCAGTCGAGTACATCTCTGTTTTTTAGAAAAGTTCTTAATACAGTACTGGATAAAAAAAAACTCAAGTTACATATATATATATATATATATATATATATATATATATATATTAATTGATAAAAATAACAACAATTATGTACATATTTAAAAAAAAAACATGCTATAAAATCATAAAAAATATATTAACTTTTTTTTGTTATAATCTTCTAACTATTACAAAAACAATATCTGTTTTATAGTACTTATTAGGAAAGTTATATGAATAAATGTTGAAATTTCGTAAACATGAATAAAATTTCACTTAGAATTGACTAACGAAAAATAAAAAAGTCGAATAAAAGAGTTAAATAAAATAAAATCTAAACTTCATCGAAATTTATTATCATTTTATATCATAGTTTTATATAAATGTAAATAATAATTTTCGTATATTTTTAATTGAATTTTAACAAGGTTTATATTTAATAGCCTCTATCATACTTGTAAAATATATGATACTGGTTGTCATTGAAGTCCATTACAAAAATGTGTTAATTACAAAAAGGCGAATGGTACTTAAGAAGCGATGCATAATAAATACCAGAAAATTTAAAATACATTCTATACAGTATAAAACAGACTTACTACACCATAGAACAATTACCATACATCACTTATTCTGGCAGTAACATATTTACTACAACGTACAATATTTCTTATTATATTTACTTTGAGCACACTTTATCTATATATTTTATCTTATATATTTTATCTTATATATATATATATATATATATATATATATATATATATATATATATATATATGTATAACATTTTAATTATTTATAAAAATTTAAAAACAATATAGTGCACTTGTAGCTACAATTCGTAGTTTTATTCTTTTAGAATCAAATACTACCCTCCAACAAGGTATTTATAAATAGCTTCACTGAATATTTATAGACACGAATTCAAATCTGTCATTTCTAATGGTGTTCTAACAGAAACGGCGACAGGTCTATCTTGCAACACTTCGGTTCCATAACTCACGATCATCAGTTCGTGTTAATACAATTATTTATGTCATAAAATACTTACAAGAAACTGCATTTACAAGGTATATATTCGTTAACATTGACATAAAACAAATCATTTTCAAATACCTTTTAGATTTATGTTGGAACTTACAAGAAACTTGTCAATATATTTAGATTTTAATAAAACATAATTAGTAGTTACTGGAAATATTCAATTTTATATGAAATATTGCCTTTGATTTTAATTATATTTTAATGAACCATAAATATCATTATATTATTCATCTCGTCAAACACTTTATATTATCACAACTCGTTTGGCATTGTAGCTAATTAACATTTTCATAAATAAATCATTTACTCCAATGTCATAAAATGTTATAAATGTTCAATAGTCATTTACTGTACACTTTTTGGAAACCAAGATTATATCAAAACATTGTATTATAGAACTTACAAATATTGATTTCTATATGTAAAAGCAAATGAGCCATAACTGTAAACAACTGTGGCAATAAAAATCGATACTTTTTTATTCACATGCTCCAAATATAGTAACTTCATCACAAAAATTCACATAAGGATCTAAAAACACTTATTTTTAAATAATTATTAAATACTAATAAAATTGTTTGATATTTAAAATAATTATTCACTTATAAACGAAAATTTGATTATAGTAGTAAAAACCTAAAATTTTAGATTGTATGTGTATCTGTTCTAAAAATGATACTGTTGTCATCGGAATAAATTATATGAACAATAAATAATTATACAAAATACAAAAAAATGACATTTAGATACATTAATTTTTGCTAATTCATGTCAATTTAAATAAATATTTAATTGAATTTTTTTTAAAAAAAGCTTTAAAACAACTTTTAAATTTTTAATATAAAAATTCACTCATCCCAATATGAAAATATTTTATAAAATTGTTCAGTAGCCACTAACTATTTATTTTATTTACAGATATATATTTCTATGGCCATGCCATTATCGTCAAAGCAATACGTTATAAACATATATATATATATATATATATATATATATATATATATATATATATATATATATATATATAATTAAAACTCTATCAAGCACAAAATATCAGAAAAATCAATACTAATGTAATAATAAAAATGGCGAAAACTAATATGACAAATCAAGAAACATGACAATACTACTTTTATGCCCTATATTTTTAATAATTTTCACTAAAATAAAAAATGGTTTGATTCAAAGATATTAATTTTCTTAATGCTCAATTACATATAAAAAAATTATATATACAGCTGGATCTGTTTTTGTGCGGATTATTTTAATGCGATTTTGAAGTTATGCGATTCATATTTCTTCTTAGTATCTTTTTATATGATTTTTTTAAAGAATTCCTTTAAGCGGTTATTTAATTCAAGGAAAAGCTCTTTAGTTTTATGAACAAATGAAGGAATCAGAGCTATTTATTTCCGCTTCTCAAACTGATAAGGAATTTTCGGCTAGCAAAGGATGGTTAACAGAGTTTTTAAAAAGAAATGCACTGCATAACGTGAAGATTACGGGTGAAATTGACAGATGAAGAATCTGCCAATATTTTTTTAAACAATATTACGTTAATCGCACTTTTCAATTTATATTGGATAAACTAGAAAATGAGTCAATAACAGTAACTGACACTTGGAAAAAAGTTTCTATCTTTGACTGTATAAATCATGTTGCATTTGCTATTACTCAAATAAAACAACACACTTTAAATGCCTGTTGGAAAAAGGTTTGGCCTACATGTCTTAAAAACAGTGCAGCTATTCACTTTCTTTTTTATTTTCTTATTTTTATTCTAAACAGTGCAGATATTATTGCGATGATAATTAAAATATGTATGAAAAATTCTAAAATAAATTACACATATGTACATATTTCTTTGAATAAAATTAAATAGTTAATTAAAAAATAAAGTAAAAAGCTTTATTTTGTATCAATTCTTTGCAGATATTTGAAATATTTTTCAAGCATTCTTTATTTCCTGATTTTTAATGCGAATTTTAAAGTAATTTCACTTTGTAACTTTGGTTTTATGCGGTTTTTGAAAATTACGGAACGTATCCTTAATTTTTCAATGTAAGTTAAGTATTTTTTGTGCGATTTTTTTAATACGGTTTTCTGCGGAACGTATCTACCGTATAAAAACAGACTCAGGTATGTATATATATATATACACAGAATTTTTTTGTGACAAAATTTACATTGGAATCAATTTAAATTTTTATCACACTTAAAAAGCACCTCTTTCTCTCTCTCCCTCTCTCTCTCTCTCTCTCTATATATATATATATACCTATTAAAATAAAGTGAAATATTTTTATGAACGTATGAACGACAAAAATCTTTTTACAATCAAAACAATCGGAGCGCAATAAATAAGGAATCAAAATCAAATTGAATCAAATAGCATATGTCTGATCAGTGTCAATTCGAACATTTACTTTGATATCTCGCCATTTAAATACGTATCTCTTATGTCTAAAAGATGATCTGAATAGAGTTGAATCGTCGACAGAGACAGCGTTATGTAAAAAACACGTTTTCAAGATAAGGAAAACATCTATGACATGGGTTGAAATATGGTTTTCGTCGGAATTGCCAATTTAAGGAAATATCTTTTGAATTACTGATGAGTAAAGTGGTAGCAGTGACAATGCTAGCTCGAAAGGCTCTACTTCACTGCATGTACAGTATTCGTTCAAGTAGACTAGCTCTGTATCGGTAGGGATGGGCTCGAGCGTATCGCTCGACGTGGTTTTTTTCTCGCCAACAATGTCATTATAGAATAGGCTCCAAGGGTGTCTTTCACTATATCGTTCATGAATATATAAAAAATGAGAGTTGGTTTTTGTTCGAAACTTTTATGACAATATATACATTTTTATACATTTTTTTCTCGCTATCTACATTAACTTTTATAGTGAACGTTTGACATTGCGCTATCGAAATGTTAAATCATTTTTACTACAGCTTTTATTAAGAAAATTCTAGATGAATAGCTTCGTTTAATTATGTTTTTAAAAAATAATTTTCATGAATCATTTTATCTGTAGAAGTTGTCTCGTTCAAGGCACTACTAAAACGAAATGTTTTGCATTTCATTTAATAGATATTACATATTGCATTCTGATTATCTAATATTTTAGTTCATATTAATATTTAATTATCATAAACACATTATGTTTAAAAAAATCATTTATATGTATATCATATATATATTTATATCTATATATATATATATATATATATATATATATATATATATACGAGGTCAGACAATTAAGTAATGCGACCGATTTTTTTTCTCGGCCTGTGGTAACACTGCGAACCTGTAACTCCGCCACCGTAATAGCAGATCCCTACTCTCTCGATTGAGACCTTGACCACCCTCGTACGATCATTTCTTCGCCAGCTGTTTAGTGTTTTGTAACAACGCGCGAGTAATGCATGTCACGAAAATGGAACAGAGAAATTGTCTCGAGCAGGTTGAAAGTGATCCTACTCTTCTCGATCGAGTTATTACTGGTGATGAAAGTTGGTTCTTTCAATATGACCCCGAAACTAAACGACAAAGCCAACAACAGTGGCTGTCCCCTGGAGCACCAAGGCCAAAGAAGGCGAGAATGAGCAAGTCCAAAGTGAAAACCATGTTGATTTACTTCTTCGACAGCAAAGGGGTGGTTCACAAAGAGTTCGTACCACCTGGACAAACCGTAAATCAAGTATTCTACCGCAATGTGCTCGAAAAATTACGAAAAAGGGTGCTCAGAGTGCGTCCAGAGATCGCGAAGACTTGGGTTCTATATCACAACAATGCTCCCTGTCACAATGCGTTCAGTGTCTCTCAGTTTTTGGCGTCTAAAGGCATCGCAACGTTACCACAACCCCCCTATTCACCGAATATGTCACCCTGCGACTTTTTCCTATTCCCCCATATGAAAAAATTCGTCAAAGGTCGACATTTTGACTCCGTTGAAGATATCCAAGAATCTGTGACGAGGGTACTCGGAGAGGTCACACAAGAAGTGTTCCAGAATTGTTACGAAAACTGGAAAACTCGCTGGAATAAGTGTATAGATGCGGAAGGGGACTACTTTGAAGGGGATCGCAGCGATGTACCTTAATTTTTAAATATACTCGATTTTTGAATTTTGTCACATTACTTAATTGTCTGACCTCGTATGTATATGTATATATATATATATATATATATATATATATATATATATTAATGTCTAAAAAGAGACGAATGGATAAATAGGAGAGAGGCATAACAAAATTCGTAGGAGTGAAATAAAAAAGAAAGAATTAAATCACTCAAAATGGTAAATTTTAAGAAAGTCTTTTATCTAATAGTAGATAAAAGCAAAATAATGATGATGATAATATAATATAATTAATGATAAATATTAACAATAAAAATTCTTTAAAAAAATGACAAAGGAACTCAATAATGAAATTTGTTCGTGTGTTTTCAAATATAAAACTAAAAATGACTCGAAATTTATTAACGTAAGTGATATATTTTGACTTAAAACAAACAATTTTATTGTCAGTTACTGCTCGGAATTTTATTTCTCAAAATGAAATTTTAATACTTTCTAAGTTTTTCATAAAACAAGACTAAGTTTCTTCGCTGAAATATGAAAACTCTTTTAATAAAAACCTCAAATACAGTTAAGTTTTTTCAATACATTTTCGAAAACAATATTATTTAGTTACGTTTAAAGTTTGTCTAGAATTCTTATTTTGATTAGAAGTTTTGATCTTGATTTTATATAAGTTTATTTTTTCAAGATATTTATTTGTTTTCATCTAATTTACATACATCTACGCAATTAATATTACTCATAAGTCTGCCACTTGTAAAATTATCATCTTTATTTATAGAAAATAATCATCACTTGATTTGACAAAACGTTCCAACAGATATCTTAACTTTCAATTTTTCTTACGTAAACCTTCGAACAAATTTATTAAATTAAATTTAGAAACAATATTTCATAGTCCACAAATTGAAAATTTATATTTACAAACATTTAATTGAAAAACATTTTGGAATTGTGATTAAACGAGATCAAGTTTCCAATTTTTATTATTTTTCTTATCATGATAAAGCAATATTAGAAAAATTGTGCAAATAAGAAATTTAATATTAATTATTTATGTAAAATGTATAATTATTAATAAAAAAATGTAAATCGCACAATAATTATTACATTTAAATGAAAACATTTTTTTTTGTCTTATCTACATTAAAAAATTCGAAAAACTACAATAAGCTTCTTCAACATTCATGCAGAAAGTAATTTAATATGTTTTCTAATTTTAAAATGTACATTTGAATCACTCTTTTGAATATATATATATATATATATATATATATATATATATATATATATATATATATAAGTTTTGAATTTTTGATTTAGATTACAAAATGTTTAAATATAAAAGATATAAGTATGTACTGAAAATAAATTGCTGCGCATAAAACCATTATAGAATTGCGTGATAAATTTAATGCAGATAATACTGTGTAATATGCGTATAAGGAACGCCCAAGTAAACATTACATAACTTATAAAAGATAATACCGCAAATATGTTTACAAGTTTTATCACGATTATTAAATAAATGGTAAGTAGAATGGTTTCGTGAGATTAATATTGCAAAGACCAGTATACACGAGTTCTTAGAATTTAATAACAAGAATGTAAATAGGCAAATATGTCTCCTGCTAGAGTAAAACCTAACATCACAATCTACATCATATTTTTAATTTTTAGAAATATTTAATAGTAGTTGATATTTTTATAATATAATGTCACTGTTCTGAATTTAAACGTAATCTATCGTTCATCATTCTTCAATAATCAATTTATTTACATTTTTGAAATAATCAAAGTTTGATAAATAAATAACAGATACATGAGTGAAAACATTACTTTAGACTATGATTAATATATACTTTAATTTATACTTTAAAATCGTATAAATATTTACACGGCTTTTTTTTAAAAAAAATATTATACATCAACGATCATAACATTTCCATAACTGCTGATCTCATTGTCGAAAACACATCTCGATAATAGAGATGATAAACGTGATGATAAAAGCAGCCGTTGCCACTACCTTCAACGTTGCTCGCTAAACGTTGATATTATTATAAAGGGATTTAAAGCTCCCCGCGCGTATAACGTGTATATAAAGCGCTTACAGTTTCAGCTTTCTTATATGAAAAGCTCTCGCTGGATAATACGTTCGCCCGTTGCCCCGTCGTTCGCCCATTGTGTCAGTTTTCCACGTCTCGAGTGCTTTTATATTACCTTTAATGGCATCTCCTTTTGTAAAGTCGACCGTTTTATAGATGGATATACATATATATATATATATATATATATATATATATATATATATGCGGAAAAGAAAAGACAAGGCGTTTTAAAGAACTGTCATTCGAGACTCACGTTTTTTCACATGTTACATTTTTTTTATTTAAATCATTGTGAATCATGCACGACTGTACTGGGGTGAAATGATATAGTTATTTTCGAACGTAATTCTCTGTTTTAAACTTCGCTATATTGAATGTCATAAATTTTACCTTGACTTTCTGATGGGATCAGTTCAAATATACATAAAATAAAGTTTGTGACAGTGTTGATTTATTATCTAAAAAATATTTTTTAAATGGAACTGAAAATAAAACGATAATAAAGACATATCTGAAAAAATGTTTATAATATAAAATATTTTATACACTCTTCTCTAAATTGATATTATGTATTCAAAATTCTATAAGGAAATTAGTAAACAATAAGTAATTATTAAACACTTTAACATTTCCAGATGAGGAAGATCAATTGCGATTAAGAAAAATTTCTTATAATCAATTTCAGCACTAATTTAATTCTTTTAACATTTTTTACAAAAATTTATTTTTATAATTTCTCGGGTTTTTTGTAAAAAAATATTCAATATTGATTAATAACATTTTTCTGGTATATTTTTAATAACTGTTTTATATCAATTTAAATGGATTTAAACAATTTTTAAATTAATTTAATATAAATGAATCATAAAATACCATTAATGACCAATAATCTATCATTATTCATTTTATTTGTTGATTTAAATTTTGATGATCATGCTAAATATCATCAAAGCACTTCATTTAAAATATATTAGGTTGGCAAATATCTCCCTTCCGCCTTCTGGTCTTTTGAATTTCGCAGCTATGTACAAAAAAAAAAGCGGAAGGGAGATACTTGCCAACCTAATATATTTACAAATTTATATTTATATTCTATTTTAGCATTATAAATCTAAATTTTATAATAAATCATTCTGTCAATAATGTCATAGAGATTGAAATACATAACAGTAAATAAAGTGATCAATAAATAATTATTATACACTTTTTATAAAATCTTATGGTGTTGGGATGAATGATTCATTTGAATTAAAATAAATTTATTACAAGACAAAAACGAATAAAATTGTATTTAAATTTGCATTTTATAATAAGGTTTATTAAAGAAATATTTTAGTAAATTCTTTAAGAAAGTTTGTTAGAGAAATATTAGTAGAGATTGGAAAAATATTTAGAAGATTTATTGAAAACGGTTTACAAGAAATATAAATATAAAATAAACACCAATATAATAATATTTCTACCTTGTCATTTTAATAAAATCTAATTATCAAAAATAAATTTAATTTTAAAAATAAAATAATTATAACTACTTAAGCATTATATATACATTTTTTAAAAATATATAATCACTCTGTTTCTGTCCTACAACCTTTTTATACATTCCTGTAGATATTTTCATTAGAATGCAGTACTTTTTATTTTTCCCTCGACTAACTTCAGTTAAAAAAGTATACTTAAATATATTTTTATTGATGTAATTTTTGAATGTAAACTCTTCATTTAATTTTTTTAAAAACCTTTATTATCGTTTATTAATTTAAGTATATTGATACAAATCAATATTTACTTTATTTTAAAATCATTTCATAATCTCAACTGCATTAAATATAATCATAATAATAGATTTATTACATTCTTACACGAAGGTATAATATATGATAATTCATTTTTGTCATTGTAACCACGAATTCGATCGACAATGTTTTACGTTTTCTTATATCGCGTGCATACTTTACATACATAATATATACATACATACATATATATATATATATATATATATATATATATATATATATATATATTCACATATACACATTTATGTATGCATTTATTTATATATTTGAAGTATACGTTGAACGTTTATTTCTAAGATCGTGCATTCGTGACAGATACGTTAAGCTTTTTGGAAACCGGAGGGTGTGCTTTCTATGTCCGTATACTTTTTCCTACACTGGCACAACACCGCTACGAAGATCGAAACACTGCTATAACGTACATAGTATGGTTTTTATTTATCGTTTGTTTTGAATACAGGCGACCGTTATTGTTGTATAGTCACGTTTGAGAATTATTTTTGTCTCTTAGGTCGGCGAGAGCACGAATTTATTACTTAATGGAGTCAATATATTCACAGAAATTTGTGTGCGTTTTAGCTGCAATCTATTTTTAAAGTTATGGAGATAAAACGTCAACGCAGTATGTTAGTAATGGATGTTTTTTCGTACACACATATATTACGCATTTATATATATATATATATATATATAATTTATATTTTCAAATTTAATAGTACAAAAAAATAAATAATCATTTAAAAAAACATTTAGACTTAGAAAATATTCAGACTAAATGAATAAAACTATTTTTTTCTAATTTAATTTTTATAATAGTTATTTTAGAAACAGGATTTATTTTTCAATACCAAATCTTATTTTTATAAAAGAAAATTCTATTCACATATGAAATTAATAATTCTCAATTTCACAAAATTTTATAAAATTCATCAATAATGCCTTATTTTTCACTATTTTCTTTAATATTATTTCAGTATTCATATCGCCTGTTTATACAAAATAATATCGATATTATATTTGGGTTTCAATAGTTTCTTGACAATAATAATAAGATTTTTAATAAAAATATTATAAAAAATAAAATCAATATAAATCATTTACTAGTTTAAGTATTCATGTAAAAATAAACACACTGTCATTCGATACTTAACTTTGACAAACAGTGCTTTCCATATATGGTACTCATTCATTAGTGTATCCACTAAACGACATTCTTATAAGATTATGAGATTAATTATAGCGCGTAAATCACTAATGGTAAAAGAAAACTATTCACATTCGTTATTGCTTCTTGTGTTAAAATAGTAGAACGTAAGTAAATCAAAAACGAATGGATTAGTTTCGCTCCTAACTTGAAGCGTTTTTCAATTAGAAAGATTCATTGTGCTATCAAGAAAATTCAATAAATTATTTTATAATACAATATTTATTAAATATCTTTATATATTCTCATTTTACTATAGAAAGGAACTATTTTTTTAATTTTTATTTGTTTATATCAATTTTTACTTATCACTTTTTATAGCTATAAATTACGTTCACATAAGTAATTTATTCCGTAACGGAGTTACAAATTAACTTTTCATGGGAACATCACGCTTATATGCGTGAGTTGTCCGGTTGCTCGTCAAAACTGATAATTCAACGGAGTCAAAATTGAAAATTTTAACAAATATTGTAAAAATAATTTTTTTCAGAAATGAAACATAATTTAAGTAAAATATAATTACAAACAAAAATATATTTTCAAACTCACAACTAAAACAAACTCCTTTTCGCAATAATGTAATCACAGTTTCATTATCTCTTGAAAAAATAATAAAAATTATTCACCTATTATTTTCTTTAAAATTTATTCGAAAATTACGTTATTTTATTAAACAAAGACACATATAACTAAACACACTATTATCTTAATGCGATGACAAATTCACTTTAACCAAATGACACCACAAGGTTTTACAAAAATGTTTATTTTGTTCGCTGATATACATTTTGTTGAACAATCAATTTGATTCTGCAACTTTTATAGATCAGAGCATCTATCCGGAGGTAAAAATATTTGTACCACAATTTTTGTATCAAAATTCAATGTTGTCTATGAAAACAGTCCCTTACTAGCCAAAATAAACGTTCAAACATTATCAAAGAATTTTATAAAACATCCCTCTGACGATGATAACATGACAATCGAAACGAGCATCAGAAAGTAAACAATAAGTAATTATTAAATACTTAGAAAAACTTATGATTTGGGGTTGATTAATTCGTTTATGTTAAATCATTAAAATTAAAAATGCATATACGATTAAACAGATGCATGATTAAATATTGTTAAATGAACTCTAATTGATTCTGAACACCATTTTTATGATAACAAATACAAATTTTATAATAACAAGTTTCTTTTCGTTTCATTTTGACAAACAAATTTATAACACATTTCAAACTTGTCTAAAAAATTTGAAATAAAATACCGATCTTTAGAAACTGATTCAAAGATTACAAAGTTTTTGAATAACAGACTAAATCATCTAAATGTAATTTATTAAGGTTCAGAATAATTTAAATAGAAAACTAATGACAACGTTTCATAAACAGTAAATTATTATTATTCCCTGTGAATAATAGTAATGAAAAAAATAACCGAAATAGAAAGTTAGTAATTAAATTTATACAAAAATAGTTATATTTTAATCAAAAAACACTTATTTGTATTTAAACAAAAATACAAATAAGTACAAAAATGTATAATGAATAAATAATAAGATTTTATATACCTCATTCTGAAGATAACAACACAATCATGAAATTCAAATTATGAATGAAATTGTGAAAAATCAGTGATTATTGGTCATTTTTATAAAATATTGCATTGTAAAGAAAGTATTTTTTTAAAAAATTAACTAATCACTGTTTCACATCAATGTCAAATAATATATAATTAAGTTAATTCTAATAATTTGAAAAAATATTCACTCAGTTCTTATTAATTATTTTTTCAACCATAAAATTTATTAAAATGTATTGATATTTATTTTAATATTACATTTAAATAAATTCTAAAAAAATTCTCTTTTACATATTACATACTAAATTGTATGAAAGTATCTAAATAATCATTTTTTGCCTAAAATACAAATGAAAAAAATTCTTTAATAGCAGTCAATCTATCTGTCTTGAAAGATAAATTTCGTTATTAGTCATCTATCTATACACCACAGTAATCCGCAAGTTTTATCAAATGCTGCGTTGTAACTTTTCCGTGTTTTCCGTCAATAAACCCGAATCCAAGACCGAACTTATCAAAGACGCAGTCCGATGGAATAACTTTTCGATATCTAAAATTGAGAGTTTCCCAGCTGGTAGAACAAACGTTCGTGTATAAAGATCGACGCGGCATGCATGTATATAAACGGGAAACGTGCAAGTCGGGCGGTACAGTGGGCGGCACAACGACGACGAGAGTAATGTATAAAAGTTTTATTTTCAGAGGAAATGACGTTTATCGTGCAGTTCTTTTCTATCGTTCGCGCGCCACACAGTCGACCCACACTCAGAGCGACTCTGCATTGCCACCACACAGTTTCCGAGACTTTAGTGTCCCGCGGCAGTTCAACTTGTGCATTTCCACACATATATCACTTTTCTGACTTTGGAAATCTTTTTCCCTGCGTTTTAGTTCATTCTGTGAGAAATGCTCGGATTAATAACAACATTTTACTATTTATTAACTTCACAAAAAAACAATGCAGAATTTGGAAATCTGATACGAGTATTTATTCACATTTTTCCGATATTTTTTTTATTTAAAATTATATTTATTTTTACAATTAATCTAATGAAATTCCTTTCATATGAAATTTTAACTAAATAATTTAAATAAACTAATTAATATTTCAAATTTTTAAATGTTTTTATAATAAACATTTCAAATATATAAAATTATAACATTTATTTCTTATAACATGTAATAACTGAATGTTTTAAAAAAAAATTTATGTAGAATTAAATTTAATTTTTATTATATTTTATACTTAATTATTGAAGAATATATTAGATTTTCTGACATTTTTTTCGAAAAACAATACATAGAGAGAGAGAGAGAGATGTATGTGTTTATGCATAAAATGGTTTTTAAAACCCTATAATAGAACAATTAAAAAATAATAAATCATTTCAATATTTAATTTACTCCACACAATCATTAAATATTTCTCTCTAAAAACATTCTCGTGAACTTTGAACATACAATACCCATTTCAAACTTTAAAACAACTAAGTTCAGTAATCAATTATTGAAATTTTCAACATTATTCCATATAATATGAAGCATTTCTAATCAATATATGCTTGATTTTCATCAGAATTAATTTAATATCTCTTTATAATTAAATAATATTTTATATGAATACATTGTAAAGAATATTTTCAAGGAATTCCTTTAGCCCTATTATTTCAACTTCATTCCTTTTCCCATAAACAGTCTCAACTTGAAAACTTTAAAATTGTAAAACAAGAATTTCAGGTTAAAAATCAACAATATAATTTCGAATGAAAAAATATGCGAGTAATAAAATAAATATCGATTTTTTTATAAATTATATATTTTTCAATAAAGAATAATATTATTTAACATTACTGAGAATAAAGATGACATAAAATACTATTATAATAAAATTTTAAAATTGAATATCAACATTTCTTCTTTTACTAAGTGATTGTGCAGGTTTAAAAAAGTAACAAAAATAAATCAATCGCTTAAACACCACAAAATGTTATAAAAATAATCAATAATCATTTACTGTTCACTTTATATGTTATTAGAATATTTTATATTACAGAACTCTAATGATGATGCAATAGCCATTGAAAAGTATATCAGCGAATAAAGTGAACAATAAATGATTATTGAATAATTTTACAAATTGTTTGTAATATTTTAGTGACTGGTACATTTGTGTCAAAATGAATTTGAAACGATACCAAAATAAATAGTTAAAAAGTAACCAAATATCAAGCATTGAAATAAAAAAGGTTTAAAACAAACCATCACTAGAATCGAATTCTATTTTTCAACCTGAGATCATTATTATTTATATTTTTCAATAAACAATATAAACTAAAACTATCCTTAACCCTTTAACTGTTTAATTTTGTTTCGAAAAACTTTTTCTGCCTGCTTAATTATTTTCCAGCGAAGACGAGTATACTCGACATAAACAGAGTAAAATGTTTCTGCCTATAAAAGTAGGCAATTATGATTAAAAATCAAAAGTTGCGTGTTGGTTTTTTATAAAATACATATTTTTTATTTATAAATATATATTTTATAAATATATATTTTTTAGAAAATATACAAGCTATTGTGTATTAAAATAAATAAGGTTGCCAGACTAACGAATATTCTAAAATGTACATTTTTTAAAAGATCTTTATTTGCCTTTTTCAGGGAAAAAAAATTACAGTTGATTCGTTTAATAATAATACGAATGCGATTTTTTTATCTTCACGACGAGTATACTCGACATTATGCGAAAAATTTTCGTTTCGCTTTGACGAGTATACTCGACATAAACAGTTAAAGGGTTAAATAAGTAAATATAATTAAATTTTAAAATTTCTCATGTAGTTTTTATGACATCGGGTTTAATTTTTAAAAATACATAAAATCTTTCTTGCGTTTATTGTTTATTTATAAATTATTTTTATAAATTTGAATATTTACTAATTTATATAAATATTTTTCTTTACTTTGAATTTTTATTATTATAACAAATATAAAATTATTTGCATAAAATTTTATACATTTTACATATTCTTTAATTCTATTTGTATATTTGTATCAACTAGCTAATACTTAATTGAAATAGGGCATTTAAGTTACTTTTCTTTTTTCCTAAACACTATTTTTTATAAAAAATATATTATTAGTTAGTCAATCATTGTAATTATAAATTTCTTATAAAAAGCGAAATGAGAAAATATATGTCAAATTTTTAATTATTGCTAGAATTCTACAATAATTAATATTTTCCTATCATTTTTATATTTTATAAGTTTAAACTATTTCAAGAGACATAGTTTACTTAAAATCACATAAAACGCATATACAATTTTTGTGTCTTAGATATAGAAGTAGTATAGAATTTTTTAAATATTTGTTCTAGTTATGAATTACTAATGTAGAAAATTTTATCAAAACATAAAATCAATATTTTTCAACAAACTTTTAAAAAATGTAACAATAATCTATATTTTAAAACCACAAAACTCTTCTAATATTTATAGAACACTGTAAATTTGAGTTCTTTAAAAATAGAAAATGTTATTTATATGAAAATAATCTAGATAAAAGTATGTTTAAAATAAACATCAGAAGTACTTTTCTTATCTTACTCTTTAAAGAAATGTTCGTCTTTAAACGAACATGTACTGTTATCTGTACGGTAAAGAACAATAAAATAAAAAAATACATCTTTGTTAAGAATCCTGGAATAAAAAAATCTAAAAGTCGTACGTATTGTGAACGCTCAATGCCAACTGCGATTAAGATATCGGGGGATCGTCGTCATCGTCGTCGTCGTCGTCGTCGTCGACGGCGACGCAAGAAAATCGTAAGAGTGTACGAACAAGTAAAAGGTGGAAACTGTTCTCAGATTAGGTCGGCCTCTGTGGAATGTATACGATGCTCGTTTCATTCGAACCGCGGCGGCGACGACGGTGCACTTGCATCGCCGTCGTGCATCTAAATGCGTTCAAAGATTTATATATTGTATTTGAATGGGTGTCGCGTGTTCGTAAGTTTATGAGAACGATTTCAGAGAGATACATTTAACGATTGTGTAGACTTAGTTGAATATTGAATCGATTTCACTGTTTGTTAATTACATTTATATATCAATACATTTTCCAATAATATATATATATATATATATATATATATATATATATATATATATATATTATCCTTTATTTTTTAATGAAATTACACGTAGCTTCATTTTTTCTCATATAGGGTCTTTCAATAACCACATCTAAACTTTGACAGCCAATTGTGGTTATGTTTGAAATCATAGCATCGTCATTCTGTGACGTTATTGTTCTGTCATAGCTGCCATTTTATCATGGAAAACTATATGATTCAACAATGCGTCAAAAAATTCGTGTTCTGTTCACCAAATTTTGGTGAAAAAATTATCTTCAGTGACGAAGCGCATTTTTAGCTGAATGGCCTCGTAAACAAGCAAAATTGCCGGATCTGGGACGATGCTAATCTACAACAATTCCAGTAGCTTCCTGTATATCCAGAAAAACTGACTGTTTGGTGTGGATTTTGGTCAAGCGGCGTCATCAGGCCATACGTCTTCCGAAATGAAAAAGGAGAGGCTGTAACTGTCAACGGCGGAAGGTATCGAGAGATGATAACTGATTTTTTTTGGCCCTAATTGGATGATATGGACGTAGACAACATGTGGTTCCAACAAGATGGTGCTACGTGCCACACAGCAAGCGACACAATGGCGTCATTAAGGGGTTATACGCAGTTAGAAATTTCAAAAAATCGATTTTAACCCTTAAGGGGTTATACGCAGTTGCGAGGCGCAAAAACGACGTTTTTTTAGGAATTTTTTTTAGAAACAGTATTTATTTTGCAAATTACAAATTATGGTTATTTGAATAGATCCTACTTTCAAGAATAAAATAACATGTCGATCATAAAAAAATATTGAAGTGCACCGCTCCTGCAGATGATGTCCCGAACGACCTCCAAAAAAAGGCGCTTGGCGGTGATCTCCATATCGGCGGTTTGGATTATCCGAAATCAAAAAATATGGTCAATTATTTTAAAGGATAGATTAATGCAGGTATTGAACGAAGGAATAATAAAAATTTTCATTTTTGACAAAATGGCGTCTACTTGAAAAAAAATTTTCGTTTTTTACTAAAATTTTCGCTCCAAATTGTTTTAAAAAAATAGTAATAATTTTTGTAAACCTTATTCCTTCGTTCAATACCTGAGGAATATATTTGAGAAGATTGTGTGAAAATTTGAGACCGATCGGTTCAGCCATTTCTGAGATATCGAGATCACCGACTATGAAAACACCGTTTTGAGATAAACGCGTTTGAAGTTTCGGAAGTAGTTTACACATAGTTAAAAATTTTTTTTTCAACTTACATGGTATAATAAATATTTATCGGATTTACTTCAAATTTTCAGAGAATATACTCAAATATATGTGCATTCCGAAAATGCAAAAAAAAATCGATTTTTTGAAATTTCTAACTGCGTATAACCCCTTAAGGGAAAAGTTTTCAAGTCGTGTTATTTCGAGAAGAAGTGATGTTATCTGGCCGCCAAGATCTTATTAGACTTTTTTGGGTAGCTATGTTAACTCCTTGACCTATACCAATAAACCAGAAACAATTGGCGACCTGGAAATAACGTCATTCAAGCCACTGCTGAAATCCAGCACGATTTATGTAGAAGAGTTATTCAAAATTGTGTCTCTCGGATCGACTACTACAAAATGAAGCCACTGAGGTCATTTGAATGATGCTATTTTTAAAACATAATGACATTGAATATACTTTAATCCAAAATAAAGATTTCTATCATACCTTACATACAACTCTTTTTATTCGATTTTAAAGATTGAGCGTCCTTATTGAAAGACCCATTACTTTCAAAAAAAATGTTAACATAATACTACATTTTTTCATTAATTTATAAAACTTTTTTTATTAAATTTAAATTCACGAACGGCCACGAAATAACCATTTTTGTCGCATAATTTTTTCGTTCATTTAAAATTATTAAGTCACAACTACTTCAATGTAAGTTACTCTCAAACATTGTGACAACATATTAGCAATACCTATAAATGGCCATATGAAAAACAAGTCGAAACAACAAATTTGGTAAAAACTTTTTTAGTGACTCGATTGTTCATAATCAATTTTGTAACTGAATGTGACATTTAAAATGTAAAACTCCGCGATGTTATTTCAAAAATGCTGTCTGTTGCACAAAAACATAACGTTACTTTAATGATTGTAAATACATCGTGTGAAACATGCTGTCTTAATGTTTCAATCAAGTTTCCAAATAGTAAACGAAATCTTTTATGTACAACAAATGACTGAATAATCTTTTTCAGTTATTTTTACTTTTTAGGAAAAATTAGATATATTATAAATAATTATCTCTTAATATATCATAAAACGTAATACTGTGACATGTAACTAAATGCACAGTTAGAATTTCAATACATACTGTGTATTAATTAACATTTTTTATCTAACATACGATTAAAAATTCATTTACAGTATACACACACACATATTAACTTTTAATCATTTATAGTAGTGCAACATGATTTAGTTAATCCACGTAATTTAGAGAAGCTAGCAAAGATGCATGTTAGGAATAACATGTAAAGATAAAA
This sequence comes from Neoneuromus ignobilis, assembly GCA_029203775.1. Taxonomy (NCBI): domain Eukaryota; kingdom Metazoa; phylum Arthropoda; class Insecta; order Megaloptera; family Corydalidae; genus Neoneuromus; species Neoneuromus ignobilis. Next base: position 37,149,981 of record CP092089.1, on the reverse strand, counting down.
AAAAACGAGTAGATTTGGAAGAAAAATAAAGTTAAGGACATTATAATAAGAATAAAAATTTTAACATAAAAATAAATTTAGTCATACAGCAAAATGAGAATACCATTGATGAACGACAAAAATTATCAATTGTGAATTCAGAAATATAAAAAAAAAATAAGAAAAGATCTATGGATAAATGAGATGTAAATAATAAAAAATTCTTTAGTATAGAAAGGAAGAAAAATTAATTAAATCGATGAAAGTAAAAAGTTTTGGAAAAGGTCTTCATCTAGCAGTGGATAAAAAGAAACTGCTGCTGTTGATGATGATTGACAATGGTGATTTTTATAACAATTATATATTGTATATATACACATATATTATACACACACTCATGTCTGTGTATGTGGATTCACGTGTTTGAAACTTGTGTAAACCAAAAATTATGTTCGTGAATAAAGAGAAAATTATATAACTGTGCTAAATATAATTGCTTGTATAAATACTCATGAAATCATAAATAACAGTTCTATTCGTGATCTTAAAATATAATTTGTTTTGTAAGTAATTTACATATTACACCTATTTAATATCTTGTCAACAATTTCAAAAAGTAAATAATGTATCATGGCATATAAGGTACAAATCTATGTATGTTTTTATACTTGTTAAAATGTGTATATATATATATATATATATATATATATATATATATATATATATATTTATATATATAAATAAAAATGTGAGCTTGCTGAGAAGTATTAATATTATTTAATATTCTTAAATTAACCGTGAAAGATAATTTGTCATACTAATGGTCTAATAAATTCAAGTTATCAGTATTGATTGTTGTGTTTACGTTTCTCTTACCATCAGATATATTTTTTCGATATGAAAAATCCGATGTGTTTAACGAGATATACAAGATCCTTATCTGAAATTTATTAACCTTATTTATTATCGTATAACGAGATGTTTACTTTAGCCTCTTTTTTTATTACAATTTATACTAGTTAGAAAACACTTGTATTTACAGATGTACAAATAGGTTGCGTATAGTTAATATATCAGTGGGAAAAAATGAATTTTAATTTTACACTTACTTATATTTCTTAGTTCCTGTTTAATAGATTAATTCACAAATATTATTAATGATTTACAATCTGTATATTTGTTGGTTACCGTATTTGGATTAAAATATTTTAATTTCGAAACATGTTTTTTTATATTCTCACTCATATGTTATATATAAGATTTTTTTTAAATATTTCATTATATAGATGCTAACCCTATAATAAATACTAATTTAATATATTTAATTCTTTTTTACTTTAGAAAAGAATGATGTAAAAACAAATAAATAAAAATATTAAAAACTACAATAGTACTTTTTTAAAAAATTCCAATTTTCGTTTCATTATAATGACAAAAATAATTAGAAATAAACACCAGTTTTATTTTTTAAATAATTTTTACAATTATGCATAAATATTTTTATTATCATATTTAAATAATTTCATGTTAATCCACAAAAAATATTTAAATATCAACATTTTCATCTTGCATGTTATTCATTGTAAATAAATTTATACACACACACATATGTATATATATATATATATGTGTGTGTGTGTGTGTGTGTGTTTGTAAGTATGTATTTTTATTTATATATGTACATATATGCATATTTATATCAATGATATAATTTCCAAAGCTGTATATATTTATTTTTTATTTAAAATAGGTACGTAATATCTGTGTATGGAATTCCGTGTTTCCGGTAGACAATAAAAATGATGAATTGTTGATTCGCGTTACTCGCATTCGAAAGAGCTGTCGGTGACAGCCAACAATATTATACCTATGTCGTTCCACTGTTCTCCGTGAGATAGTTCCATTTTCTCGAAATTGTTCACGATTAGTATATAATGTACCTATTTTCGTGTAATGGATACGAAACAGAGCGGCTGTTTTCTATTATTTGTTCTCAAAAGAATCATAATTTATAAACTCATGTACATTTGAATGAACGTACTCATATATATATATATATATATATATATATATATATATATATATATATATATATATATATATATATTAAATAGAATAAATATTTTGTATTTTTATTTTAATGTGACAAATAAGCAATGTTTTCATCTACAAAAACAAAGAACAGGTAATAACTAGAGAATAAACTTAGACACGAAATAAATAAAACGACAAGAATAATTTAAATGTTTAATTATAAATGATAATTCATTTTGTCTGTTAATTACGTTCATTAGTGCAATTATGTAAATAACGTATAGTGTAATTATCTAATTAAATAAGAAAGTATTTTTATAGTTAACATAAACTTATACATACACACAATCATACATCTATATACAAATCCAAACATATAGACACACACATACATACACACACATTTATATATATATATATAAATATATATATATATATATAAATATGTATGTATGTACAATATATCAAGCTATATTCTTTTAACCATTTCACATTTTGCTTCATAAAAAAAAATCATCTTAATTTTTTTAACAAAATCTTTTTATTCAACTTAAAAATACACTTATCTTTTTTCCTTTCATTCACAAATATGGCTTTACATATTTTTACTGAGTTATACTTGAAATAGAAAATTTAAGATAATTATTTGTAATATTACAAAATAATTGAAATTTAAAATTTAGTCAGTAATTGATATCTTATATGTCTGACCTGGTTTTTATATAGAGATATTTCTTTTTAGGTTAACAATATAATGCTTACGGATTTCTAATTTACAAATTTATTAGCTTATTAAAATAGAATTATGTGTTATTAAAATGTATTACATAATATATGAACTATAAAAAAATAAAATAAAAAACTTGTCGCAATATATAAATATATATATACATATATATATATATATATATATATATATATATATATATATATATTTGTGTGTGTGTGTGTATGTACTGTACATCTATATAGCACATACAGATGTACTTTTTCTTACAAATAAATAACATATAATCAAAAAACAATTATTTTTCATTAAAAAATAATGGTGTTCATTTTACTGAAACAGTAATGGAAAAGAGTTTCGTCTCATATCTAAGATTGATTTAAGTGAAATTATTTAAAGTAACGTAATCGCTAGTAAGATCTATATTCATCTTTATATTGAAATGAAAAACTAATTATATAATAAGAGTACCATGAAAATAAAAAACAAATAAATTTCAAAATTGAATTAAATATTGGTAAAATTCTAATCACAATTTTTTCAAATGCAAAATAAATTTTATTAATTGACAATTTATCGCATAAAATTAAACTTCAAGATTCTGTTAAAAAAACTTTATTAACTAATAAAAAAACTTGTATTTTAGTATTCATTTAAAAAATGTCTGATTGAATGTAATAAAGTTAACTTTTATAGAATAAAAACAAATTATTAAATTTGTTACTTTTAGACACTTAACAAATTTTATGTGTAAATATTTTATTTTTGCAATTTATAAAAACATTTACTTCAAATTTACTCATTGAACAAGACAGAGAATTAATTTTTGATAAGATAAAGACTTTATCATCGATATGAAGAAATTTGTTAGACTTCAAGTAAATAAAATTATTAACAAGTTAATAATTTTACGTTGTAATACTATTTTTTTTTATTTAGACAGTTATATTTTTTTTAAAAAAAAGCTATATTTCTATATTATGTACACGACACATTTTTTGATCAAACTGCTTATCAAATAGTAAAACAGAAAAGTTTATCTAATTATAAAAGAATCTCTGTTCGTTATTTTTATTTATATTTTTTGTATATAATTTATGCACATGATTTCTTAATTGAAAAAGTTTTTATTTATTAATACATTCTTTAATAACGATTTTTTAATTATTCATTGTTATTGTTCATTGTATTATAATATATAATATATTTTTAATTATAAATACTGTATTAGAAAAAGCATGATTTAACAAATTCAATAATAATTTAACAGTGGCCGTGTGCGGTTTGTTGACCGATACGTCGAAAGTTCAAACACCTGGTTACAGTTGGACGCGACGAGGATTACAGACTCACTTGTTCCATAAGCAATGAATGTTTATTATTAATATTATTGAGACGTTTCATTCAAACGTTAGATTGACACAGGCGATGATTGTAACACACAACAGATATGATTATTGCAATATATGCAAGAGTGACATTACACAGAAATTAATGCCGTTTACATTAGTCCCACAAGCGACGTACATAATGTAGAGTCGTACAGATGAATGTTCAACTTGACGATAATTATTCACAAATTGCCTACATTACCAATACACCATTTGTCGTGCATAATTAATAGACCTATTGCGGTATGTACAACAAATATACTTGACTACGAGTACTCACACTAATTAGTAAATGCTCTGTCAATTAATATCGAATACGTCTGTCAAGTTCAATATGTTTATATTGATTGCAGTATAATTATACGTACGCATATTAAATACATGTACAACACACACGCATGCATATATATATATATATATATATATATATATATATATATATATATATATATATATACAGTTTTATGACAAGTACATAATTAAATTAAAATTATATATTATAAAAACACGATTATCATTTTTTAAACTAAAATTAACATAAAATTAATAAGATTTATTTTATTATTAAGAAAAATTATAATTTATTAACCAGTAAAAATAAATACCTTCAATAAATTTTATTTCATTCAAACCATACTTATTTATCATTCGTCATGAATTTCAGTTCAATAGATAATTTTAATTACATAAAATTATGACAAAATTAGCTTCGGAAAATATTTTTTCGGCTACTTACACTATTTCAATGCAAAAATGTAATAATGAACATAAAATGCATCAATGAATTTTAGATAATAAAAAATAATGCTGTTAAATAAATCGCGTGCTGAATTTGATTTAAAACTCCAAATTTTATTTCAAAATTTTTTTCAATCAAAAGATTTCAATTTAGAAAATAAATTACATTCTAACAAACATTTGAAAATTAATAAACATGTTTTAACACAATCAAATGATAATTCTATAGAAAGAATTATAAAAAGATTATAAAAAATATTTTCATACAATTTTTTTTCACCAAGTACATTTATGTAAATATAATTTGTTTTGTCCTTATTTACAGCCAATATCTGATCTTGAATGAAAAAATTCAATTTTAGAAGCAATCTTAAAACTGATATTTTAATTATTAATTTGTCTTAATTTAGAACCAATCTTTGATTTTTTATGAAAAAATTAAATTTTAGAAAAAAACGATTTTTCATGAAATTTTGCATACTATAGGTCGTTGTTTTTTGAGGCTCAAAAATTGAAATTTTTAAAATTCGTTAGAATTAGACTTTTCTTCAAATAAATTAATTACTTTGATAAAAAATAATCATTTTCCAACAAAAATAATATTTTTTATTGACAAATACGATGCTGGTGGTCGAAAATCGATTTTTGATAATTTATTATTTTGACAATAAATCCAAAAATATATTTTTTATTCATCACTACGTATTATTTTGATTTAAAATGTATTTTGATGATCCGAGTGAACATTTTACTTGAAAAATTAGAAACTTCTCCGAGAAAAAATTATTTGGAATAAAAATAATAAATGTTTATTTGAAGTACTAGCTAATATGCTAAATCAGATCAATAAACTTATCTTTTCTGTAATATAACGCGTTTTATGATCAAAACTGAGATTTTAATTATTAATTTATCTTAATTTAGAGCTAATCTTTGATTTTATATGAAAAAATATAATTTTAGAAACAAATTATTTTTCATAAAATTTTACATACTATAGGTCGTTGTTTTTTGAGGCTCAAAAATTGAAATTTTTAAAATTCGTTAGAATTAGACTTTTCTTTCAATAAACTAATTACTTTGATAAAAAATAATTGTTTTCCAACAAAAATAACATTTTTTATCGAAAAATACAATGCTGGTGGTAAAAAATCGATTTTTGATAATTTATCATTTTTACAATAAATCCAAAAAAATATTTGTTATTCGTCACTACGTAAGATTTTTATCTAAAATGTATTTTTATGATCCGAATAAACATTTTACTAGGAAAATTAGAAATCTTCTGCGAGAAAAAATTATTCCAAATAAAAATAATATATATTTGTTTGAAGTTGTAGCTAATATACTAAATAAGCTCATCTTTTCTGTAAAATAACGCGTTTTATGATCAAAACTTAGATTGTAATTATTAATTTGTCTTAAGTTAGAGCCAATCTTTGATTTTTTATGAAAAAATTCAATTTTAGAAAAAATCGATTTTTCATGAAATTTTACCTACTATAGGTCGTTGTTTTTTGAGGCTCAAAAACTGAAAATTTTAAAATTCGTTACAAATAGACTTTTCTTCCAATAAACTAATTACTTTGATAAAAAACTAATCGTTTTCCAACAAAATGAACATTCTTTATTGAAAAATATGATTCTGTTGGTCAAAAATCGATTTTTGATAATTTATCATTTTTACAATAAATCCAAAAAAATATTTGTTATTCGTCACTACGTAAGATTTTTATCTAAAATGTAAATGTAAAGATTCCAAAAAAAAATTTTATTGATAATAGCATTTTATTTTAACTTGAAATGAATTTGTCTAATCCATATAAACATTTTAATTAAAAAATTAAAAATCTTTTGAATAAAAAAAATCATTTCGAATTAAAAGAAATATTTGAATGAAGTAGCAGTTAATAATCTCAATAAGTTTTTCTTTTCTATAAATATAATTCGATTTGTGATCAAAATTGGGATTCTTATCATTAATTTGTCTTAATTTAAAACCAAATTTTTATTTCATTTATATATATATATATATATATATATATATATATATATATTTATTTACTTATTACTAGTTATTTTTAATTAATTCATCTTTAACTACTGTTCGTTTTTTTCTTATTATATGTATATATATATATATATATATATATATATATATATATATATATATATATATATATATATAATATAATATAAGAAGAAAAAGACGAACAGCAGTTAAAGATGAATGAATTAAAAATAACTAGTAATAAGTAAATAAATAATAAAATAATAGTCAAAAACAGTATAGATTTTGTATTTAAGTGATCTGGCAAAAATTGCATGTTTATAGATATAACCATCAACAAATAAATTGAATAATAATTAATTATGGAACTCTTTTATAAATGTTATGATATTGGAGTAAATAATTCATTTTTCTTAAACAAGTTTATACCACACAATACAAATAAATATCACTCATCATAACAAGTAATTGAAAAAAATGTTACAGATTAAAAAAAAAAAAATAACATACGCACAAATTCTTTTACTTTCTCTACGTTTTTACAAAATTCGACAAGATCAAAAGTAGCTGAGTTCAAAAAAATCTTTTATATTTTCCTTTTCGTTTTGATTAATTTTCTCTTTCTCTCTCTCTCTCTCTTTCTATATATATATATATATATATATATATATATATATATATATATATATATGTGTGTGCGTGTGTGTCTGTATGCGTATTAAATTTCCGATGCAACTCCGTTAAACAGCTGCACAATATTTTCCTGCCGAAAATTACGTTCCCCTGCATAAATGTATACGAAATAATTTTACCATGCCCGTATGTTTGTCTTTTATAGTTGGTACGCTCAATTTTCCCTCGTGTACGCTTACATACAAATACTAAATCACGGACATATGTGGCATCTTCATAAGCGATGGATGCGTCGTCCGGGGAAAATAATTCATATTTTTGTCGTTTCTCTGTTTGTGTGGGTATTACAAGCCGGAAAGAGATGCCACAAAATAGCTGCAATACCGGAACAACTGGCATCATTGCGTGTACATACACACTTGTGTTTATATATATATATATATATATATATATATATATATATATACACACAAATGTCTACGCAAGGTTTATGATCCACCATTTATTTCGAGGTTGTTTGTTTTAGAGACAAAGCCGACCGATTTTAAATTATATTCTACCGGTACGGTGTCATAAAAAAAGAACAGATTTGCGGTAAGAGTTTCTGCGAATGACGAACGAGCAGAGTAGTATTATATTTGACTATGGGCCTCGTTACGTATGATTGTGCCGTATTTAGACAAAACAACATAAATTCTTTTTATAGGCATCGTTAAATTAAACAAGACTTGTATATAAGCTTAAACGTATGTAGTAAAAGAACTGAGACTATGTATACTGATTCTCTTCTATAGTACGAATTGAATAAAAGATTATAAATTAGAAGTTTCAGTTATATTCTCTCGAAAATACATATACATTTATATGCTGTTGTCGATTTCTTTAAATACATGAAAATGAAGTAATAAAAATATATTATAATTTACTTAATAGCTTTAAGTTCTAGTTAGTATCACTGAACAATTCCATATCTCGAAATCGACATTTTTCAATCTCGAAATATGGATATTGGAAATTGAATCTTGAAGACAAATTCTGAAATTTGAGCCCCGAAGACAATACAGATGAAATGAACCTTGAGTATGAATTTTTTCATCTATGATTTTATAATTATAATTCTAGAAATCTACTTGTCCAACTATGAAGATGTATATACATTTTTATAATAGATTATCTAAATAATTACAAAAATAATATGTTAATAGTTTTTAATATGTATAAATAATATAGTCATTTTAAAACCTTCAGACAAAAAAAAATTGTATACAATTACACAGACTCATATATATATATATATATATATATATATATATATATATATATATATATATATATATATTGTTTTTATATAGATAATGTAGATCAGTGGTTAGCAACTTTTTTTGTCTGCGGGTCAAAATCAGCGAAAATGTGATTATTAAGAAGACGTTTCGGGTCAGTGGTATTTTCATTTTAAAACAGTCTTTTAGTGAATAATAAGATACATTTTATTGGGAAAATAATTACAAGATGCTTTTAAAACATAAAAATTCAAAATTATAATTGTAATTACTATAAAACAAATATAATTGTCAAATTTTAGTTCATTAATTTATGAACTTTATTTATAAACGTTCTCTTCGTTTTCAATGACTCCCCTGATGCTGAATTTGTGATGTCAATTTAGTCAAGTCTGGTTTATGATTAATCATCTTGAGACAAATAGAAGCGTCTGAATTTTCGGTAGTTAAGCTGCTCCTATTCTTACTTAAAATAAATTTAATGTGTGAAAATATTTACTCGCATTTATAAGTAGAACCGAACGCGGACAAAATGGCAAAACTAATTTTTTTCAAAGATGAAAATTTCGTAGGAAGTGATGCCCAACACGTTGATATCATAAGAAGATGATTATCTTCCGTTTTTTATAAATCTTTCGGCAATGTCTTGAATTTATACGTCCACAACGTTGGACTTTTAAAATCAATCACTTCTAAACTTAAATTGTCAATTTCAAGATATTTAAAATACTGCAAATCTAAACACTATTTTTGTCTATTTCGTCGGGCTTTATTATAAATGTAAATATTTTACCGCGCTGCTTAAAACTTTGAAATCTACTTTCAAATTCACTTCGAATGTTCAAAATTCAACTTTCGAACATATTTAGATTGCTTTCATCGATATTTTTTTTCATATTGGCTTTTGTTAACAAAGGAAAGAAAAGAAATATTTTAGTTTTTATGTCAGTTTAAAATAATATTAATTTTGAAGAATTTGTTTGATAATTTATTTCTATGTATTATAGTTTATTTGCGGAACTCAAGTGGGTCACTTGAAATTATCAAATGGGTCACTTGGAGATCCGCGGGTCATAGGTTGCCGACCCCTGATGTAGATCATAGGTTCCCAATTTTTTTAGCCTACTGCCCCCTTTTGGAAAAAAATACTCACTTTATATATTGAAAATCAAGGACAGATTTTTAAAATTACTTTATTAAAAGATATTAACAATATTGATGTATTGTTCAAAGTTTGATTAACAAATATATATCATAAAAAAAATTAATATAATATTATTAGTGAGAGGGCTGAGTTTGGTGTAATGACACTAATTTTTCGAAATTTGGTACCATATTTATCATCAGCAATCTTAAATCAATGTGTTCCACTATTGACAATCTGTTTCTTTTCTTTGTTAGTAAATTTCTGACTATGCTAAATCCTTTTTCGGCTAAATATGATGATGGGAATAAAATGAAAAACTTCTTTAATGCAGCCCATAAAGCCGGATATAATACTGGAATTTACCTTTGAAGCTAAAATTCTTGATATCCATTTTTTAATTTCAATTTTAATTCTTCATTTGTTAACAATTCTATCAACTCCTCCTGCAGTAATAATTCTGCTGTTTGTGGGTTTGAGAAAGGTTCTAGTACCCAACCTTGAATAATCAAGTTAAGGATATTCTGAAATATATTTGTAAAATCTTCTTTAAGTGCTTCCAAATGCTGGCAAAATACCAAAATGTCGTTCTCATTTGTTCCCACAGAGGAAAGATTCGGAAACTGATAGAATTGTCTTCGGTCCAAATTTTGTTTGTACAAGGCAAGTTTTGATACGAACGCAGAAATAGTTGCCTTTACTTTGATCAAATTCAAATCATCTCCTTGCAGCTGTAGATTCGTTTCATTAAATTTATTATATAAATCAGTTAAATAAGCTATATTATTCTTAAATTTCAATAAATTATCTCTTAACGAATCATCTGTGTTTTAAAAAAACGTTATAATTGAGTCAAAGAGGTCATAAAATCTTTTTAGACAGGTACACTTTGATAGTCAACGAACTTCTGTGTGCAATAGTAAACGATTGAAATCTTCATCGTTTTCATCACAAAGTTTTCGAAACAATTTTAGTATTAATCCAATTTTTCAGCGCATTTTTGAAAGTATTTCCCGGGGGGCGGTTGGTCCTCAACGGCACCTAAATTTACCTTGGACCAAAAAATACCCCTTAGATCTCTTTAACGCCCACCGATGGGTAGTACCGACCTCGTTGGGAACCACTGATGTAGATAATTGAAACCCTAAACAATTTACAAAATCGTACATAATCTAATTAATTTCTTATTTATATTTTAAAAATAATACAACGTGTAGATTACATGGATAGTTGCGTGCGTATGTTTGTTAATTCAGTTTTTTTTTTAATTCAACACATTGCACAAAGACACCATCATCTCTCTTTATTTGTTCCGGTCTTTAACGATGATAGATGACTACGAAACACAACTTTTAGTTTTACGCCAAAGAAGCGTCGCTGTGGCTATGACTAATGTTCTCGAATTTCTCAAGACCTATAATAATGCAAAGAACGATCTGTTCTTTCCGCTTCGTATTGTATATACCATAACGCTGATGTTAATGAGTTATTTAAATCATATTCGTATATTTTCTCTTTGAAACCAATGTGGTTATAATGAAACTACGAGAAACGACCATTGTACACTACTGATTACAATTTAGTTTTGTTTTATTAATAAATGATTTTACACATTATTTCAATAGTCGTTATTTCTTTCGTGATTTGGTTCTCAGCTATCCGAATATAAAATATGTTATGGTAATCAAGGAAATAACTACAATATTACTTTATTTCTTTGAAGATAATTTATTTCCGACAATATTTTATTAACTAAAAATTATAATTTGGCATATTCTTTTTGGAAAACACATAATAAATTAAAATTTGTTTAAAAAATTAATTGAAACCTCCGAAAATCAACAAAATTACTTTTTTAATGAAATACGATTACAAATCCATAACATATCAACAAAAAAAAAATTATAATAATATTTTTTTTTAATATATTTTCATTTTAGTTCAGTATAGATAATTCTAAATGTTTTAATTTACTTTTAGTTATTTACAAAAAATAAATCAAAATACACTTTAATATTTAAAAAACAAATTATTACTAGTTATTTTATTTTATTTACTCAAATAATTGTTTCTAATTGTTCAATTTAACAAATTATTTTTTTAAATACGTAGAACATATTTTTTTTTAATTTTTAATATTTTTATTAATATCAATATTTTTTTAATATTTATTTATTTGAACATTTTTTAAATAACTAATATTAATAATAATTCATTGAATAATATTTTACAAGAAACACTAAAATTTTTATTATGAATTTTAAACGACTATTAAAAAAATGATTTTCTCTTTTTGTTAACATCAATTAAGTTTTATCTCTTTTCGAAAGCATTCTGACATACAGGACACATATTTCACTATCTTAAGTAAAAACAGATAGGATGATTGGATTGATTAAAAACTTTTTTTAACATAAAAGAATATCACACTTCACAATATAAGAATTATTCTTTCGAAAGGACACCATCCCATTTTTATTCTTTTATTCACAACATCTATAAATATTTATGCATACATATATACATATATATATATATATATATATATATATATATATATATATATATATATATATATATATATTATATATACGAGGGTCGTTTGATAAGTATGGTAAATTTATTTATTGTTTAATTTAATTAATTTTTTCAATTTAGTTTTTCTTACTTTTTTATCATATTTATCAAACGACTCTCGTGTATATATATATATATATATATATATATATATATATATATATACGCACATATGTGTATGTATGTATATAGATAAGTAGATAAATAAGTAAAATTTATAAAAGTACCCTTACAAGAACACAAATATAATTTTTACAAAATTTATATAATAAAAATATTACAATGATAGTTACTATAAGAATTATACTAGTGCTTTAATATCACTGTATTATTTTAATTCTGAAAATAATTTTTCAATTAAATATACAAAAAATATCTAAATAATTCCAAACAAATTTACTAAAAAAAATATTTCCTAAACTTTCCCCAGGAATTAATCTGCATTTATGATTTTCTCTTCAATTCTCAAAACTTCTGCAAAACTCTGCATTAATCTCATACTGAATATAATTCAAAAAGTTTCCTTAAACTCATGATTAACATCCATTCTCAATCTATCTCTCAAGCTTTGAGAGAATATTCTATCACTACTATTTTGTATATGGACTTTATTCAAAAGACATGCACTGTACCCGGAATACAAATGACTTGCACGTAATATTGTATGTAATTCCGCATCACTGTCAGCTGTTCAGTACGTGTATTAGTCTAAGAAGTACGAATCGCTCGATATAGAGACACAACGGTTTTAGTTAATAGCTTCATAAGCATGCAAGTCGAGTATCGCGGAACAGACAACATGCCGCAGTGAAAATTTAATCACAAACTTTGGTCCCGTATATGATTTTCGGTAACTTATAATATTACCGCAAGTAATAATTATCTTTGTCTCACAAAATATACATTTCAACAAACTTTATGTATACTTATATATATATATATATATATATATATATATATATATATATATATATATATATAAGAAGAAAAAATAAAATAGTCAATAACATTGTTGATGATACAGTTAAACTGACAAAATACTTGAATAAACAAACAATCTACTACGATGAAAAAACCTTTATCTTACAATACATTGCAAACAAGATCACTGATAACTATAAGTAACCCAAATGAAACTGAAGGATATAATATATAAATATGTATCTAAACCTTCAGTGTCATTTGTGATACCTGTATATTGGAAATCTGATACGAGTAAATAATTTATAAAATAATACAAAATAAATTTGACATTTTAATTTATTTTTTATTTATGTAATAAAGTAAGATTATCATTTTTTAATCATTTTAAAATCGAGATTTTTTTTATATTTTTTTAATATATACTAAAAATTAAACTTGAACACATTATAGTGTCTCTTGACTTAGTTAATATTCAAGTTTATTTAAGGTACATTTGTATTATACTGTAAATAAAAACTGTATGGGTTAAAAATAACATTCTAAACTAATAAAATAGAGACATTTGAAATACTTTTAAAATATTTAGTATTGCACTTATTTCTAATTTAAAAATCGTATTCAAAATCTTGTAATAAAAACACTATAACACAAATGAATCGCTCAACCTGACACAAAAAGATTTTATAAAAAAATGTTCAATGATCATTTATTATTTATTTACATTTATTCCAATGATCGTGCCATTATCGTCAGAAAAAAAAATATATATATATATATATATATATATATATATATATATATATATATATATAATTCCAATGATAAATAAAATATTATCATTGGAATTATTTTTTCTCTCTATATATAGAGTTCATTTATTTTCTCTCTCTATCTATCTATCTATATACATAGAGAGAGAGAGAGAGAGAAAGAGAGAATAAAAAACTGATAGTTTGAGATGTGTTGAATAAGAAGTACAAGAAACCAAAACATACATAAGTTAGAATTCAGAAACAGTTTAGATTTTATAAAGCAACGCTCAACAATAATACCATAATCATTTAAATGCATATCAGCAAATAAAATAAAAAATAATAATTTTTGAACAATTTTATAAAATCTAATGATATTGGAGTGAGTGATTCATTTATGTTAAAGTGAATTTGCCACAATTTTAAAACAAATAGTGAATTTTACATTAGCTTTCAATAATTATATTTATAAATTGTCTGAAACAATTAATTATTTGAAAAATAAAATGATTTCGCAATAAAAACATAAAATTATTTTTGGTTTATTTTGATTAAAAAACTATTTTTCAGCCAATATTTGATTAATTGTAAAAGAACGGCTATTAATTGAAACTGGTTTCAAAATTGCAATTATTATGTGAATTTTTTCTAATGGATATAAGAGATAACCTCTATTAATCTTAAATACGGTTAATAAATAACATATAAGTACAGTGATCAATTATCTCGATAATATAAAAGTAGATCGATTAAATGTAATTATCGAACATGTTTATTTCGCAAAACTGTCTCTCATCATCAAACTACCAGCCAAAAGCCGTTCATCAAAATGTGTACCACAGTTTGATATCACGTTTACTGTTCAGGGTTCGCTCATACAAGAGTGACGAGAACACATACGATGCATTCCAATTTCGACAATAGGTACCACCGTCATCGACGTCGCTACCGTATATATCCAGCGTCGAATTAATTAATTACACCGATGAAAGCGTGAATAATTAAATCTCGTTTATTAAAATGCGAACGTCAGTTAAACTATCAAGTATTGGATGCAGTGACGGACACAACGGCGATTTAATTTCACTATTGTTCCATTCATACGTATATAAAAGCGATTTGTATAGAATAACGTTACGTTTTATGAGTAATGATATCAATTATAGTAAAATGTTTTATTGATAACGTACAATATATCTTTTTAATTAATATAAACTTTTCTACTACTCTACACTCTTTAAATTATTAAAGTAATCATTATTAGAACAATTTTAAATAATAACATAAATAAATCAGATACTTCAAATTAAAATCCATTCAAATTTATTTACTTAAAATTATTAACTTATAAAAAATTCTCATTGAAATAAATAAATCTTATAATTCATGTATTTTAAAAAAATGTAAAATACCATTAATTAAAACTGTTTTAATCTCTCATCTTTAAAATAATAAAAAATACCAGAAATCTGAGAAAATATTATTAAGTAAATACAAATTCATATTGAACAAATAATTTCTTCACTTATATTCAGGTACTGATCGTATTTTTGTTTTAAATTACTGTTCGTTTATTAAACTATAGTTTTTTATCTAATATTTGTAATAATTAAGAACTATATTGTATATTCAATCATAAGTAGTAAATAATGATAACAAAATGAGATGAAAAACATTTGTATTACTTTATAAAGAAATGAATGAAATATTTTTTACTTTCATTAAAAATTTCTAAAAAATGAAATAATTCAAAAGTGTTAACAGATATTTCTTATTTCTTCATATCTATCACATGAATTCTGTTAACAAAAATTGTATTTTTAGGATTTTGTATTATAAAAATCAAAAGTATATTTCCAAATCAGCTAAACCTATTTTTAGCAAATAAAATTAAAAATATAATGAATTTTTCAAAAAAAATAATTCTAAAATTTGTTTATTAATGTCAAATTTTCTTTTGAAAAAATATTTTAGGTAGAGAACTCAATTAATATTTTAAACATGAAACTAAATAATTTTCTTTACATTAATAAGAAAATTGAAAATATGTTCAGCATTATTTTTTAAAATTCAAGATTCAAGATTCAAGAATGTTTTATTGTTATAAATTTAGTTGTACAAGAATTTTAACGTGTATAATAGAAAATTGTATAAAATAAGCTTTTCTATAAAAATATAATTTAGCTGTACAATAAAATTGTTTGTGCACTAGCTTAAATTGTCTCAATGTTATTGTTCTTGTATTTTTATTTCAGGAAAAATTTTTCAAAAAAACCTATAAGTTTAAAATAATTAAAATAGTTTTTTTTAAATAATTTTTACTTGCTTTATATAATCAATTTTAATTCGTTTTTTTTGATAATCACAAAAAATATTACATTAAACACATTATTGCTTTACGATTATCTATAGAAATGTAGAAATGCAATTACTTAAAAAATATTAATGGTCAGATTTATTTATATTTATAAAAAATATTATTAAGAATTTTAAAAAGATTTCATATATTATATGATCTAAACTTATGGTAAAATTGATAATTATATGATTACAATTTATCTAAATGTTAATTATTTGCTAAATTTAATAATTACAATCTTGAAATTAAAATAAATTCCAATTAACAAAGATAAAGAAAAATATTTTATTTTTATAAAACTTAAAGTCTAAAATAAATAATAAATCGAAATCTAAAAAAATAACACAAAATAACTCCCAAATACCATGTTATTAAATTAATTTATAATATCACATCTTGAATATCAATTAAAGAAACAAAACTATAAATTAATTATTTTGATTATTTCGAGGGGAATCTTCTTAAAAATCCGAAACTTATACCTAATGTACGCAATCAGACACGGAAAAAGGTAATTAAATGTATTCTTGTTATCATTAAAAGCTTCTGTGTTTCAAGTAAAATGGAGGGTAACGTTACAATATTTTCAAGTCATTCATCATTCGCGATGGCGTTAACACGAAACGAACATTTCAGATACGCCACCGACAGCACATATTAATGTCTACAGTAATCGTAGCATTGTTAATTATGATTTTTTTTCATTTTTTCCCAAACGGTGTATTGTTCTGTTCGTTTAATATTCACGGCATATTTATCATCTAGTGACACCTCCTGACATTCGTATTATTATTGTTGAGATTGTTAATGTCGCACGAATAGGGAAATATTAATAAGAATTATTGTAAAATGTTTCTCACGAGGTTATTTTAAATTCCGTTTCATATTTTAGTACAATGTCTTAATTGATTCAAACAAGTTGAGATACGAGTAGATAACTAAATTTGTAAAGAATAATAGTCTTTGTCATTTTTAGTTCATAATTACAGAAATTTCTAAAATAATATTTATTTTTTTAACGTATATTTATTATTTTTAATCTTTATTCATAACACTTCTTGTCAAACATCATACACGTTTTACAAATACAAAAACATACACATACAGATATATATTTTTGCATTTATCCATCTATATATAGATCAAAACTATATTACAGAACAAAAAATTTCTTGTTAAAGGAAATTATGTAATTCCTTATTTTTTTATTTAATTTTTATATATTATTAATTGACATTTACTCTCATCTACATGAAAAAAAGAATACTTTATACTATGGAGAAGATCATAGAAAGAAAACCATACTCAAAAGAAAAAAAATTAAAAATGTTTTAAAAAACAAATAATTGTTACTAAATTTAATCTCTGAACTTTAATTAACGAAAATGAAGATAGAAAGATTCTATGGTTTATATATTCATAATTATATTGAGAGAAAATTAATTTTAAATAACTAATGAAAAGTGCAAAATGATGTATGTTTACGCATTTTGTCATAAAGCATTATTAAATCAAGAAAGATTTAATTATCGTATATCATTGTATATTTTTCCAATTTTCATGATATAATATCATTTTTATTTTTTAACTTAAGACAAATCAAATTAATATCTAAAAAAATGGCTGTTAAATAGTTGTATCTCAAAGTACAATTTTGACACAGAAGTTCATAAATCATTTATATTTTTCTAATTATGATTTTTTAATGAAATCATTCACTCGTATTTTTATATAAAAATAGTTTGAAATATTCTAATAAAGCCATTCTCATACAGTATATAATAATTGCTTTTTAAAATAATAAAAAACAATAATATTATACGTGTAACCTTTTGATATTTTTTTAAAAAAATATTTAATTGTGCAATATATTTTAATCATCTTCCATAATAAAAAAAAAAATATTAACTATCACATTTCTAGCTAGTAATATTTTTAATTAAAATAAATGAAAAGAATGTCTATCTGATTAATAGTGATTAAGAAGTTTTACAGAAACGTAATCTAAATCAAATAATTATTTAAAATAACACTACACCTTCATCTAACACGAAAAAAAATAATCACGAAATTCACAGCATGGTATTATTTATTATTGAAAAACATATCAAAAATAAAAACTAAAATATTAATCGCAGAGACAATAAAAAAACACTATTTCTCTACTAGACTACTGGTTGTATTCTTCAAATACGAATAAAACTAATTAAACAAAAGTAGTAACTTAGACCAACTACTGCGGTCTTTCTTTACACCGTATAGTCATTAAGTTCCTAATTGCGACTAACAATAATTATGTCATAATTATATTTGAATTAATTAACAGAATGTATCATTACATGGATATGATTTTTTTCATCTACGCGATGATTGAACGTCGGTTTGTTATATGAATAATGGCTAGGGCGGTCTTAGAGGAATGTTCTCAAAGCGATAAGAACTTATTCAGCAACTTCATTAAAAGACAATTCTAGTAGCAGAGACATAGTTTTTCTTTTTTGCCGCTTGTTAACGCAATAGCACTAAAAACATTATAGCTAATTAATAAAGACGGAACAGCGTATCTTAAATAAACATATTTAAATTCGCATAATTTAAAAATCATTTCAATTCCTAATTAGATTTTTAGATTATTTCTTTACATTCATTACTGTTTATTATACAATTAATAAACACAAAACAGAATCTTGATTTAAATTAAAATAATTTCTGGTTTAACACTCAGGTAATTGTATATTTTATTTTATAGTTCATTATTGTTTTGAAAGTATAAGTAAATATACTCCAATAATTAATGTAATTAATTATATAGCATCAGAATTCCACATCAAATAGAAATTTCAATAAATATCATTTATATTTTAATTATAACTAATTTCTAATTCTATATTTGAGTCAAAGCTGTTATTACATCTTGACACAATCAATTTTAATATTTATATCAATTAATATCAAGCTATTAGAAAAAGAGAAAGTGTACTAGAATTTATGAATATATATTAATTCAGGTTTCCTAACACAGTGACCATCATCTTTTGTACAAGTCTCTGAATCTTAAATATTTTCAAAAATTAATTTTAATAAAATGTTTCAATGTTATACAATTAATAATGCAACCATATCTCATATGAAATAAAAAATTCAGCAAGAAATTCTTTGTACTCATTTATATCCTTCAAAAACACATATAACCAATAAAAAATGATTCATATATTCCTCTCTTGGAAATATATTCGACAAAAAAATTACAGAAACTAATTTATTATACATAGTAAACTGAACAATTTTCATACTTATTTTCCTTAAAGTAACCAATTTATAAATTGTTAAAAAAATTTAGCAATAAGTTCTTAAATACATATGTGTATGTGTGATATTATTCGGGATCGAATTAATTAAAATATATAGTACAAGATATAAATTTGACACATTAATGTATTTTCTAGAATTTTTAATATTACTAAAACACTCACGATTCATGACATGGCTGTTGGAATTAACATTAACAAATAAAAGTAAACAATAAATAATTGAACATTTCTATAAAATGTTGTATTGTTGGACTGAGTAATTAATTTGTACAAAAACAAACTAAATTCGTCACTAAATGAACGAAACATTTTTTTTTAATCGAGCTTTCAATTTACAAAGAATATCTACTAATGTAAAATTCACAAAAAAAATATTTTACCGATCAATAGCAATTAATATTGACTCATTTATAGTCTGTTAACATAGCTAATCAAGATATTAGATATAATAATATTAAAATTATCACTTAATTTTCAAAATAAGATTTATTAAAAAAAATTAATCCAGTTTCTTTTAAACAATTCTCATATTAAAGGCAACGAAAAATAATAATATTATATATATATATATATATATATATATATATATATATATATATATATTAGAACGATATATACTTAAACATTTTTATAAACTTCATTTATATTAAAAATTATGTAAAGGTTTTATAAAAATATCTATATTTACTCTTATTTAAATATATAATTAAATTACAAATTATATGTAAAAACTCATACAATGTTACAATCCACTTATATGATCGTTAAAGATAAGTAATTATTACTATATATAATTATTTCTTTTATGATTTATTTATCTTCTCTAAAAGAAACATTTTATTGACGCATGTTAATATTACTAAATACAAAGTTATATACGAGTTATATTCAACAAATAAATAAATTCAAGAGATGTTTATATATAAATATTTTTACACATTTATTTTTGTGTATAAACAGAATTAAAAACAGTAATATATCAAAATTGATAAATTGCTACAAATAATATTTTTCACTTTTTCAATAAATAATTTGTATTAATAAGTTATAATTAATGGAATGGATTTAAAAATCAGTGACCGTGAAATGGCTTATACATGAATTATGACATATGATTTATTAATGTTATTACAAAATTCTATTCAAGAGTACAGAATTTAAAATTAATTAACAACTAGAAATTAAAATATATTTTTCACTTGTTATACCCATAATGAATTTTTTCTTTATTGAGTTTATTATCTTCTTAGAACATAACTTAAATTGTTCGTTTTATTAGAATGTATTGAGTTATTGCAACCAAAATATTGAATTTTTTAACTAATGGTAAATGTCTATTTACAGTAAGGCTATATATATATATATATATATATATATATATATATATATATTAGTAATTAATCATTTGTTCAATTTAAATTTTGATATACACCTGACTTAAAAGTTAAAAATACATTATTAAATGCAAAAATATAAATTAAAACGACATAAACCAATTAATGAGCATATAAATAATTGTATTATTTACCCAAACAGCTTTTTTGTACAAATATTTAATAATGAGAAATTCTTATAATAATAAAGACAATTTCAAAATAAAATACTTTTATTCAAAACATTCATATTAATAGAACCAGGAAATAAAACTGTTTCCTATTTATATGCTCAATGTAAATAAAATATATTTTTTAAAAATACCGCAATTTTTATTTATATATATATATATATATATATATATATATATAGAGAGAGAGAGAGAGAGAGAGAGAGGGATAATAAATCAATAATTTATAAAAAGCAAACAGAAAAGAACCACTTACACTACCCTCTAAGTACTTCTGATTTTAGTGTTATTTCTTTTAATAATACACACACACAAATATATATTTATTTATTTATTTATATATATATATATATATATATATATATAGAGAGAGAGAGAGAGAGAGAGAGAAACGATAACTGAAATCAAATCACAATTATTAGTTTTAAATTAAATCCATAGTTTATTTAATTTTCATTTATTATAAGTTTGAACAGATACATTATCGAAAATTTCATCATATAAGAGAATTACAAATAATTACATTTTATATGAACGATTAATCACTAATATATATATATATATATATATATATATATATATATATATATATATATATATATATATATATATATTAGTATAATACATACATCAGTCTACAGAAGTTGTATACCTTTAATAAAAAGTGAACTAAACAATATTATTCTATAGAATCTAATACAAAAATCAAATCTGAATTCAATTTTTTGTAGTATATTTTTATTTACTTAATCAAATCTTTTCAAAGAAACCAACTGGATTATTCCACGGTGTATAAATACCGTCAATAAGAATTATTTATGGTAAAGTTGTTCCACTCAAATTATATTTTTTACAAAAATTGTGAGAAAGAAAATAAAACAAGATGAGTTAGAAAGCTATTTCAAATATAATATTTTTTCATTTTATTAGTACTACAAATAAAAGTAAAAAAGTTAAAGTGCTAAAATAGATATAAGATATATATCTTTTATAACAGTATGATTTATTGAGATAAAAATAAACGTCAATTGTTAAAATCAAAATAACAATATTCAATAGAAATGTTCAAATCTAAATCGGACTAAAAATAAAACTGATTTTTTTGAAAAATAAATCACAGAATAACTGTCTTAATCCTAATGAGCATTTGTGCCTATAATGAGATACAAAGAAGACTTAAGCAGATGCGACAAACGTACAGGTATTTAAAAAACTTGCATGACGAGAAACTCCACAGAAAAATATTTTATTATTAAAATAATGTTCGAATACCTTGAAACAACAATAAAAGTAAAAAAATCTTGAGTACTAAAATTATTTTAACCTAAATTATTGTCAACCTTTATTTAATTTTTATACTCGTAATTACGTTCTCTTATTTTGCAATATTATCATTTAAATTCCAGAAAATAAAATTAAACATTCAAGCACTGTTATGATATATAATATTATTGTACATTGATGTTAATATCACAAGTAGATTTATTAAATAACAACTTCAAATATTTTTTTCACATTAACAGGTTTATTATTTCAAAAATAATTATATTAATAAATAATATTTCAAAATAAATTTTAATAATATGAAATATATTTGTAATAATCCATGGAAATACAGCTACATTTCAAATTGTTAATTAATCAATTTATTGACTTTCAAGATAATTAATGTTATTGTTTGTTTTTAACGAGGATTTCATTCAATCCAAATATTCAGTTTTAATATCATTTTAAAATCAATTGATTTTTTAGAAAAATAATAATAGCCAATGCTTTGTGATATATTTTTCCCATAAATTAAAATATATTTAATACAATTAAGAAACTACATTATATTTAATATATATATATATATATATATATATATATATATATATATATATATATATATGCATATATTAAAAACAAACAATTTCTTCATGATGTAAATTTATCTTAGCATGCTAATTAGTAATGCAGTACTTGTGTTGTTTTACGAATTCCCTCGCTTTGTACAGTTTTGTTCTTATTATACTTAACAATCCTTTGTAAAAACTTATCACAATGTAACGCAAAATCATTGTCCTGTTGTAAACTTTTTACTATACAACAACATTTCATCTCTCATCTGTACATACATTCTTGTTTTGCCTGTTAATACAAACTTAGTTTAAACTTAACGAGGATTAAATCAACTCCGCTAGATGTTCATGTGCGTAACTAAATGAATTTAAAGATTGTTAAGGAAACATTATAGGGGATGTAAAAGATATTTATGGAAAGTTGTGTAAATGCTACAAATTGTTTCTATACTAGAATATAAATATTAACTAGTAACTAATCTTATAACTTAAACAAATATTAGGATTTTTTAAGTAAATGCCACATTTTTTCTAAACAAAATTTCAATCAATATAATTTTACTCTATTCTCAAATACAAAATTGTAATTTTTATAGAATTATTTTATTAAAATAATGTAATTGTCAAATATTTAATTTTTGCAAATTTTGAATATCCGTATTTAAATCTATTTAAAAAAATAAGAAAATTATGAAAATATAATATTATTTTGAAGTGAAACTTCTTTAGCGGCGTTGGGGTAAAATTTTTACTTGACGCGGAAACTACGTATATCTATATTACGGAACTTGCTCACATTTTTTAGCGCTTCATTTGAATTTGCGTAAATGCTTAGACGATAGAGTGAGAAAAAGTAGTAGATAGAGAGAGAAAAAGCCCATCACGCATGCGCACTCTTTTGACATTTGATTAGATAGGAACAGCTATTCTAATGCAGGTAGCACGTCTTTTTACTATTTGAATGATTTCATTATTCTGTTTAGTAATTTTTATATACAATTAGTTGTTAATTGTGCCTAAATAAGAGTGTTATTCAGTGCGATAAAATTGATATTTTTAGTAAGTATATTAATTCGAATGAAACACAGATTCAATTAAATCACTTAAAACGGTAACTCAGGCATATGTTATAATAACCCCGAGAGTCCTAATAATAAAAATAGACACCAAAAATGTTTTTAACAAAAAGGCCACATATTCTAGCTACTTCATTTTTCCAGTCACAGGAATTTCCTCGATTAGAATCTATAAGAATTTGTCTTTTACCACTACTGCCTAAAACACTTAATAAATTGAATAGAATAGCAAAAAATCTATAAAATACCGTCTGATATTCGTCAAAAATTGATTTATATAGAGCAACTAATATAATTAATATAGTGTTTAATATATTCATATATGAGAATCGTTTGATAAGTATGGTAAACAAGAAAAACTAAATTGAAAAATTTAATTAAATTAATTAATTAAATTGAACAATAAATAAATTTACCATACTTATCAAACAACCCTCATATATACATTAAAAAAATTTGAACTTCTCTTTGATAATGCAAATTATGTGTTTGTAAATCCTCTACTTTTTTAATCATTTAATTTTTGATAATCACCTATATGTAAACTCCTAACTCTATATTGGATAATCTCAAATAGTTTCCTATTAAAATGAGAATATGAAATTTTTTCTCAGTTTATAACATTTATGATCTTAAATATAAGATTACGATAGAATTAAACAAATTAATATTAATTATTGAAAAAATCGTATTTAAATACAAAAATGTAAATTTCATTTCTATATTAAAAAGAAACTATACACATATTTCTTTCTACGCGACCCTATACACATATTTCTTTTTAATAAAATTCAAATTTTTGCATGACATTTGGATGACTATATATTTCAAATGCAGTGTTATAAGATTTAAAATATCTACAGATATTTGTTACTCTAATAGTATATACATTCGAATTTAATCGTGAAAACATCATACAAACATATTTACTGCACATACAAATAAAATATTATGTAAGTTAGTTACGTTAACAATTTATCATTTCTTAAAATGTATCGACAAATCAACATAAAGGTCATCATTTTATGTAGTGATTTCAAAGCAAGTGCACAATAAATGTGAATATTTTTCGTGCTATGTTTTCTTTCATTTATTTATTTCATATATCATATATATATATATATATATATATATATATATATATATATATATGTATATATATGTATTTTTATTCTATGTTTATGTGTGTGTATGTATTCATGTGAACATATATAGATGCATATTAAATGTGTTTGTATATGAAATAAAACACTTTTAAAATATTAGTATATTAAAATATATTAATATATGTAATTTTATAATTAAAGTTTTTAATTCGTATTAATTGTAATTTAAATTTAAAATTATATGGTTATTGCACTATTTTGACACATCTTGAAAATTCATCAGTGTTCACAGTATGTTTCATTAATGTTTGTGTTTTATTGTTTTAGTAATCCAGAGTTTTAATTAATATATCTTTATTTAAAATATGATTTTGAAAAAACATTTCTATAAATTGATTGAAATTCATTTCTTGTAAACTGTAAAGTCTTGGAAATAATATAGATATGACAATATTAATAATTTGATGTCTTAATTCAAATAGAACTATTGTACTATAGATTGAAATGGTTTTTTTTTTATAAAAAATTTTATTTATAACAAACTGATCGATGTTAATAGGTTATATCTAAGGATTTTTCTCTACACGCTCACACACACACATTCAACAAACATACATACTTACATATGCATACAAATTATATGCATATGTATGTGTGTGCACGCACACGTATACTCTAATTATTAATATCAATTTCATTTAATAACATTTAAATTAATTCGAACACAAAAACAAGTACACTAACTTTAGCTTGAATTCAAATAATTCATAACCAAAAATTGTTTTTTCTAAATAGTAAACTGAATGTAAAAATGAATTATGATTGCACATAGACACATACAATTAGTTGAAAATATAACTACGTATTTTTTTTAATACATAAGGATTTATCACGAAAACAGCTATAAATTGAACTGATAATTATTTTTAATTGTGCATATTATCTACTTGTTTTACTTGAATATGTTACAATGAAATAAAAAATTGAAAATATATTTGAAATTAATGAATAAACAGATGAAAACTTTCTATCTTTTGCAAGTTAAAATATGGATTTTGTAAATTATTTTTATATTATATAAAAGAAGCAATAAAATAAATTCGAACATACATTTTTAGTAACAAGTTTTTTTTATTTCACTACCAGTTTTCGAAAATGAAATGTAAGGTTATACTAATTGTCAATTTTAAGAACCCCACTAAGTATTTTTATCACTTAAATATGAAAGTTTTCTTTTATGTTTAGAAATAAATACGTAATATAAAGCAACAAAACTATCAAAAAAATGTACAAATTAAAAAAAAACCTACCGAAGCTCCAATCCTTCTTATTATCCCACCTTCAGTTGAAATCACAAACACAGTTACACTATACTACACTATAGTACACTACGCTCTAAGGCTGACGAACTCAAACTGAATTCAAATTTGAAACCACTGAACGATTTTGGGTAATACCAACCCAAGAAAAATAAATTTGAAATCTATGTTCAGAGTCTCTGTTGACAAGTTCTTAAACGACCCAAAACTCGTTAAGTGGTTTTTCAAGTGGTTTCTTTGGGTTGGTATTACCCAAAATCGTTGAGTGGTTTCAAATTTGAATTCAGTTTGAGTTCGTCAGTCTTAGAGTGTAGTGTAGTGCAATGTAACTGTGTTTGTGATTTCAACTGAAGGTGGGATAATAAGAAGGATTGGAGCTTCGGTAGGTTTTTTAAAATTTGTACATTTTTTTGATAGTTTTGTTGTTTTATATTACGTATTTATTTCTAAACATAAAAGAAAACTTTCATATTTAAGTGACAAAAATACTTAGTGGGGTTCTTAAAATTGACAATTAGTATAACCTTACATTTCATTTTCGAAAACTGGTAGTAAAATGAAAAAAACTTGTTACTAAAAATGTATGTTCGAATTTATTTTATTGCTTCTTTTATATAATATAAAATTAATTTACAAAATCCATATTTTAACTTGCAAAAGACAGGAAGTTTTCATCTGTATATTCAATAATTTCAAATATATTTTCAATTTTTTATTTCATTGTAACATATTCAAGTAAAACAAGTAGATAATATGCACAATTGAAAATAATTATCAGTTCAATTTATAGCTGTTTTCGTGATAAATCCTTATGTATTAAAAAAATACGTAGTTATATTTTCAACTAATTGTATGTGTCTATGTGCAATCATAATTCATTTTTACATTCAGTTTACTATTTAAAAAAGACAATTTTTGATTATGAATTATTTGAATTTAAGCCAAAGTTAGTGTACTTATTTTTGTCTTCGAATTAATTTAAATGTTATTAAATTAAATTGATATTAATAATTAGAGTATATGTGTACGTGTACACACGACATATGCATATAATTTTATATACATATATTTTTTTGTAGTTTAATTTATTTTGAAAATTATATTTTTTTATTGATTCTGTTTTCGATTTCTTTGTCTTTTCTGCTATTCTATTTCCAAGAACAAATTTGATTATTTCTAATTTTTTCACTTTTACTTCTGAATTTTCTTTCAATTGATTTATAAATTTGTATTTTTTAACACTTCTTTAATTTTCAATCTCATTCTATTTTTTTTCATTTTTTAAATAAACTAACTTACTTTTTTCTCCAAATTTCAATAATTTTCTTATTATCTACATTCTTCTCTAGTAGTTTTCATTTAATTTTTATTTACACCATCCTCATTTGATATTAATAATTAGTGTAAGTGCACGCATACGTACACATATTATATATATATATATATATATATATATATATATAATATATATATATATTATTTTTTGTATATTTAATTTCATTTAAAAATAATGTTTACTTTCTTTACAGATTTCCTGCTCGTGTCCAAATCCAATCGAGGGATAATCCATCAAACGACGAAGGAAATAAGGCCAGATTATTTTATTTATTACAGTTAAAACTGTACACGCATCGCAAGTTCTTGTCCTCCCAAATATTTAGAATAAGTTTCATCAGAGATATCGTTTTATTTTTTCTTCATTAACTCTATTAACTTATTTTTTTTATTAAAACGACGTCATGATGTATATGTTTATGTTTATATTTTTTATATATTTTTGTACACATTACGTTGATTCTCAATTAACGGTCTTCAATATATAAGATGTTATATTGATTGATTGTTGATTTTGTTATCAACGCACGGAGATTTCGGGGTGGATGAAGTGCTGTAAAGCAAAGTTGAAGCCCCGACTCCACCATTTTTCTACACATGATTTCCCAGCGTTAGAACAGGCTGCATTCTAGCAGTGTTAGATAGGGACGCATATATTAATCCGCTTCACGGGTTTTATATGTATGTTTCACCTTGTAGCAGGTGTAGATAGGTGGGATCTCTTGGGAGAGCGAACGATCTAGCTCTTCGAAGAAATTCTATAGCGTATTTGTTTACTAATCAATTTTTTTTATTTCATGATTTTCATGTTTTACTTCTACATATTTCGTCTTCGTCAACTTGGAGGAAACGTACTGCAGCTTCATCAGGGACAATGGAACAAATAGTACCATTGTCCATAAAATCAAAACTATTCTATAATTGAACTTGCATATTGAAGGTGCCAATACAAGTGATAACGAGTTTTGGAATCTTGTATGTAATGTTCGTTATAATAATAATTTTGATTTTAAAGTGTCCCTTTTGAACTTGCGCTTGCATTGTGTACAGTTTTTTAATCGCGCGCTGTTAGTGAATAAAAGAAAAACTCGAAGAAGATTAGTTTGAATTTATACCCTTATGGAATTTTTTAATTTTATTGAATGTTTCAGATACCATGGTCGATTCAAAAAGAAAGATTTACTGAGTTTGCGAATTCCAATTAATCAACATTTTTAATTTTATTAATTTTCATTAAATTTCAAACATTTTCAAAATTATTAATTTTCTTCAAAAACATAAAGGACTTAGTATATTTTAAAAAGCACTGTTTTTAATAATGATCATACGAGAGTTATTAAAAGAGAAATAATTGATCCAATCTTGTGTTCATAAAATTTACATCACAGAGTGAAAGGAAGAACTTATAAACAAGATTAGTTACAAGAAAAATGAATTATTTTAATTTTTTCAATGGAATATTTTTAATTTTATTGTATGTTTCAGATACCATAGATGGTGGATAATCCAAGTAGGTGGTCCTGGCATGTATAATTTTGAAATTTATTATTAACTTTCGGATTAAATTCAATTTTTCTTTCGTAATTTATTATATTTTAATTTTTCAAAATTTTTTTAAATTTTAAAAATTTTTTTTTTGATTAATTCAATTAATCTTTCGTCTACATACCTTTTTTATATTTCTTGGTATAATCATCTTGGATAAAATATGTAAGAGTGGTAATGGGAATTAAAATGTATAATAGGGTATTTTCCAAATTCATTTAAATTTAACATTTTTTAATAATGTGTAGATCTAAATTTTTCACTATATTAATTTTATTTTGATAAATGCAAAATTATCTTATATTACTTTTTGAATTGGATAAAATTTCAATTCAAATATTACACACATACATACAACACACATTAAACTTACACATACACATGCTAGTATAACTAGTAAAACTATTGAAGAAAATGGTAGATATCGAAAAATAAAACGAAATTTTATAATCTCCTATTTAAAAAGAATTATTTTCTGATGAGATGTAAAAATTTCGTTTCCGTAGTTTTCCGAGAATTAGCGAAGTACAAATTTTAACGAAGAGAGTAGGGGGAAGAGAGCCCCCTGATGAAAAAACGAATCGTTCTAAAATTAGAGTACAGAAGCAAAACATATAATAGATCCACAATAATCAAGAGAATAGAAGAATTAATAGAGAAACATATCTAGAACAAAA
Organism: Neoneuromus ignobilis; assembly: GCA_029203775.1. Classification (NCBI taxonomy): domain Eukaryota; kingdom Metazoa; phylum Arthropoda; class Insecta; order Megaloptera; family Corydalidae; genus Neoneuromus; species Neoneuromus ignobilis. Next base: position 37,119,658 of record CP092089.1, on the reverse strand, counting down.
AAAGGCTGACAGTACCAAACGTTCCATAAATTCTAATAAACGTTTCAAATGCAATCATAAATCTGAAAAAAGATTGAACTGAGTAAGAAATTTAAGAATTACAGAAGAAAATATGAAAAAAGTATTGGCTGATATCTTCACTCGATATTTTAGAAAAAAGAAAAATACTAATTGAATGGAATGAAACTACATTAGTTCTTTTTTACAAAAAAAGGGACAAACAAAACTTGAAAAACCATCGATCGATTAATTTACTTCCGACGATATAAAATTTTAAATTATGGAAGGGATGGAACAAGAAAATGATGCAATATTATCAAAATAAATTATATCTACATTAGAAGAATTATTTAAGAGTCTAAACTGAGAAACTGAAAAAAGAAAAGATTCTTAATCACTTAAGATTTGTTAATGACATTATTTTCTCAATAATTCCAGATAAACTTGAAGAAAAAATAGAATAATTGGATAAAGAGTTAAAAAATATATCTTATGGCAAACCTCAACAAAATAATTTATTATGATCATACTTTTATTAATTTTCGATGTTTTTTTTTGTTACAGATATACGAAGACATTCCAATTTTTCTTTGCTATTCGATCAATAAAAAAATCGTCAAAAGAATCATTGTATGAAAATATTATCACAGCGTGATTAAAGCTTATTTTTAAAATAATTAGAAGATGCAAATTTCAATAAGAAATCATTGGAAAAAATCATAATGTTTTAATAATTAATTCTATTAATATAAATTTTGACTGTTTCAGGAAACATGGATATTCTCCCAATAAATTACAAAAACTCAAAAATAATTGTCAAAAGTTAACACATGAGAACAAGTAAAACAACTTTTGATTTCAAATAATATTTAATGGCTTAAAATGAAATAATAAAAAATATTTCTACAGATATACCTAATTAAGAAAAATCAGTTTACGAAAGAAGATAATTAGAATTTTGATGAAATAACTTTTTAATAATAAATATATATTAAAAGAAAAAACATAAAGGAAAAGAACAACTTTGAATGGCTGACAAAGGAAATTAAGTACTTTGTGGGTAATATTTTTTGATTTTCAGCTTAATGTATTTATTTTATTTCAGCTCTTAATATTTTCTTAATTTCAGAATAATAAAAATAAGAAGTAAGATAATTCACCTAATATTTTTTGAGTAATTATTAATTTTTTATTTTTTAAATCTTACTTGTTGCCTCATTTATTTCTTTGTCTGTTTTTTGATTTTTTTAATTTATTTTGATTTTTAGCTTAACTTATTTCATTTTCTTTTGATTTTTAGCACATTACTTTATTTGATTTACATGATATTGTTTTACTCTATTTTCTGCATATTATTTTATTTAAATTTTATGATATTTGATTTGATTTTTAGCATAATTTCTGATTTATGTTTTAATTTTGATTTCTATTTTAATTTTTTTCTTATCTTATTTTATTTTCAGCCTAATTAATTTTATTTTGATTTGTAGCTCATTGATTTATATGATATTATTTTACTTTAATTTCTGCATATTATTTTATTTAAACTGTAATATATTATTTGATTTGATTTTTAGCATAATTTCTGATTTGTTTTAATTTTGATTTCTATTTTAATTTTTTTCTTATCTTATTTTATTTTCAGCCTAATTAATTTTATTTTGATTTTTAGCTCATTGATTTATATGATATTATTTTACTTTATTTTCTGCATATTATTTTATTTAAACTGTAAGATTATATTTGATTTGATTTTTAGGAAAATTTCTGATTTGTTTTAATTTTTTTCTTATTTTATTTTGAGCCCAATTTATTTTATTTTAATTTTTAGCTCATTGATTTATATAATATCTGATTTTCTGCATAATATTTTCTTTCAATTGTATATTACTTGATTTTATTTTCAGCATTATTTATTGTAATTTTCTATACATTGTTTTATTTTATTTTTAACATTATTTGCGATTTATATTTTCATGTTTTTTGTAATCTTTGATTTTCTTTTTTGATATTGTTTTTTAATGTTCTGTTTTATATATTTTGTCTTTCTTATATTCATATTCTCGTTTTTTAATATTTTTTTCAATGTAATAATCTGTTTATATTCTGTTTATTTCTGTTTATATTTTATTTTTGTATGCCATTTACAGATTTTGTTAAATTTATGAATATGTGTATATAATTAAATATGAATAAAATTAAATGTCAAAGGATGTAAAGTAAAAAGAAACAAGTATGAAACAACAAAATTAAACTGATGAGATAAGATTTTCAAAATATAATTGAATAATGATGGACCAAATGAAAGCAAATTTTTACTATGGATAAAAAGTAACGAAAGGATTATATGAAATACAAAACTTTCTCTCTCTCTTTCATATATATATATATATATATATATATATATATATATATATATATATATATATGTATATGTTTTTATTATTTATAAATTGTTTGTTTCAGATTTTTTTAAATATTAGCACCATTAAGAACTTTTTAAAACTCTACTTGAATTTGGTTTATAGAAATACTAAGATAATATAAATGAATATATGATTTATAATCAGATGAATATAAATTTATCAAGCAATTCAGAATAAGTTTACTTCAAGGAATAAATATTAAAATTTGGACAAATAAGATAATTTTGGACTAAATACTTCTCAATGGAATAAATAATATATAAATTAAAAAATCCAGGTGATTGTAACTGGAATATTGGATTATAATTATTGGGTGATAAGGGATATATTTTTTTTACTTAGCTAACTTAGGATTTAGCTTTTTGTTTATTGCATTTACATACTTTTAGAATTAGTTTTGTTTTTAATTCAGTAATATTACTTATTTTTTTAGGGCCTTCTACATATCTGCAACCTCAACGTGGTGTAGAAGTGGCAACGTACATGAAATATTTATAAAAACAATGAAGGAAATAAAACTAATCAGTAATTATAACTTGAACAATTTAATAAAATCTCATCATTTGAAAGTACATTTCCTTTAAAAGAAATTACATATTTATTTATTACTTTTTAAATTCAAGATTCTATCCTTAACATTTAATATAAACATTTTATGTACGGCGAATGCAGACTTATTTACATATTTCTAGGTATATTATAAAGTTTGTTACACTAATATGCGTATTGAATTTATATTTTTGAGGTATCAAAGCCAAGCTGCAAAAGAAAATAACTGTCAAAAATACTGAACTCGAATTCCACAAAAAATAAGAATCTAAGGTTTTTGTAATGTACATTTTTTAATTTGTATGAATATAAAATAATAAAAAAATAATTGAAATTAGCTGTGTAGTGTCATTTGATATATAATTTAATTAATTTATTATAAAATGTAAAAAAGCTTATTATTTTATAATAAACTGATCTTTTTGAAATGATTTTTTTAGTTTTTTTATACATCTATTCTAGTTTCCTCGTACTTAATCATAAACACCAAATTTTATGATTCATATATTCCACTGGAAAAGCTCTGAAATTAATTCATTTCCATTATTTGTTTTGAAACAGTGTCAAATTCACTTCATCAAAAATCAAGTCAATAAATACCCACAATTTTTAATAAAAATGTTTGATAATTGCTGATTATTTACTTTATTTGCGAATATGCATTTCGTCAGCCAGTCGTTATTGTTAGAAAACTGCGTTATAAAATCTAGATTTTATAATAAATCTATGTCGATGACGGTATATCCATTAAAAGAGAAACATAAATGATTATTGAACAATTTTATGAAAAATTGTGATGTTGAGATGAGTGATTTATTTATGCCAATTTATTTCTTCTAAAAATTTTAAATATGAAATAAATTTACGATGAATTTAATATTAAACATAGAAAAATATACAAGAGATGACTAAACAACAAACAATTAAAAAAAAGGTCACAAATAAAGTCAAATAAAACAATCCATTTTCATTTTAAAGAAAGTAAATGAAATAATTTTCACTTTAAATAATCAATTGTTGAAAATGTGTACACTGTAAAATTTGAAGATAAATAACAAACAAAATGACTATAAATCTAAGATTAATTAAAAATCAATAAGAAACTGTTTTTAAATGCGATATTTGCAATGTACAGTTATATAGATCATTTTAAAAATTACCATATTAATTTAAAAAATCTACGAACTATCTCGGTTTATTTACTATACAAATGTATAATACTTTATTTTGTCTAATCATTACACGTAATTTCTAAGTAAAATCAATAATAAATAAAAATATAAGAACTATCGTTGTGCAGTAATGAGCGATGACACGGCCGGCTATCAATTGTACGACTCGGCTGTGTAACGCTAGTAACAATTTTAGAGCTGTGATGCAAATGGGTTAAATGTTATTAACTCATTTTCTAGTTTATCCAATATAAATTAAAAAATGTGTTTAACGTAGTATTATTAAAAGTTGCAATTATGCCTTGATCTAATAGCTGAATAACGCTTGTATTAGATGGAAAAAACATCATGATTACATTTGGAAGTTTTAAACATGGATGACCTGGTGCGTTGTCAACAAAAAATTTGGCAGCTTCTTCACCTGTCGATACAATCGCGCCCGTAATCTTTACCTTATGCAGTGCATTCCTTTTTAAAAACCCGGTTAACCACCCTTTGCTAGCCAAAAATTCCTTATCTGTTTGAGAAGCTGAAGTAAATTGCTCTGATTCCTTCATTTTTTCATAAAACTGAAGAGCTTTTCATTGAATTAAATAACCACTTAAAGAAATTCTTAAAAAAAATCGTATAAAAAGATACTAAGAAGAAATATGAATCACATAACTTCAAAATCGCATTAAAAAAATTTGCATAAAAAGATATTAAGAAAAAATATGAATCGCATAACTTCAAAATCGCATTAAAATAATCCGCACAAAAACAGACCAAGCTGTACTTATGTACATACGTTTCGGTCTCTGTAAAGTGTATACAAAGTACACATAAGAAGATATCCCATTTGAAAATGCAAGCGGCTATCAAAGAAGATATTGAAGGTTCAACGTCTCTTAATTTCTGAACATCGGTCTTTCTGTTACGTCAGCTGCGATACGACAAAAAACTAGTCTGAATCAACATCCATTGTCCGGGTTTCGAACGGAATACCAATTGCATATAGATATAAACTAAATGTAATCACCGAAATAAGTGCTCTTGTGTGCCAATGCACTGTGTTTCTAAGAAATCCCTATATGCACAAGTGCATGGAAAACATGTTTTCTCTTGTTTCTGATTTAATAGAATGTTAATTTATTTTCAATGCATATATATATATATATATATATATATATATATATATATGATATAAACACATAAGTAATGATTATTTTGTCAGAAATAAAAACAGGAAAACTTATACCATATGGTGCAGCTGCAATAAACCGATTTACAATGAATATACTTACAAAAACAAAAAATAAAAATCATACATTGTAATAATCTTTCTATAATGAAACCAATCAAGATTCTTCTTTTTATAAATACTTTTTTACATGTACTTATATACAATCAAATATAAGTAAAAATATTTATAAACAATTACAAAATTAATTTAATCAAAAAAAAAAAAAACTGACGTGTTCACACATTTACTTGACAGCTTTGTGAAAACCTATAAATAAATTGTGAATATATAATATTCAATAAAGAAATTATAGTTGATATCCACGATAAGAAAACATGCTTTTGAAGGAACTATTAAAATGGAGCGAAGTGAATTATTTTCAAGGATCCTCGATTCCTTTGAATATGCTTTAACCTGTTTAAAATACAAAACGTGTCGAGTACTAAAACTCGTCGAGGCGGTAACACGATTTGTTCACGTTTATTCGTATTTAACATTTTAATAATCAATCAATCAATTTAAAATAGATTCGTTTTGACTGAACGCGACCATGAAAAAACTGTTATATATTCATAGGTGCGACTAATTTAAAACATTTTTATATTATGAATGTAACTTGGAAACGAGTCGATGAAATATATTCTCTTGGAATTTAATGTGAAGCAATGTTGAACGTAATTGAAAACAAACTAATGGCATTTAAATGTTGTATATATATATATATATATATATATATATATATATATATATATATATATATATATATATATAATATGTCTTTAAATACTATTATAGTACTATTTGTATGTACATATATTACTGATAATAGACGTATAAGAGAGATTCTGTCATATTTACACACTCATAAAATTAATTATTATAAATTACGAAACATTGATTAGACTTTACTTTTAAAACTATATTGCTATAAATTTACTCTAAAATGCTCAAGACTGTTTACTTGAAAGAAATGTTTTATTGAATGTAATCTTAACTGAAAATTATTAAAAATATACCTCATACTTATCTTTTTCTATATTAGATAAATACATTTAAATTCTAATATTTCAAATATAGGATAATTGATTTTTACGTTTTTTGTACATAACATGAATCACTTATTAATCTGACTTATTTAATTAATAAACTTTACTAAATCATTAATAATCCTTAGTTATATAATTTTCAAACCATAATTTATTTTATACTGTAATTATTATCCTGTGTAATAATTATTAATAAATTATAATATATATTGATAATTATCTAATATTTCAAATGTTTGATTCATTTATTGTAAACATTCTAATTCAATATTTTCCTACATCTCTTCCACTCTATGGAATAATTGAAATTTCACTGTGAGTTTGATATTGTTCATAACTTAATCGTTAATCTGATACAGGAAGGATACCAGCTTCCATTTGAAAATTATCTAAGGATATCGTAATCAAATGTAGTAGAGTTATACAAAACCTCATAACATAACAGTCGAAAAATCGATTAATCGTTAATAAAGAACATTTATCTTCCAATTTTAATTTGATATTATTAATTTTTATAAAATATTTTTATTATTTATTAGAAAATCAAATTATAAAAATTAAATAAATACGTATTATTAACGTTCATTACCTCCTCTTAACATTTTCAGTTAATAAGAAAAATAATAAATCACTTTTTGTTCTTAAATAGCTGAACTGTAATATTAATTTATTACAAAAATTATAATTACTTATTATGTAATTTTCTTTAATACATATTCGTCGGGTAACTTTTTGCACCGCCATTCACCAAATGCCGGCATTTTTTGACACTATCTGTAGAAATGATATGGTCTATATAAAACTAATGTAACTTGTTAGAAATCATATATTTTTCAGTGAAGTCTTGGAAAATGATATAAAACAAATTTATCTTTATATATAAATTTTTATTTTTATTTTTGGGCTTTCCTTAGTTAAAAAACAATTAAATTCATAAAAAAGTTTAAATGAATTTCTAAAAACACAAAGTTATTATTCTCTTTTTTTTAATGAAGTACATTATTTTTGAGTCTTTAATTTTATAAATAATTAATAATTTTTCAGTGAATGGTACTGTTCAAAACATGTGCCAGTATAAAGGGGAATGTTGCAAAAGTCACATACTGTCACTATCATTATTATCAAAATTAGTTTGTGAAAAATCTGCCCACAATCAGATCGTTATGCGATGCAACTGAAGCTAAAATCAGTTCTCTCATGGCATTATCTCTGTTTGGTTAAAATTATAATTTAATATACTCAGAATTAAGAGAACAAAAATCAATTATTCTCTGTAATATACAAATGACGAATTTTCGTCCTTTGGCTGTGGGTGATTCTCTGGAAGATGACGAATTTTCGTCAAGCGGACGAATATATGTTAATATTACTTATTAATTTAAATAACTTATTTAAAAATTATATTTATTTTATTCCTTTTTGTACATTCATTATAGTTATATTTAATTAAACCTTCAAACACATACATACAATATTTTATAACAACCAGTTTTGATTCTAACGCCATAATTCGATTACTCAATTTAAACTTAGTATAACTTATATCCTCTAATATTATAGTATAACAAAATAAAGCAATTTATTTAAAACAAAATGGCAGTGCTTTACAATAACTTCTTACAAAAGAAATATTTATATTCCAATACTTTATTCAATCATTTACACTCACATTTTGCACAATGAATTTATTTTTAATGAATATACATTTTTCAAACTATTTTTATTTTCTATATTTGGTTTCCTTCAATAACATGAGTCAAATGTAAAAATTAATGCCTGATCTGAAATGAACTGATCTCTTGCACATACTAACGGTCACGTATCGTTAGTTTTCAAGATAAATTTATTAATTTTACAGTTATATGTGAAACAAAGAACCTTATTTATATATATAAAACCTCATCAATCATACACTAATCAACACTACATTCCATATGATATACATTACAAATGGACGTATACACTTACATATACATAAATGTGTATAAAACTATGTTATGAATATGCGTTGGTAATTCTATATTTTTGTTGTCTTTATATATATATATATATATATATATATATATATATAGAGAGAGAGAGAGAGAGAGAGAGAGAGAGAATCATCCAAATGCGACGCCTAGATTTGTGTTTTATTAAAAAGAAATAAATGAAACCATACACATGTTTCCCTATACCCCATCCTATACATACGTTTCTTTTTAATAAAACACAAATCTAGGCGTCATATTTGGCTGACCCTATATAACAACATATAACTTTATACATGTAACACCACCTGTTCTTTACACTAAAGTTCTTGTCAAAACGTATTCTGGTTACAACTTCGCCGACAAACTCAATCAAGCTTGTTAATGAGCATTTATATGCTAATTAGGCTGAATATATAAATAAAAACAAACTTATAATTTATTTTATTCATTTATTGACCAAATAAGAAATTTCGTAAACAAATATATATTTCTTATTTCAATTAAAGCAGTTTAGAAACGTATCGATAATTAGTAATTTAACACTCGAGTTTTTATTGGTAACAAAAATAGTATAAATAAAATTTACGAGCATTTTTGTTAATTTGCATCTAAACAAACAGAAAAGTTATTTAAATGATGAAATATTTTTTTTAAAAAAAAGGACATACTTTTTGATTATATATATATATATATATATATATATATATATATATACGAGGATCGTTTGATAAGTATGGTAAAAAATAAAAAAACTGAATTGAAAATTTTAATTTCATTAATTAATTAATTAAATTAAACAATAAATAAATTTACCAAACTCATCAAACGACGCTCGTATACTCGTATAATCATCTTCTTTCTATCGACTTTTAAATTAGAATCTTTCCCAAAACTTTTCATTTCTTGTACTTTCCAAATTCCAATATCTTTCTTTTCTAATCCTCATCGACGAATATTCTCTTATTATTATACCATTTATAAATAACTTCTTGAGTCTTTTTATATCTCTGAGTTCTCAATCAATAATTTCTGTTATCCATCGATGATTTTTTCGTCATGCTATATGGTGGACTAATTTCCGTTTTAAACTGTTCATTTTTATTATAGTCAGTAATTTTTGTTCATTTTCGAATTCACTCGTTTCTATTTTTGTCTCTACATATTATTCCTAGCATGCATCATTTCATTTGGAGTTACTAAATTATTTTAATATTTAATACTACATTATTTAAGTCTGCATTGATCAAACTTTTTGTTTAGAAAAAATAAATTACAATTATACTAACTTGTTTAAATATAGTCTAAATTTTTATAAATATTTTACTTTTAGCCACATTTTCAATTTTTTCTCCTGAATCATATTTGTATACTTTGTTAATAACACTCCAAATGGTGAACAAATTATGTTACAAAAATCTGTCTCAAACATTGTATTAACTTAAACTATCAATGGATTATAAGTATGTAATTCAAATGAATAGAAAACTTTTTAAAAGATAAATATTCAATAATCATTAGACATAAGAAAACACATTCTAAAAGTACATTAACTGTACGATTTTAATTTTATATTGAAATAACTAAATTTATTCGTAATTAACAGGAATATAAACATTATTTTTTAAAAAATCTGATTATTAAATATTTTTAAAAAATTATAAATAATATTTTAAAAATAGTCATTAATTTTACAATAATCAAATATATTTGATAAAAATATGCATACATATACTTTTCTATTACAATGATAGACAAAATCTATCGCAGATAACATTTAACAAATAGTACTGAAATTCTTCGAGTACGAGTTAAAAAAAATTTGAAAAAAACAGAGCGCAACGTCATGGAATCCTTTTCCATTATACATTTCAATGTTTCAGTCAAGGTGATGATTATCTTCTCTGATAATCAAATATGATGAGTCAACTGCTATGACGCGAGAGATTATAAATTATTATTTATTTTATAAATGTTTCAACAACGTCAACAGACACGTTTTATTTATATACAACATTTATTTAAATATATTTTATTTATTTGTAAAATAAGGAATGAATGATAATTAATTTCTTAAATGGAATTTATTTATTGATAAATGACTAGAACATAGTTGGAAGCTAGACAAAAAGTTGATCAAGTATTTAAATAAATTTTGATACAATTTTATTTCTAACTAAATATTTAACTTTTTTAGCCTTTTAAATACTATGGGACAAAAGCATTAACCTTATACTGTCGGTGCTTTTAGTCACTCAGTTTTGGTTTCATGATAATGAAAATTAATTTAGTAACTTGCATTATTTAAACTAATTACATTAAAAATGTTTTTCAAATATCATACGTTTTATTCATGATAACTACAATACATATATTTTCTTTTTTGTTATTCGTAGATACGATAAAATACAATAAATTATTTAATAAATTCCATTACTAAATTTTATTTCTTAATAAAAAATATATAATAAATTTACTTATTAATGAGGTAACCTGAGTAACTACTCTATATACAATCACATCTACTATTGTAGCTCAGCTACAAATGAGTTTTGCTTTCAAATATCATTGTTAGGATTAAAAATATTCAAGTTTTTTCTCTTTACAAAATAAAATTCGTGCAAGTAAGAACGTTAAAACAATACAATGTTTTTTGGTTTGTTCGTAAATAAAAAATGAATGAAAGAAAAATTTAAAAAAATAGTTTTGCTATTATAATCCATGTCTATAATTTTAGAATGAACTTTAGATTTTCTAATTAACACTCTTACAAAAAAAAATATACATTTTTTGTATTTCCTCACTTTTTTACTCATTGTTTACCAATATACATTACACTACTAATTTAAAAATTTACAAGTAAATCATCAGTATCTTTTCTCATCACTTTTTAAGAAAAGTGATTGTGACAATTTCCAATTATTTCTGTTTAATGTATTTTAACTTTCGTTTATTTCCTCTTATTATTTTTTTATTACTATTCGCACACAAAGACTAAAATCTATTGTTTAGAAAACGTGACTAATGTTGATGTAGTGACCAAATATTTTGAAATGTATTCATTCTTGAATTTAAAATCGTTTGTCTTCTTACCTGTGATCCTATTGTTGTACTGTTTTCTTCTACTATTCATCGTTAAGTCACGACTTTCGTATTTTTTACAATTAATTTCAACTTGAAATATTTACTGAATATTTGGTCAAGTGATGAAGCCAAGTGAATTTTGGTTAAGTGATTTTAAATATATCTATAATTTTTAATAAACAGGGTTTATTATAATTCATAACATCCCCATTAAGCTTATCAACATAACAAAGTAATTTTTTTATATTTTTGAATACTTATTATATATAGGATCATCCAAATGTAACGCCTAGATTTGTGTTTTATTAAAAAGAAACATATGTAAAATACACATGTTTCTTTTTAATAAAACACAAATCTAGGCGTTACATTTTGATGATCCTATATATATATATATATATATATATATATATATATATAATTTTTATAGATATAAACTTAAATACAGTTTTGCTAATAGCAGATAAATTATTAATTGAAATTTAATTTATTCGAATTATAGTTTTGAGTCTCTATCATCTCAACTATAATATTATATAATAAATAATGTATAATAAATTTAGATATTGGTTATTATGTTATTGATTATTCGTTATTACAATATTTATCATATTATTTGAGGTATGATATTAATTGTGGTATTGATTGTTCACTATCTTTATTTTCGCATTACTTTCATTCAAAATAACATTTGAAAAATCTTGTAAAATAATCTTTCATTTACGACTCATTTCTAAAGATACATTTCTCCAGTATATATTTTCAATATATTTTTGAACAATAACAAATAATTATATTCTAATAAATGAAAATATTCAGTTTTGACAAACTGCTGATTCTACTTCTACTTTTTTAAAGTACTTTCTACCGATTTACAGAATTTTTTAACGAATCTAACTAGTTTTTATTTTTAACTCGAAGTAAAACTAGTCAAACTCAGAGGTAAATAAATATTTAAATTTAGTTATAAAATATTAATTTTATTTACATTTAAAAATAATGAACAATAAAAATTATTTAAAATGTATTTTATTCCAATAACTCAGTGCATCTGCTTTTAAATCTCCATCTCCTTTGATACACATATATCATTTACTTTTAGTTAAAAAAATATTTATTTGTTATACATTGTTAATATATAAATGATTCAAAAGTTTATGAACTGCTGAAAAATTTGAAGAAATGTATACTCGTTGATATAAACACTGGAATTATAATTACACGAGACAGAATTAATATATAATTTGCATATAAACAACTATTGTCATTATTGAAGCATGCATATAAATTCGTATATTAAGCATATGTCACATGCAAAACAAGTACAAAAAATAGAATAAATATTACACAAGGTTGAGCTAAATTTTACTGCACCTTTTTCTTGGGAAGTTTTATTTAATAAAACCATTTTAAAACTTACTAATCTTGATATACTAGCAATTGCAACCAAGTATTTATAAATTTTATTAAAGACGTATTTATAAATCTGAAAAACTACTTAATGTAAATATTGATTCAAATATTATTTTACTTATATATATATTTTAAAAAAAATACATCAATTTATTCCACGTAATTAATTTCATATATTTTTTTATAAAATAGTTTGCTTCTAACGTAAGACAGAATAAAGTTGTTAATGATTATTGAAATTTTAGTCAAAATTACAATTTAAAATTGAATAAAATCGAATTGTTTTTTCTATAAAAAAATTATCAATTTTAAAATAAGATACGTGAGTTCTGATAACGGAACAAAGAAACGTAAAAAAGAATACAAATTTTAGTATTTAAATAAATTCGAAAATACTTTTAAAACACAGAAAACGTACTTGGAATGTTTTGAAATTTTTGCATTTTTATTCAATGCATACAACAGTTTTAAAATTTAACACGTGATTTCTCATTGAAAATCTACATTAGTAGATGATCTGCATTGTTAACAAAGATTTTTAAGTGAAATATTTATAAATAATACAACAGGTGCATTCATTCACAAGAATTAAAAAAGGTGTAATAAACATACAAAATGCTAGTTGAGTACAAAATAACAATATTTTTCTTCACAGAATAAGAATGACGTACGTTTATTTAAAAATAACAACTATTTAAAATGTATTTGTATAAAAGTCAAAAATGTAATCATTAATATTCTGTTTAAATATATTTATCTCTCAGTTTATTAATCCCAAAACAGTACAAAAATACTAAATATTAGTACATATAAAAAATTCAACAATTTAAAATATTTTACTTTACTATTTTCTTACTTGTAAACTCATATTGAACATTTTTTCTATTTATCAATGAATAAATAATAAAGTATTTTTTTCATAACTAATTTCGACCCTTAAGTCATCATATATATATATATATATATATATATATATATATATATATATATATATATATATATAGAGAGAGAGAGAGAGAGAGAGAGAGAGAGATTTTAAATTGAAATTAGTCAGTCCTTAGTGAAGAAGAAAAATTAATAATGAACAAAAATTATTAATTGGAAACCTAAAAATATATAAAGATCAAAGAAAAGGCTTATAAATAAGTAAAGTAGAGACAAGAGAAAATTCTTCGTTGTATAATAAAAAATAAAATCATGGAAAAGAACATTTTTGAAGAGGCATTCATCCAATAATGAATAGAAAGGGGTTAGTTGTACACACACGTAATATTCTTTTAATAATTAAAAAAGTGTAAACGCATGTTTACTTTTTTTAAAAACCTTATCAAAATATTTACAATTTGAAAACTACACGATTCTTTGAAAAAGTGAATTGAAAAAAAATACATAGATGAAATTATATTATTGATAATAATGAAAAATATATTAATTAAAAGTAAGAGTTTGCATTTTTTCCTGAAAATAAACTTAAAAACTATCACTTGTAAGAAACACCTTTAAATTAAAACACTCACACACATACTATAAAACTTGCATTTTTTACAGACATTTCAAAAAAACTGTTTTCATTTGTTTCAAAACTCTATTAGTGTCTTCTCAACTAATTATTTTTCTCAATACATTCAAAAATATTTCAATTATATTCGTGTGTGAATAAGAAACGCTTAACGTCCCGTTCTTGTCAAATAGGAAAGTAATCTCTTGTTTGTTTAATTGTTATTGAATATTCATGAATGTTAAAGAATGCGAGGTGAGAAAATTAACATCTTTGTTTCACACCAGCTCTAATAAAACTACTACTGCTGCTGACAAATGATTGTTTGTCTAAAAACAATGATAAAAATATTACTTTTCTGTTATATCATTCATGACCTGTTAACAAAATAACCTAAATATCTCAAATCGACATTTTATAACAAATTTATCAATTAATTTAATCGTTAGTTAGTTTTCTACATTTTTATAATTTATTAACTATTCTATATTAAAACTGACATCATTGATAAACAAAAAAATATTCTAATTTGTAATTTAAATTTAACATTTAAAGTAAACAAGTTATTTACTTAAATATATTTTATGTTAATTTACTCGTATAAAATAAACTCTAGGTTAAAAATTGAATATAAATAAAAAACTAAACATACATACAAGCATAACACATAAAATGATAAGCAATATTTTCTTTTCGAGAAGTGCTAATTATTTAAGTTAATATTTACTTTTTGTTTTAAATATTTATTTATATATTATATAAGATTGTGAAATATGTCATTATTTTAAAAGTGTTGCTACCTACTATGTAATTTGAAACAAAATCTATTATTTTCGAAAATGATATAAAATTATTCAAATTCTTGGAAAAAAATCTATTTTTCATAATTCAATACACAAACTTCAGAACGTATAAACAACTTTCATAATTATTTGAAATTTTAAACTGTATTTTATTATACACTATTTTATTCATAATTAATATTAACATTTATACATTTTGGTTGATATTTTAGACATGTAACGCAACTCCGTTTGAATATTTTTAAAAATAACTGTAATAGTACCAAAGATACAGAATATAAATTAAAACACGTTTTATTTATTTTCTAATGCAAGAAAGTACATATCTTTTATTCTTATATACTACGAGGTCGTTTGATAAGTCCGTGTAAATTCCGAAAGATGGCACCACTGGTGCATATCGAGATTATTTTCAATTAGTAGCACCTCTTGGAAGAACACACATCAAGTTTCAGCCATATCGGTCTATTCCTTTGTGTTTGACAATCGTTGGAATCAAGGAAATCGAGTGATTGTCAAATAATGGACGAAAAAGAATTTCGCGTGTTGATTAAACACTACTTCATTAAAGGCAAAACGCCTCAGGAGACTAAACAGAAGCTTGATAAACATTATGGTGACTCTGCACCTTCGATTAGTGCGGTTTATAAGTGGTTTCAAAATTTTCGGAGTGGCCATACGAGCACAAGTGACGCTGAACGTTCTGGACGCCCTGTTGAGGTCACCACTCCAGAAATCATTGATAAAATCCATGATATGGTGATGGATGACAGAAGAGTGAAAGTGCGTGAGATTACTAGTGCTGTAGGCATCTCGTGTGAACGGGTACATAATATTTTGCACCAACATTTGGACATGAAAAAGCTATCCGCCAGGTGGGTGCCGCGATTGGTCACGATCGACCAAAAACGAGGTCGTGTGAAGTGTTGCAAGAACGGTTTGCAGCTGTTTCAGCGAAATCCGCAGGACTTTAAGCGTCGTTTCATCACTGTATATGAAACATGGATACATCACTACACTCCTGAGACCAAAGAGCAGTCTAAACAATGGGTTATCAAGGAGGAATCTGCTCCGAAAAAGGCGAAGACAATTCCTTCGGCCGGGAAGGTTATGGCGACTGTCTTTTGGGATTCGCAAGGAATAATCTTTATCGACTATTTGGAAAAGGGTAAAACCATTACAGGTGCATATTATTCATTGTTATTGGATCGTTTGAAAACCGAGTTGCAAGAAAAACGTCCCCGATTAGCCCACAAAAAGTCCTCTTTCATCACGACAACGCACCAGCTCACACCTCAGCAGTTGTGGCCGCAAAACTAATGGAAATAGGGTTCCAAATCGTTTCACATCCCCCCTATTCTCCAGACTTGGCTCCATCGGACTATTATTTGTTCCCTAATATGAAGAAATGGCTCGCGGGAAAAAGATTTTATTCGAACGAGGAGGTGATTGCAGGAACGAATGACTATTTTACAGACTTGGACAAATCCTATTATTCGGAAGGGATCAACAAACTAGAGCAGCGTTGGATGAAGTGTATAAGCCTAAAAGGAGACTATGTTGAAAAATAAAAACGATTTATTCAAAAAAATGAAGCAGTTTTTATTTTTACACGGACTTATCAAACACCTCGTACTATAATGATATTAACGAGAAAAAAAACATTTAATTAGATTAAAAAAAATAAATTAATCACATTGATATAATGAACTAATTTATTACTATTTCTTAATTTTATAACCAATTAAATAATGTTAGTAATTTTATAAAAAAAATATTCTCTGCATACATTATTTGTAATAAAATCCATGGTGGTCTAGAATTAGTTACAGGTAAAATACGATCTTCATTAACATTTTAGATAATTATTTCCTAATCAGCTGTTACACACAAAAAGAAAATAAATTCTAAACTTTATATTACACAAAATTCGATAGAAAATCTTCATTAATCTTATCGAAAATTGAAATTAAACAAAGTAAAGTTTATCTTAAACATATAATGTAAATAAATAAAAGTTAAACGAAAAAAATGATCTGTACGATTATAAAACATTAAACGTTCGATTAAACGAATCTTGAACGTCTGTAAGTGAGTCTAAGAAACATTTTTTCGATAGTCGACAATCTAGATGAGTTGTAAATACTCGAAATATGACAGCAGTCGCGTGTGGGCGAGGTAGACGTCGGACAACTTACATAAATGTATGCAATGGAGAGATCTCGTTCATCGTCGAATAACAAAAACTTATTTCATAACTCGCCACACACAGAAAATTGTTTATATATGGATTGACACACACACACATACTCAAACATTATACAGTACCATATAAAATTATTCAATTAGATTTAACAACATTGTCAAATTATTATACAGTGTTAGTTTTAACCTGAATGACGTCAAGCTGACACAAACATCGTCGTGTATCTGTTTCTGAATTTAATATTCATACAATATACACATTGATATTATTTCAAGATTAAACTCAAATATTTTAAAATACAGACAACTTATCAAATTAATTTTAACAGCACATTTTTTAATAAAAATGCAAATTTTGTAATTTATTTAAATAATATTACATTCATTCATAAGAAATTATCTTTTAGCTTTTCATTATGATTTTCATTCTAGTTTTAATGTGTAAATTTTTAAAAAAATCTTTTCATTAAATCGAAAACTATTCAGATCAAAAAATAATTGTGAACATGAAAAAGATTATCGAAAATATAACTTCGAAGCAGAAACAAAACGACATCTTGACCGAAAATTATTGTAAAAAATATTATACATCAAAATAATTATTAACTACATGTAATAATTTTAATTTTCAATAAAACATAGAACAAGAGCCATTTTTAAAAAAAATGGAACAATACATTGTGCAAAGTTTATTTTTTAACAATATATTTTGCATAATACATTGTTATTATTTGTTTTAAATTTGAAAATAAATTAAAAACAAGTCTAGTTTGTTATTTAATGATTATGTAAACTAAAAAGCAGCCTAATTGTAAGCATTTAAAAATATTTTTTTATAAAAAAGATTAAAATTATTATTTAACACTATTGATTTTGGTACTGTAACAGATTTAACAAAAATGAGTTACTTGTCTCTAACAGCACAAAATATTATAAAAGTTTTCATAATCAATTATTATTCACTTTATTCTCTGATGTGTATTTTAATAGTCATGCCATCATCGTCAGATCAAACATTTTTAAAAAATCTTGTTATTGAGGGCGAGTGATTAATTTGTGTTAAAAACATTAATTTTATGTAAAAAAATGTTATCAAAACTAATTCGTCTAAAATTATAGACATAAATATATAATATACTATCTTTTACAGTTATTTTTCAATTAATTTCTTGTTTCATTCATTTAAACAATTTCAAGAAACAATTTTTAAAAATGAATATGGAATGAAAATATAAACTTATTTGCTCTAAATTCAATTATATATTTATTTTAATTACAAAATAATACTATTTATTTTATATTCTACTTACATCTATTTACCACATAGTTTATTGTTCTTGTTATGTGAAAATTTGATTAAGTAATTTCATTTTTATATTCTCTTTGATTTTTTTAAACAGAAAATAGTAGCATTAAAGATAGTAAATTAGTATCAAAATTGTTGAGGGAGAAGAGAATAATTATTTTTATTAATTATTAGCAATTTTCATCAATATGAAATAGTGATTCAAAGCGTTTGTAATTTTATATATATATATATATATATATATATATATATATATATATATATATATATATATACCTTTTAATAAGATTATTGCTTTTATAACAACTCAAACGAGACACGCGATGAGCACTGTCTATACAATGTTATATGATTGATTCGCATATCAATTAGATTCGTTTCAAGATACTACTGCGTATATAATCATTGTCGTCATCATCATTATTATCATTATTTTTATGCTCACCTGTGTTTATACAGCTGTTCGGTACTCGACCACGCCTTGGAGGCGTTCACCGCATCCTCCTGGTGACGATGACGGCACGTGGCCGCCGGTGATGACGGCGTACTCTTTGACACGACCGGCACTGAAAAGGGCGTACCGTTACAATCCTCGGTGCCTTTCAGACGTGTCGCATTCTTCACGAGATCTTTGCACTGTTGCAACCAACCAAGAGATTTAGCACGTTTCATTGTAATTTTCAGACACTAGACGGACGCACGATGTACGTTTATGCACGTGCGCGCATTTTATGAACAATTATTTGAAATTTTATACACCGGTTATAACACAACACTATATATTTTTTGTAATATTATTTACATCACTTAACACAGAACATTATTTACACAAACATGCGTTATATATATTTTTTTAATTTAATTTCAATTATCTCTAACATTTTTATAAACAAATAATCACAGAATATTTATAGAAGTAAATGTCAATTTTTAAATATTGTATTAATAAATTAAATACTTTTGTAGGTATTTTGAACTTTTAAAAATATGTACAAAAAGTGAACAAAAAAACTAAAAAAAATCGTAGTGATTAAAATTGAAATATAATTCAAGAAAATGAATAAAATTCTTTTTGAAAATTCCTTTCAATATTTTTTTGAGATGAAATATATTGAACAGTTTTTTTATTTATTATTAACATTACACAAAATTATTTAGAAAAATCGCTATATATTATTAAAATATGTTTTACTAAAAAATGTACCAGCAATAATATAATATTATATTAACGAATACAATTTCTGGTATTTGCAACAAAATAAATTCGGTTATTATAATCAATCAAATTACAATTTCGTTTTAAATATGAAAATAAATTAATAATTAATAAATATAATGCCACCCAGTAAATGTTTTACAAAAAAATTAATCCCATTTAAACAAAGATAATCTTTAATTAGAACTGAAATTATAGAAAAAATGACAGAAAACTTACAATTAAATTTCATCTTAAGTTTTTTTTGCCTATAGAAGTTAAATTTTTCAAATTCTTTTAGAATAAACATAAATTTAATTTTTTTTTCAAATTTTACTTTTAAAATAATGAAATGATCAATTTTTTATTTTTACAAAGATTTTTTAACAAAAAATCGATGACTACTGAAATAATTTATAGGATTATAGAAAACATTTTTTGAAAAATTATCTTTATAATGCAATTATGATTGACAATTATATACAGAAATATTTAATAAAAATATTTTTCAATCTAATAATCATTGTTCGTTTATATTATTTGAAAGAATAATTTTTATCATAAATAAAAGATAATATTGCTTTGTGTCTTTTCTATAACTTTTTATTTATGTATTACCGATTGGTATTTAAAACTATATAGAATATTATATATAAAATTTTATTAAAATATTCGACATCTTTTTATTATTCATTCTTCGTTGCTTATAAAGATTTAAATACTAATTCCATAATTTTCAGACTTTATGCACATGATATTGTATATAAGCACATTTAATATATATATATTGTAAATATGATGGAATTTCAAATCAAACACGTATAAAGAACAAACAGTGAACAAAAAGTTTTTAAAAAATTCAGTAAAACCCTACAGTGTTCAGATAATGATTTCTTAATAAATTTCTACCAAATACGATAGCAAACTGTACCGTAATAATTAAAACTTTTAAATAGTAAAAAAAAATAATGTAAACATATTTTCTTTTATAAAGTCAGACCGGCATCTTTTTGTTAAGAATGTTGTATGAAATATTTACTTCCACATACTGATCAATACAATGCTTCCTTATAGAGACGAAGTATCAGACATTTAAGCAGAACAACGGTCCGAAACAAAAAAGTAATACGGCGAAAGTATGGTTTCACAAAAAACGAGATTGTTATATTTTAATTGAAGCGTTCATCAAACTTGAACTTTATTAAATATCTTTAAAATATTATCAATAAATTGTCAATAATATTAATTCAATAATTCAAATCAATTTAATTTAATTTACTTAATATGCTGCTAGTTATTTAATTCTTGATTATGATTAAATTGTAATTTTTTAACAAAAAAAACTAGTATAACCCATCTTTTTCAAAATGTATAATTTTTTTAAAAAAAATATAAGTTAGTAATAATTAAAAATTATAAAAAAAAATATTCATAGTTTAATATAAATAACTTAACAGAATTTCCATTTTGTACATTTATTATTTTAAACATTTTCTGTTACTTTTAAATATTAGAATTATATTTACTTAATATGAGACATATTCTATTTCCAAAATTATATTTAAAAATATTTTCTAAAAATTTAATTTTATCTCCTCTTTTCATATATATATATATATATATATATATATATATATATATATATATATATATATATATATATGTAATTATGGCATTTATTTTTATGAATAGATATTCGCAAAATTAATGGCATACTAAACAAAGATATAACCCGGATCTATTTAAAAATACAAAACTCTACACTCGACCAAATATATGTTATTAACTCATCGTTAATACCTACACAAGTATTATTTATAAAATGTTTAAATACATACACATACACTGAAAATAATAAGCACTCGAGAACACACAAAGCACATTAAAACACAATCTGCATCGACAAGTCGATCGTCCACTTAACATTGTAAAGAACTAACTCGTAAAACACAATTTAACAATAATCATATCATTGCATAACGCGTTGCAATTTCATATTACGTTAAGACACACACTCATATACATACACTGACATATACACCAGTATACAACCACACGATTATCGTGAGATAGTAAAGATGTATCAGAACGATTTATATACAAAACGGAACTTAAAAAACAACACTAGCACTGTTTTACAGAAAAACGACGCGTGTACTGAAGACGATAATTAAAAATTTGTGAACGTTATCCGCCGCGGCTCGACACATTCATGTCACAGAATCAACTAAGCGAGCAACGTACTTGTATGCACACAGAGTCCAAGAATCAAATCGAGCAATTTTATAATCGCGGTTTGTTGCAAGGTAAAGTCAAACCTCTACACACAATCTCTTTTACAATAGGATATTGTGCGGTGTTGTTGTTGAGCGAGTCCCTCGCTTACGTGAGAGAACGTTCAGTCGAATGACGGAATACAACAACGTTGTATAAAATGTACGATCGTTTTTATATATTTTATTTATTATTGTATCGATGACTTTGTACAGAATTCCTCTTTGTTTCGTAACAACTTATTTATTTGATCGTCAAGTACAAGTACATTTATGTGAATGCGAAGTAAAAACGAAAATGTACTCGAATTTTTCAACGAATATTTATCTTGATTATGATTGAATTGTAATTTTATAATATATATTTTAATACTGAAATATTATTGTACCAATGAATTTGTAGTAATAAAATATTTTGTAAAAATTAATAAATTTCAAAAAATCTTTCCACCGCCTAAAACAAACATATTTATAATTACATAATAAAAAAACATATACATACATGTAAATTATAAATGTAAACTAGTATTAGAATCTTTAAACAATGTGACCTGATTGATTAGAATTTGAACATTTACAGCGTTAATTTTTTTAGTAAGTGAAAAAAATAATAATGAAAGGGATAAAACAAAAAATATATTAAATGTTGATTTATTGAGAAAAGTAATAAATAATTATCAATATAAAGTTTATAAAATATAATTTTAATCAAATAAGCGTAGCATTAAAACTATAGATTAAAATTAAAAATATACTAAGTTTATGATATATAATTTGATGGTTAAATATTATAAAAACATGAAAATATACAAATAATAGAAACAAAATAATTAAATAACTACAAACACAAATTGAACAAATGTTTTAACATTGTTTCAAGCAACGTTTTTATTTAACGTATATAAATTCATAAAATTCAAGAAAAATCAATATTTATTTAAAATGAACAGCTTCATAACTTAAGAAAAGCAAAAGTTTCCAAATACGTATGAAAGACAGAAAGAATAAAAGTTTTCCTAGAATCGATAATATGGTGGCAAAATTCCAATAAAGAATAAAGATTTTTCTCTGTATTGTTTTCTCTTCTCAGTCAACATTTAGTATTCATCACTGAAAAAATAATGATTTGATTTCCAAACTCAGTTATCTCTATAAAAGATTTAACTTTCACCAACTTGTATTTACAATTTTTTATTTTAATTTTTCAATGCATATTATTCCCCCCTTAAAAAATTTTTTTTATTTCCCAAAGGAAATATTTTTGATTAAAATAGTCCTTTGCTAAATATCTTATAAATGTCTAATAATACAAATTAAGTTTGTTTTTCTTTTCATTTTTCTCTCTCATTTAAACTATTCTATTATTTCACTTTAACTATTCAACTAATAAGAATTAATTTTAGTTTTGCAAAAACTGAATCACCAATTGTTGATTTTTTAAAGCAATTCGACTCTAGCTTTTCAATTTAATTAAAAATGTTTCTGTAAGCATTTTTAACCAAAACATGCATAATCTTCATATTATTCTTCTCATTTAATTTTCATATCCAATTTAACAAAATATCAATAAGAATTTAAATTAATTCTCTTCATCGATCTTGAAACAATTCTGATTTAAATTCTATTAAAACAGAAACTACCATGCATAATAAAAAATAATTTTAGAAAAATATATGCATGTACATTATAAACTCAAAAAATAGTGAGTAAATCTAATATAATAATAATCAATACAATAGCAATCAGTAATCTATCGATTATTTGTTTAAAAGGTATACTCTTTAATAAAAAATAAAATATAAAAAAATTAATAAATCAATATAATTTCATAACTGAAAGAATATTTTTTTTTAATCCACAAAAATAGTTTCTTATTAAGTGACTACATCAAGATGAAAAAAATATTAGATATAAACTATTCCGAAAAGGACTTTTGCAAAATACAAAGTGATTTTCAGCTTCCATTTTAATTTTTTGAAAAAATATGATAAATATGTAAATTATTATTATATGTGCATTTTAACAATCTCATAAAATCAACTTTCTTACTCAATATTTTTTAATCAACGTTTTAACGTTTATATATATATATATATATATATATATATATATATATATATAAATTAAAATATTCATATCAATTAATTACATACATAAAAATGATATTTTTAAAAACAACAGACATTTATATAAAAATAAAAAATTATATATATACACACACACTTTTATATATATATATATATATATATATATATATATATATATATATAGATGTATCTAAGAAATCATTTCGATTTTTTATATACATTAAATCAATAAAAAATATATTGCTAACATCCTAATGAACTGATCATGTTTTTCATTATATAATAAATAACACTCTTCAATCAGTGTTGTAAAACGCCTATAATATAAATTAGATTAATAACTTAACTATAAAATTCATATACATAATTTCTGTACAACGTTTTAGTAACCAATCAATTTTTAAAGCATGTTTAAAAGGTATTAATGAATATAATATTGATTAATTCAATTAAATTGCCAAATGTAAATCAATAAAGTAAATCATTTTATGTCTGATTGAATCGATTATTCAGTGTTATATTAAAGTTAATTATTTTTAATTATTTTCTTAATGATAGAGAATACAAAATTTATAATGGCAAGGTTTAATGAAACAAGATTTTTTTATAATAGTTTAACTTGTATATTTTTATAATAGGTATTAAAGATACTTTTGAAGATAATTAAACGAAATTATTTTTACTGTGTTGAGTACAGAGTTTATAATATTTCATGAATCTACTTTATGAGCAATAATTTAATTTAAAGACAAAAATAAATACTTAATATTAATTTTCTTCATTTTATAACTAATATAAAAAATAGTATATTAGTAATCTGTCAATGGAAATTGAGATAAATTAAATATAAATATAGACATAACTTACAATAATTGATATGTTTGACGTTTATTTTTCGTAATTCGAAGATTTCATTATCATAGACAAAAAAGAATTATTCTATAAAAAGTTCATCATATTAATACAGTAATACTGTATTCAATTAACTAATACATGAAGTATAATATTTTATATTTTAAAAAATAATTACAGGATGGTAAATTAAGTAATCGATAGTCAAAACATTGGATTATAACGAAAGAAACATATTTCAATTTTAATATCAATTAATTTCTCAATGTTTACATCCTCATTTGAAAATAAAACGAAATAATTATTAATTACTTGTCAAGAATATAATATTTCGTAAAAAATCGTTATAATAAATTTATTATTTTTAAGTAAACTTGTAATAATAATTCTTAGCCGGAGCTCCAGAGTCTTTTGAATGCTTTTTTTATCATGTACTAAATTGTCATCTACTCGTAACATCATTAAATCTTCTAATTTTAGTTTGTTATTCCCACAGGTTACTTTCCTTCAGATTTTCATTAGTATAATTTTTAATTATGAAAAAAAAATATTAATAATAATTATGTACATTCTTAAATAATGACATGATTTGTCATTGTATTCAACTAAAAACAGTTTTATAAATCGTATATATTTCAAACACCTATTGAATTATGCAAGAAAAAATTAATAATACACATGTAGTATGAATATTGAAAAAAATAAAAATATAAGAATGCAAAAAATAAATAAAATATATAAAATTTAAAAATATGACAAAGAAATAATATAACATATAGTGACTTTAAAATATTTATTCGAAAAAATATTATTAAAGAGTACTTATATAAATTAAAAAAATAATTTACACGAAACAGAAAAAACTGTTCATATAAACAAAAAAGTTAAAAGTATTTATTTTATTTATCTACATCACCATTATCATCAGTCTCTTTTTATCTATTACTGGATAAAAGCTTCTCCCAAAATTTACTACTACTACTGATCCAATAAATTTCTTTTCAAGTCCATTTCGACAATTTTTTTATATCTCTATTCTATCTATCCATGGGTTTCTTCTTTAAATCTTCTTATATATCAAAGTTCTCAATCAATAACTTCTCTTATCCATCAGTTATTCTCTCTTTTTGATATATGTCCAGCTCACATCCATTTTAAACTTCTTACTTTTGCCATAACATCAGTAACTTTTTTTTTCTTTTTAATCCATTCAGTTCTCTTGCTATCTTTTCGTGTTATTTCTAACATTATATATATAATAAAAATAAAAAAACATATAAAATGTAAATAACATTTATTGTAATTTATTGAATATGAAAATTTAATTTTAAACATTTCAAGTTGTTATATCATTTTATATTTTTATGAATTATTTCTATAGAATTAGATTCGAGCTAACACTTTTTCTTAGTTAATTAAGCAAACTCATTACCATATTCATTCATTTCTGTATTCTGTTTAGATAATTTTACATTCATATTCCATTTCTAATATCCTTAATTATTAACTAATAAAACTAAAATATTCTAATTTAATACATATATTTTAAATTACTTTCTAAAAAATATTTAAAAAAATAAATTCTCAAGAATAATGAAATGAAATATATTTATCGTTCCAGATAAATGCATTTATATATTATTTATTACAATATACTTTCTCTTACTGGACACCTACACTATTTTATAATAATCATAATTCACTTTTATACCATACGTGATTTACTAAATTATATTTCATGTACATGAATGGCAAGACTGCCTTGAAGGCTCTTGGCAGACTTCCTTTTCACCAAACTTTCTCATGACAAAAAATTCCTCAAGGCAAAATGCAAATTCGTCGCTCGTTTAGACCCTCAATTCCGGACCATAATCATACAATTTGACATATAATCAACATTTTTCAATTTCAATCGTAAATTACAAAATTGCTAGTTAATATTGTTTTAAAAGTACATGATTTTTTTAAATTGTTGTTTTAAAACTTTTTGGTAATAAAAATTTCTATTTTATTTATTACTACTAAAAAGCGTTAACATTTAATCATACTTATTATTTTAAAAATAATATTTTCAAATGTTTGCTATACAGTTATTATATATAAAGTTCAGTAAATATTTTTTTAAGTTTTCCTTTAATACAATCCTAATTAAATCCATAAATCATCTAACAAAGAATTCACTATAGTAAAAATACATTTAAAAAAGACAAAAATTATTTTTTAGGTTTAAATTTATTCAAAACAAATATAAATTCAAATAAAAAACACTTCATAGTAATTTCGATCATTTTTTTATTTTTTCTTAAAATATTTTTGATTGCCTAAAAACTGAAATAATTATTTCAATTATTAAATTAAACGAATATGATTTAAATGGAACTCTTTATAATATGAAATCTTAAATTCGCATTATGTTATGATGTGATTCTAAGGCCTTGTATTCGCAGTGACAGGTACGCAAACAACCAATTTAATCAGAGGACGATGATCTATGTTCAAAAGTATCCAAAGTTGATATACGTAGACATATCTATATAAAATTTTCCAAGTCTAATTAAATTCACAAACAAAATACATAAAATTAAATATTTATAAAAATTATAAAGATATAAAAGTTTTAATTAACGACATTTTTTTAATTTTCTTTATATTTACTTTAATATTTCAAATAAATTTTAAATAAACTATTATAAATAAATTCTTATTGTTTTCCTACACACTGTAATTTTCTATACATAAAAATGTTTATTTTTGAATTAACCTTTTTACAAGTATTTGTATATTTAAAAAATCGTTAATACTTAAATCAATATAATTAATTTTCTCGTATATTTCATATTTATAATAATTTTTATTTTCTTATCAATTATTTTTAAAGCAAAGTGGTTTTAACATTTGTGTTTCTTCCTCTAAAAAAACATTACTTAAAGCTAGACCAGATTTCTGTATTTATTTTTTTTGTTGTAATTTCCGTTTATTTAACAAAAAATATATTCGACATATCAATACCACTGATATTTTT
Organism: Neoneuromus ignobilis; assembly: GCA_029203775.1. Classification (NCBI taxonomy): domain Eukaryota; kingdom Metazoa; phylum Arthropoda; class Insecta; order Megaloptera; family Corydalidae; genus Neoneuromus; species Neoneuromus ignobilis. The sequence goes on along the minus strand of CP092089.1, from coordinate 37,091,535 downwards.
TAAAAAATCATTTATCAGTGCTCCTATAAATTATTCCATGAACATTTTCACTTACACTAATTAAAAATTATTTAATTACTATTTCATATTTCTCTAATAAATGTACTTGATAGATATTTTACTATCCTTTTTGGAAGTGTAAGTTATTTGGAATATATTTTATTTATTGTTCTATTTGAATATATGTGCATAATAATTAGAAAAAATACTAAAAGCTAACATATTAAAAATAACCATAGTACTAAAAAAATAACAAATATACAAACTCAAGCTCTTCTACAAAAAAATTACATTAAAAAATAAATAAATAGAACCATAAATTTCTCAAATTCAAATTACTAAAAAATACAAAATTAAATATACCAGGAAAGTATTTTTATTGATATTATTGACTTTACTGTATATACAAAAGCAGATATAAAGTATATTTTGAATTTTGTATGTTAAAATATAAAAATTATTTAAAAAAATAATGTAATAATTAAAATACAGATTTAAATATCTTATAAATTCTATAAAATAAAATAAAAAATCTAATAAATACATATTGAAAATGATTTTGTAATAAGTAATAACTATAATATCATAGAAATAATAAAGATATAATATTATTGAAATAATACAGAAATATTAAACTTTAATTTTAATTTGTAATGAAATATATGAATTTTTAAAGTTAAAAATAATAAACTAAATCGGCATGTAAGTAAAATATATATATATATATATATATATATATATATATATACATAATTTAATATTATATATAAAATAATAATAGATTATATATTTATTTTGAAAATACACTTCGTTTTATTAACCATATATAAAGATAAAAAAAAACAGTAATTCAGTACAGATGATAAAAGAATAAATAAATAAAGCTTTAAGAAACAGAATTAAAAAGACTACTTATGAATAATTATAATATATTGTATTAATATTCTGTGATTCTTGACGCCACTGGGTTACTTTCTTTATGACTAATCAAAAATGCAAAATAATTAATCGATATGCTACAAAAAATAGTATGTGAATAGTGAAACTAGTTTTAAATACAGGAGTGAAACAAATTATAATATAATTCAAATGTAGTTAAATGTATATCCATTGAATACAAAAACCTACTGATTAATTACAAAAAATAAAAACAATATTATTAATATGGAAAACTTTTTTCAATCAAACGAGAATGATCGAATTACTATACTATATATATTTATAATTATAATACTTTTTCTATTATAAACTGTTATAACACAGAGCTTTAGAAATATTATTATAAATTGTCACGAAAATAATATCATTTTTAACAAATTTATTAAAAAAAAACAAATATTTGTCAATCATATTTAAAAATATTTTTTCCACTTATGTTACTAATATTTCACATTTGTATTAGTTTTTCAA
>CP092089.1:36885125-37085125 GCA_029203775.1 Neoneuromus ignobilis | reverse complement strand
AGACTATTCGAAAATATATACATTTGTAATAATTTTTATTTTGATTTTTATATTATAATGTTCTGCTTTAAAAGCATAAATGTTAATAGTACATATTGTAGTTATTAGGAAAATTTTGAAAACTTTATATATATATATATATATATATATATATATATTATATATATATATATATATATATATATATATATATATATGCGGTTTTTATAGGGTCTGACGACGCTTTCAGCTTATTCGGGGTTTTACTCCCGAATGGACAGCTATTTTTTTTACAAAATGAGGTTGTCAGCCTTCATGCTCAACCCTTGAAAACTTTGAAAACTTTATACTGTACGAATATTACCAAGAATTTTTTTAATATTTTTGAAAATATAAGTCTTCGAAATGCTTCGATACCTAACATTTATGTTTTTTATATGAAAACGTATATAGTTTTGTACTCTAAAGGCACGATATATATATATATATATATATATATATATATATATATATATATATATATATAAATGCAGAGAAAGAGAAAACACAGGAATAATAGATATATAATACAAATATGATTATAAAAACGTTTCTGATGAATATTTTTATTATCAAGATAAATGACGGTGATAAATGCAAATAATGATAGAAAAAAATGTCTATTTTATAATCTCACAATTCTGTAGTAATCAAGTATTACACTAATGATGATAATGATAATGATATATATATATATATATATATATATATATATATATATATATATATATATAATTGAATTCTCTTTGGCTTATATGTATTTGTTCTCATTTTATTAATAATATAGACATAAAACGAGAAAACCAACGCCTAATAAATTTTAATAATCATTATCTTTTTCAGTATTCATTTTATTAGATATTAAGGTATAATAAAACAGTTTCTTTCACCTCCTTCGACAATAAAATAATCAACAGCAGCTTATTGACTTTCATTGAAGCCTGCTGCCATTATAATTCCATTTACAGGATATTTTATTATCATTTTTATTGCTAACAGTTAATAATTATAACACAATATTCGGTATTATTTATAATATTTCAAGTTATTGATATTAATATTTAATTATTTTTTAACTTACCTTATAAATACCACTAATATATAATCATAAAACTTAAATATGATCATTAAATTCACTTGAAATATTTAAATTTCAAGTGTAACGGACAATTAATAATATAGTTAAGAATATACAGATCAGAAAATTTATAATGAATTTAAAAAAACTTATTAATTGTTATCATTATGCATCATATCATACAAAAATTGATAAATTCATTGTTTATTAACAAATGGGTTATTTTTCATAACAATAACATTTGATAACTAAACTGGTAATACTTTGTAAGTCAATGCCATAAAATAAAAATAAATTGTATTTTTATTAAAAATAGTAAAAATACAGCATAGACGTAAAAAGTATAAAATACACTTAAGTGGTTCAATTCTTTTCGTCGAGACAGTATCAATGCACAATAAAGAACGTTTTAAACCATTTACTAAAAACGTTAAATCGAAAATAAAATCTAATTCTACATTTCAGAAAAGTTATTTTATCTAAAAGATATAAGATATATTAATTTAACGATAATATTTTAAATAAAGTCTTTATCCTTAACACAGTACTTTCTTTTAGAATATATTATTTTTAAATATAATTTTATTAAAAATGTCTAATAATAGTGATTTATGATATAAAATTATTTAATTACGAAATATAATAATATATTTGTTTATATAGAAAAATTCTTTTTCGTACTAAAAATAAATATCAGAGATAAAAAAATACATTCCATTATTTATCTAATGAATTTATATCAGAGAAGTAATGTCACGTATCTGAGATAATATTACATAACAGAACTTTCAACATATATGACTCATGAAAAAAATAGATTCTGACAAGTTTATCTTGAAATAAATAAGGGGATATGTATGTTATAGTTTTCTGATTTAATGATAGTATTTGTAATTCGGGAAATCCCTATACATCATATTTATTCTACAATTATTTCTCATATATTTAAATATAATTAAAAATAAAATCACATGTTCGAAAAATGACACCATTATTTGTTATTGATTTCAGTCATTACGTTAAAAATAATATATTTTCATACGTTTATAAAAATTATAATAAACAATTTATTTAAAACATTTTTATAATTTTCGCTAATAAGTATGATTTTTTGCATACTTACAGACTGAATACTTAACGGAAAACTTTATCAGATAAAATATTTTTAGTATAATTTTCATCATTTGATAGAATCTATTTTTTTATAAAAATAAAAACCGAAAATCCTCAGTTAACAATATTAGTACTGTCTTCTCTAGTTATTTGAATTTTATTAGGAGCACAAAAAAGGAAATTTCCAGTTCGCCATGTTTTTTTGTTTTTCGTGTTATATGAGGTTATAGGAAATAAAATCACGCATTAATCAAGAGTTTCCACAATTTGTAAACAGGCGTTATATCAAAATCTCGTTATAGAAATGTTACATTATAAGAGAGTTACCTGTACTTGACTCAACATCTAATAATTTATAAAGAATATAAACTAATCTAAATAATATATATTTATATATCCTTGTTCAAACTAAAAAAAAATCTTAAACAAAACGCACATTGATGTTTATTCTAGAAAACATATATGTATTAGAGATTACATGACATTTAAAAATGTAGAGTCCCTTTTTATGCTTCACTGTCGCCTAATACTCTTCCGTACTCAACAATACAAGACTATACGAACCAGTTGTGGATATCTGTCTGTTGGAATGAACGGAATTGAGTCATTCGTCTGACAGTTAATTGAGCGTCGCGGCGCCCGCCGGCGCCTCTAGGACGTTACCGCTAGACGTATTCACAGAGGCGCCATCGTAACAATTGCGTCGTGCTATAAAATTGAGCACAGACAACGTCTGTAGTCGAACAGACACTAAATGAATCGATTTCTAATAAAGACAAGTAGGTCGCAATTAAATCAACTCTCGATACTTGACTAATCTTAATTGTTTTATTTGATTTTAAACATTTGTTTGTGTGCTTAATTAACACCTGCTTTTAAGAAGAGTAATTGATAACGACATTTATTGAATTTCAACTTTAGGCAGAAATTTAATCACAAATTAATTAAATAAGAGATATAAAATTATTTATATTTTTTTTAATAGTCCCACTATTTTCTGTTCAAATTATATTTTTATATTAAAATTATTAAAACATTTTAAATCATATCAAATATATTTTAATCCATTATGTGTAATAAACATTTTAATCCGTCATATATGACAAACTGATTTATTAGCTTCTTTAAATTTCTAAAACGTCATATAAACTTCTGTGATTATTTTAAATGCAGTATTAAATAAATAAATATTATATCTTTTAAAAAATAAATAATGTTATCAAAAATTGAATATCATTCTATTATAAACTCTGTATAAAAGCAAGCATCAGGCAACTGAAATTTATCAGAATTTAATGAATATTTATGAAGATACTTTGTAGTTTTCGATCATTTCTAATTTACAAAAAAATCTCATAGAGAATTTTCATAATTCCTTCTAAACAAAAAAATACTAATCAAATAGTCAATTCTTGTGAACTGCATTTTGAAACAACATTATTATAAATACTTTAAACTTTCTGAAAATTAATTGAAAAATTTCTATCATTGAAATTACAGATACCATTTGATATAAATAAATCCAATTGTTATAATTAATTCACAAATTGTTTCAAAAATAATAGATTAGTACAATATTATTTAACGTATTTCTAATAACAAAATTCATATATATATATATATATATATATATATATATATATAAAATCAAATCTCAAGAATATACAAAAAATAAATATTTTAATTCGCTTGTAATTCTAATAAAATTTAAAAATTAATTTATATAAATTAGACATACTGATTTTTATATATTATTAATAAAACACATAAAAATATTTTGACAGTAAATTTAAGTTATGTAAATTTTATTTTAGAATTCATTTAAATGTAGTTTTCTTATTTATAAAAGATATTAAAAGTAAATATCAGTAATACAAATTAATTTATACTGAAATATTAGATTCTTATAAAAATGAAACTGATATTAAAATGTAATTGAATTCAATACATACTTATTTTTCATTTAATATATGATTCTACTTCTTCTAAAAGACCATAAATTTTTAAAACAAACAATGAAATATTCATTCAAAAAAATTTTTTTCTTTATATAAATATAAAACAAGTAAATATAGACATACGAGTTACATGCTACGCTTTTTAAAAATTCAAATAAGATATTTCATATTTATCTCACAAATACATCATAAAATTATTTATCAACGCAAAATAATAGAAAATAAATCTAAAATACATATAAACGTCGATCTCACAATATGACAAGTACCCGAAAAAGAAAAAGTTAAATAACAGGCGTGTATTAAAAATGATTTGTAGCTATTTGTGACACCCACAGAGTGAGTTCTTTATGATATGAAAATTGAATAAATTGATAAATCATAAAATGTAACATATGAAATATATTCAATTGATATTCGATTTTTGAAACGCATTCTTGCTTAACAGTGACGCTTTTCGGCAATTATTATAAAACATTATTTCAATATTTTATTGAATCATTGACGTATCTGTCAACGCAATTGAAATTTATTTAAAACTATAAATTTTGTGAGATGGAAACGCGCTGTTGGATTTATTTTGCATATTGAATTCCACGTGTATATATATATATATATATATATATATATATATATATATATATATATACATGAAATTAATTTCAGTGGATATTTTATTTATTGATTTAATGTCTACCAGGCAGAAATATCATAAAGAAGCAACATCAAAAAAATGTATATTAATATATGTTGCAAATTTATAATCTCATATATATATATATATAACCTGTAACTTTATATCTACATATATTGAATTTATTTTTCGTAATAAATTAATTTTAATTCCCGTTAAGTACAGTATTGTTTAATTAACAAATTGAAACCATAAAAAGTGCCATCCCTATTTTTTACGAAATTACATTTTTCGAGCACAAAACGAACTTAATTTTGAAAATTTCTAAAATTTAGCCAATAAATCAGTGCATCAGTTAAACTTTCACCAATTTTATTCAGGATAATGTTTTTCGGAATAACTTGGTATTTTTCTCAACTAAAATATATTTTTATTAAAACTAAACAATAAATGTTCAATTTAGCTAGAGATTGTAGATTAGTCTTTACAATGGTTCACAGTTTTTCTTGATTCGCAACAAATTCGAATTTCCTAAGGGATAATTTTAAAAACTTATAAAACCAATGCTAAACTTCGCAAGCCACCGTCAAGTTGTCTGATCGTTGGAAATCAATTTCTCGAATGTAAAATTAACTTTTACAATAGTTGGATTGTATTTTAATTAAAATTTATAAAAAAATTCTCAAATCTTTTAATGTTGACATATTGTATAGACTTGTAAAAAATAGTAAAATTAAATTAAACTTGAATAATATAAGAACAATTAAATTTCATAACAAAGGTGTAAATTCTAAATAACATGCCGCAATTTATTTTAATTTACATGAAATTCAGACATTTCATATAAAATGAAATGATATACATATATGTATAAAATAATTAATATTATTGTTTGTTTTGAAACTGTGGAAGATTCACTTTAACACAAATGAATTTTTATCCCCAACACCACAATGAACTGTTCAATAATCACTTATTGTTCACTTTTTATTTATAACAATAGTCGACTGATGCGCATTTCGATGGCTATGCCATCACCATCAGAGCCTTTTTGTAAATATAATGTTCAATTGATGTTCAATTAATGTTATTAATATAACATTTCTTTTTTTCTATTCGAATAATATGTCATTTTTGCCTATAAATAACAAAAATATTTTGCATACATTTATAAATAACTATTTCAATTTAAATATTGTTACACAATCATAAATTATATGTAGGTGGTTAATTGTGTAGAGTCCGACTAAAATGTTTTCCAAATACATAAATTCATTAACTATAATGATTTCATTCATACAAATGACACAGCCTTTTTTGCAAAATACAAACACTGACCTTGTATACAAAAGTATTGTTTGAATAACAATCGTATAAAACCTACGTCGTCTACAAAATGTCGAAATAGATTGACAGATATTATGACGATTAATTTACAGTAATTATTATAATACAGTATATAATTTGGCAAGCAGACTTTCCTTTTTAAAAGTATTTGTTTTATACGACATGAATTTTATTGTTCTTAAAAATAATCAAACATAAAATAAATTAAAAATATTATTAACTACATGTTGAATAACAAAGTTACATGTACCCAAATGAAAAGAGATATTTTCTTAATGATTGATGCATTGTTTTAACATTTAATTCAATTTTACTGAATATGTAAATCTCGAGATAAAAATATACAGCATCCATATTGATATAAAATGAAAATCCGTATTTTAAAAATCTTGTTTTTCTTGTTCATGAAAATAATTGGTTATATTGAATTGATTAATAGTTCAATTGTGTTTTTTTTTAAAAAATAAACTATTGTATTTTTTTAACATTTAAAATCTAGCTTATTTAACAATAAAAATATTATTTTGTTGATTTTATACAAGAACAAAGTTTAAAACTGATTATAGTGAATACTAACATAAAATTCGGCTATACAAATACTATTTCTAACAGAAATATTATTTTGTGATTACCTTTTTCTCAAATTATATTTTATTTCAACAATTTCATTATTAAAAAAAACTCATTTTGACCATAATTAAAAACATAAAATAATGAAAGCATATAAATCAAAATATCCATTTTCACACAATAAAATTAACGATCGTAATAACAATTTTATTATACAATATTATTGCATTTTGACCGACAGTAAATTATAGTTATTATATAAAACTTTATATATTGTCTCTCTTTTCCTGTCTCGCATAATTTAAGAATATACAAATACTTCAATCAAACACATACATTAACAAATACATATTTGTGTATGTATGTTGAGAGTGCATGATATTAATTTCAAATTCTTAATCAAAGTTCACGAATCTATGCGTTCTGTTCGTATTGATGCCAGTCTGTCTGTTTATTTTCTCACGTCAAAATCACTAATGTGTAAATATTACAACATCTTTTTATAAATATCGTTCGTCGAACTGACATATGAATTAAAACAGGTAGCAGGTGCAAATTAAAAGTAAAACTGCCTTATAGATTTTTTCTTTAGATAGAAATCAACAATGACTAGAAAAGGAAACGTGCTTACTTTTAAGAAAGAGATATAATTATTAACAATAATCATGTTTTCGTGTTTTTCTCCTAAGAATAATAGCCATTGGATAAAATAACATTAATCATATGACTGAATAATAGTTTAGTTGTAATTCCACATTAACATGTACAAAAGGTTTTATTTTGATTATTCAGTTGTATTAATGCTTTTAAATTTGACCAATCATTTCCAATTAGTTATATTTCATGTTGAGAATGATTCTAAGATGTCTAAACATTTTATGCAAATTAAGAGGAAATAAATATAATGGTTTTTTTTATACAAATAATTTATATAATTTCTATTACAATTCAATTTATATATATATATATATATATATATATATATATATATATATACACGTGTGTATCTTCATTTAAGGGGTTATACGCAGTTGCAAGGCGCAAAAACGACGTTTTTTTAGGAATTTTTTTTAGAAACAGTATTTATTTTGCAATTACAAATTATGGTTATTTGAATAGATCCTACTTTCAAGAATAAAATAGCATGTCGATTATAAAAAAATATTGAAGTGCACCGCTCCTATAGACGATATCCCGAACGACCTCCAAAAAAATGCGCTTGGCGGTGATCTCCATATCGGCGGTTTGGATTATCCGAAATCAAAAAATATGGTCAATTCTTTTAAAGGATAGATTAATGCAGGTATTGAACGAAGGAATAATAAAAATTTTCATTTTTGACAAAATGGTGTCTACTTGAAAAAAAATTTTCGTTTTTTACTAAAATTTTCGCTCCAAATTGTTTAAAAAAAATAGTAATAATTTTTGTAAAACTTATTCCTTCGTTCAATACCTGAGGAATATATTTGAGAAGATTGTGTGAAAATTTGAGACCGATCAGTTCAGCTATTTCTGAGATATCGAGATCACCGACTATGAAAACACCGTTTTGAGATAAACGCGTTTGAAGTTTCGGAAATAGTTTACACATAGTTAAAAATTTTTTTTTCAACTTACATGGTATAATAAATATTTATCGGATTTACTTCAAATTTTCAGAGAATATACTCAAATATATGTGCATTCCGAAAATGCAAAAAAAAATCGATTTTTTGAAATTTCTAACTGCGTATAACCCCTTAAACAAAATGCTTCTTTAAAATTATTTTTATTATTTTAGTGTAAAAATTAATTTAAATTTCTAGTACACCTTTATTTACTCTACGATATTCATAATCGATTACCAATCAGACCAAATACAATATAACTAATTTTTTTCTCACTCTACTATACTACATTATTTAAATTAAATTAACTTGAAAATTCTAGAATATATTATTTTTTAAAGTTTATATAAAGATCATAACTTATGTCTTCTTTTCTGTTATTTAATCAAAAAAAATTCAATAAGATTTGTATAATATATATTTATATACATATACATATATATATATATATATATATATATATATATATATATTTGTGTGCGTGTATGTGTGTGAAATACAGTTTAAATTATATTTTCTTAATGTAGTATTTTTGTCTTATTTTTTTAACATCAAAAATTAACAAACCAAAATGTTATTACTACTTATAAATTATTACTACAGTTAAACAATAACTTTAAAGTTATATTTTTCTGCCCTGGATTATAAATCATTTTTTCATTTAGTTTTGCTGCAATCCGTACAAAACATAGTAAATGAATATTTCTTGTTTATAATAACATGTTACACTTAATAACATCACCATTATAGTTACAAAAAATAAACACATATTTTTCTGTCGCCACTTTCATCCATCATAGTCATTTATAACCAGAATATAAAAATTCAGTTGAAGTGTTTCTATAATTAAATATAGTTATATTGTACATCCATCACTGTTTTGTCTTCATATATATATGTATATATATATATATATATATATATATATATATATATATATATATATATATATACATATTTAAAATATGTTGTGTATATTGTCAAGAAATCGCAAATTTCTTTGTGATTTCTTGATAAATACACAGTAGTTTAGCGTAGGTGATGTATAATGCAAATTCTCTTTTCTGCTTACTACTATATGTGATAATGTATGAGCATCTCGTAGGTTGATTCGATTGGAGTGTCAAGTAGCGGTGATATGTTGTTTGCGGACGACTTTGAAATTATCAATTATATATAATATATATATATATATGTATATATTTATATAACATGATTAACACATTACATTATATTTATTAAAGATGCATTGTACAACTGAGGCGAATGCATTATCCATTTTTAACGATGATTTATCTTAATCATTGAGTCATTCAAAGAATTTTTAAAACTGGTTGGCAATAAAAAAGTCCTATACTTTTTGAAAAAGATTATCGACCTAATATAAATACAGTGGTACACAAACAATTGTTTCAATTTCTATTTTGGGTATTTTTTGTTATTCGCAGTAATACTTTCTGTTATGAAGTACTAGTTTGAACTTAAAATAAAATATAATTTTAAAAAGTCTGTGTACATTTTTCAGTATATTTTATTTAGTGTATAACTGAAAACTAACTCTGGAATAAAGAAAAATAATAAAAATACCGACCTTTAACCGATCAAACGTTTTTGTCTTCCAATTAATTCCGATGATTTTTTTTATGTTTTTGTTCCATCTATCCATGGATCTCTGCCTGATCCTCTTTATATATCAAGGTTCTTAATCAATATTTTTTCTTGTCCATCGGTAATCTATTTTTGGTATATTTTCAGTCTACTTCTACTAAAAATTCCTCTTGCTTTATATATATAAAATATTAAACGAACAAATACACTCAGTAAATAATTTGATATTTTATTTATTAAAAAGAATCTCTTCTCCTTTAAAAACATTTATAAATCAGACAAAAATTTGAAATGTTTAGTATCCATTACATATCCATCTACCTTACATTAATCATAAGATCAAAACCAGTCCTGAAGAAATGCGAAAATGTTGACGCACAAGACTAACAGAAGACAATATAATAAACTCACAGATAAGAAAATAAATATTTTTTCTATTAAAATACTTTGTTATGAATCCGAGTACACATTTATATTTTATATTCGCATAATTTTTGGTATTATTTTCGAATTCTCCCGACAATGTCATTGAAACGTCAATATACAAAAGAACTAATACTTTAGAAAATGATGTATGTATGTGAACGAATGTTGTCTGATCTACTCATAGACATGCGTTAATATAAGTTTAATTTATGTGTTTTTTTCGTCGTTATGCCATTAATTTTGTACGTGTACAACCGAAATATTGAAATAGTCTTTTCAACAAAGTTGTTTGGCATTTTTATAAATGATTGTATAAAATTTGAATATAAAGTAATATTAATAATTTAACTATTACATATATATATATATATATATATATATATATATATATATATATATATATATATATATATGTATATATCACGATGTATCTTAGAGCTGTTTTTTTAAGTAAATAATAAACATTACAAGATTTTAAAATAATATTTATTTCTTAAAATTTAATTAAGTTATTAAGTTACTCACATGAATTGCAAAATGAATGTGTTTTGAAAAATTTACATAAAAATATAATCCATATAAATTAGCATACAAATTTAGGTTTTAAAAAATGAAAAATAAAATCTTGTACCTTTAATTTTTTATTAAATTAATGTTCAATAAAATCACTTTCAATATATTTTTATTGAATTTTATATTTAATAATTTTACAGATATAATAAAACTTCTATTAACTTTAAATTAATGAACTTATATTCATTTTTTCTCATTAACATTTTTAAATAAATAATATAATATAATATATATATATATATATATATATATATATATATATATTGATTCAATATTAATCATATGAAATTAAATGAATATGTCAATGTTTTTTACAAGACTTAAAACTAGTTTAAATTGTCAATTTATTTTTGAACACTAAGTACAATTAATTTATCAATCAATTATATATATATATATATATATATATATATATATATATATATATATATATATCTGTGTGTGTGTGTATGTGTGTATTTGTGTGTATGTGTGTGCTTGTAAAAAAAATTTTCAAATTATATTTAAACATGTATTATTAAGTATTATTATAGATCTAAATGACAACTGTATAAATTTTCCTATAATTAATTTTGTATATTTTATGTATATATCTAACATTACAACATGCGGTTATATATTTAATTTTATGTCACTTTATATATATATATATATATATATATATATATATATATGTGTGTGTGTGTGTGTGTGTGTTTGTGTGTGTGTGTATGTATGTATACATGATCACTAAAAAGCTGCTTTCAAATGCATCTTAGACTTTCATTTGTCAAGCATTGAAAATCTACCAAAAATATTTCACAAGTTAATAAAAAAAAATATCTTTAAGAAATATCTAATACAGAGGTTCTCAACCTTTTTATACTCTAGAGCGCATTCTAAAATATCGGTAGGGCGGCGGGCACCAGCTATTTTTTAAGGATATTTATAATTGACCAAGGATAAAAAATAATAAACAAAAATAATTTCAAAATAATAAAATTATTGTGCAAATTACATACACACAAAGAAACGTACATACAAAACGTAATACAAAGTAAACAAAAAACACACATACAAAGAAATCATTTAAAAAAACATAAAAGAAAACATTAAAAAAAATATCAATCTGTCAGTGTGATCTTTGGCATTGCATTTCATTGGCCAGTGCCTCGTAATTAGGAGAGTATGACGATAATCCTGTTAGCAAACAATTATAAAGATGCTCATCGGTGAGTCGAGATCTATATCGTGATTTTATTAAATTCATGTTTGAAAACAACGATTCGCATAAATACGTTGACCCGAAAAACGATTTGATTTTATATGTCGCTTTTTTCAAAAATGGGAAACTTTTTTTGTCGACTATGTTCCATAAGTCCTCTGATATTAAGGATTTTAGCAAAATATAATTCTTAAAGTCCAAAATTTCTAACTCTAGTTCTTCTGCTTTCCCCTGAACAAGATCTGGAATACATGCGGCTAGTTCCATTTCATTTATTTGGCAAGTAAAAGGATTGATACAGAAAGAGACAATTGGCTCGATATTTGTAAACTACAGAAATCTCTCTTCAAACTGTTTTTGAAGCACTTGAAGGGTCTCAATAAACAATGACACGTTTAATTCATTGTTACCTAGCATTTTCTTCATATGTGGGAAATGGACGAGAGACTTAGTTCGAATAGTGGTGGGCACGCGGTTGGGAATCCCTGATCTAATAAAATCGAATAGAGTGAGTTATGAACTTCATGTTAGTATTCTAATATAGTCTATTAGAAATCGAACAACGTTTTCAATAAAAACTATTTTTATTTTATTTGGAACTGAAATATTCATCCAAAGAATATGCACAACACAAGTGCAATAAACAAAATCTAATAAAACATATAACACAGTTACAACAACATCAAAAATGGTATTAAAATCGAAATTATTTATACAAAACAGAAAACACCTTAATGATCTCAAGAATAAATTAGCAAGAAATTTACTTAAGATCATTTTTTATATATTATAGTATAACATTACATCAGTAATTATATTCATTGTTATATATTAGAAATAAAGTAATAATATACCTTAAGAATCGTAATAATATCTTAGTGTTAGAATAACGATTTATTTTTAAAAAATATATATTAATTACTTCAAGTATGCGGAATATGTCAAATCATAATAAACCTGAAAAAATTGGCTTGATATTAAGATTAAAACAAGAGTCATGACAAATTTAAAATAAAATATTTGATATGTTTATCAATTTCTTGTTTTAATTAAACAAATATGTTGCATATATAGAAAAAAATAGCTCAGAATTAGTTTGTGTATATACATTTTTTTCTTATATTTGAAAAACACATATCTATGTATATTCAAACTATATTAATATATCATCAATTTCATCAGAACTCTACATATCATTAAAAAATATCTTATTTTTTAAGATAACACAATTTTATAACAACCGAAAAATTCTTCAGTAAATAGTTTAAATTTATTTACTAAAGAAATGTTCAAATCACAAAATAAAACCTGTAATTATATATATATATATATTCCTTGTTACTTTTATAAATATTAAAATAATATAAAAATGTTAAAGGAATTATTTTATAAATAATTTTCATTATTACATAATTATATATATATATATTATTTTTTTTTGATACAAGAATTTATTAAGGGTTCAAAATATTATTAGCATGTGTGAACAAATTTATAATAAAAAAACACACACAATACTTTAAAAGTACATTTTAATTGACACGTACGAAATCGAATTGAAATAATCTAATTTTATTCTGACAAGTAACCGGTTGCAATAATTTTATTCAAATTATTACGGTCCGCCTATTTATAAGAACGTCATTAATTTTTCATTTAATGTGATAATTTATTTCATCATTAAATATGTATATAATTTAAATAAAAATATCGACTATTTTCAATGTTATACATATAATCTCTCTTTGTCAAACATAGATCTCTAAAGAAGCCGCTTAATTCAGTAGCTTGTTTTTAACTAAATGTACAACGAACTATATTATTTTTTCTACAAACTATTCTTAAATCTAGTAATGAATTTAGCCGAATAAAATACATCAGATATTATTTATTTTTTGTCGATATTTGATCGGTAAATTTAATCTAGTGGCTGAATATATCAAAAACATCAAAGAATAATAAAAAATATCTGCATGCAAGAATTTAAATTAATAAAAACTTCATCAAAATTTTTTTGTATTAATAAAAAAAAATAATTTTCAAATAATTTATATTCAAAATCACAATCATATTTTTTTCGATTTTTTTTATAAACAATAATCTTAAATTTTAAGTATACTCAAATGTATACATACATACATATTCATATACATACACACACATATTTATACATATATATGTATATAACTGATTTGGTACTATTTTTTTATAATGGATTGATTTTTGTAAATCTATTTAAAATGTTTAATATTTATTTAACTTTTCTTATTTGTATATTATTATTTTATTTGATAAATCTCTAGAATTATTTACCAATTTTTAATTAATTTTACTTTTATATCAACAACCACTTGACTAAACATACGAATGATGATAAAATTATAATAAAGACACACTACAAATAAATCTATCTCTATCAAAATGGGAAACAGTGGGACCAATCGCGAATAATATATATCTGATTGTTGTGTTTAAGTTCAAATAGGTCTTCATTATTAAATAGTGGAAGCTGATAAAATCATTTTGCTTTGGTTCGGCGCATTCGCATCGTTTCCATCTACAAGCCGCCGCTGACACCTAACAGCTCCGCCTCGTGACAAGATTGAAAATAAGTTAATCGTGTGCAGATTGTCTTGATATAATTTGTCACGCGTTGACCGAAGCGAAATCTGTATAACAGAATCTTATGTTGTTGAGAAAAAGGTGAAATATTGAGAATGTTCGTAATTTATTTCTTCTTTTTATATACGAATTATATTCGATACACACATTATATATATTGTTTCTACTAAAACTTTACACTTTCAAAATGATATTACAATTATTAATATTATTTAACAGTATTTATGTAATAATATATCTACATATATTAATAGAACATGTTCATCATTATTTCAAAAATATATAATGTAAATATTTGTTTATGAAATTATTGTAAATTTTCAAAAAAAAATATTGGTAATAAAATAATTAATTCAGTCAAGAATTCTTGTTAATTCAGTATTTAAAGTAATTAATATGAAATATCGTTATATTTCTTTTAAAAAATATATAAATTATAATACAAAAATTATCGGTTTATTTTTTAAAAAAAATCCTATTATAAAGTAAAAAAAAATGGTTTGAAGATAACGATCACAGATTAAAAAGAATGCAATAATTGCAAATTTATATTTGAAAGTAAAATATTTTAAAATAGTAAATTGGTAAATCTAAACAAAAGTAATAAATGTTTTAAATAGATCATTCATAAAAAATGTCTGTAAATGAGATTTTTTCACGAAAACCTGTAGTTAAAATATTATACTACTTTATTCATCCTATAAATATGTTTATTAAGTAAAATATTTAAAAATTTAATATAATCTTTGAAAAATATAAAAGAATAATAAACACAGACATAAAAAGTCACTTACATTCTGAAGATAATCCAAATCGTAATCAAAAGTTACATTTATATGAAAATTTAGTGAATAATAAATTATTTTTCATTACTTTGATAAGGAACATTAAGATATTTTGAATAATTATTTATTTATGAAAATGATAAAATATTTAAAACAAAATAAACACAATTATAAAAAAGATACATACATTATCTTTTTAGGTAATATAATTTAAAAACTGATAATTGTAAAATATTTATATTAATATTTTATTCATTATTTCTAGATAAATATTAAATATTTACATCAAAATATTTTCAAATCATTCTAGTAATATTCAGTTAAGAAAAAAGTATCTGAAACAATCCTTTTACTAAGTTAGTTTTAAATCGGTTCTTGTGACATTTTATTATTTTAATTTGGTTCTCTCATTTTTCTGACAACATACAAAAGTAATTCTATTTGTTAATGTTATATTCAGAATACATTTATTACAAAAATGTGAACAGGATTTTTTTAAAAAATAATCGAAATGAAATTTTATTATAGATTAAAAAATAGATGCAAATAATATAACATTTTAATTTTAATGTTGTATATATATATATATATATATATATATATATATATATATATATATATATATATGTATATGTATACGTGATATACATATATAATAATCTTTATTATTGAGTTATTTTTGAAGTATTTAAAACATAAAAAATGTAAAATTAGTTATATATATATATAATAATTTTATAAATATACTCCACAAATTCTTATATCTCTCTCTCTCTCTCTCTCTATATATATATATATATATATATATATATATATATATATATATATATATATATATACTCGTACTTGTAAAGAAAGTAAAAAGTGGTTACATCGTAAAAACGTTTAGAACTATTATACGCTCAACCATATTGTCTGAATACGATCAGAACATAAATGGTGTTGACTTGAACGACATACTTGTGGCAATATTTCACATAAGTATAAAAATTAAGCAGTTTACCTACACATAATTTTTGACTTGAATGATATTTGCACAATAAAGGCGTGGTTGCTTTATTGCATTGTATTTAGAAAAAAGCTGTACCACTATTGCAATTCCGGTTACATATAGTGAAATCATTTATAAATACAAAGAGAATAAATGTTTCAAATTCCTTAATAAAAATGTTTTCAGATAAAAAAATAAACAGTTTAATAATTTCATTGTCTGATACAAAAAATAGGCAAAGATATGAAATGTACGTAATTGATTATTCAGAATTAAAATTGTTGTAAATACAACTTTTTAGCATAAACGAATCACTGATTTTTTTATTTTTTCATATAGAAGTTTTCTTGTTTTATATTTTTAATTTTGTTTAAAAACGAAGTAAAATAGTTAATTTTATTTATTAAAATTTTATTTTTAAAAAAGAAACATTTTTTAATTATATTTATATTAATGAATATTTCTATCATTATTATTTTTAAATAAAAGGGCTATTTACCTATATATACTTTATAAGTATTATATTTTGTAAAGTATTTTAAATAGTTGCATTTTTTAATTTAAAAACCAATTGGATGAAAGAATAAAAACTAACGTATCAATTATATGAATATTATTGTATATATTAGTTTTATATCACATAAAATATCAAACAAAATATATTAAATAATCAATATGTAGAAATTTATACCATGTATCATGAATGTTAAAAAATATAAAAGTCTCTGATCGAAACAAAAATAAAATAGTATTATAAAATTAAATTTCTAAAAAAATGTTTTACAAAAATTATTTATTATCCCAACACTACAACAAATTGCCAATATTCAATACTGATTTATTGTTCAATTTATTTATTAAGTGAACAATTCGTATTTATTAACTATTACAATATCTTATGGTACTGAGATGATAAATCATTTATATGAAAATGAATTTGCCATAATTTCAAAATAAATAAATGTTTCCGGATTTTTTTAAGATTTTTAAATGAAATTACTCTTTTTTTAATAAAGTTTAACAGAATTAATTACTTATAATGTATTCTAACATAAATTCTAATTGGATCTCGAAATATTTTTGGTTATATTCAGTTCATTCACGTATTTTTAACGATCTATCATCAAATAATTAAAAAAGTGAACTTTATTTAGAAAGTGTACATACGCAAACACTTGGACCTTTTCGTCGCTAGAACTTTCATTCTCATGACATATTTGCATTGCTTTGTCATTAATAAAAGACCTCATAAATATTCCATTTCAACGTTGTCCGTATAAATCAAGGCGACCACCGCATATTGCACGCGTATGTAAATATTTGATGGAGACTAACAGAACCATTTGTATATGTGCATATATCGTCCCACTTGTCGACATAACAACACATACTCCATTAGCTTTACAAATGACCCGAGCACGCACCAGTCGCCTTGATGATCGTCTGACCTCGCCGCTTGGATCTTTTGCCGGTACAGAAGGTACGTGTGCGGTTATAACAGCGAACCCATTTGTAATTTGCATTCAACAAATCATATGTAGAGAGATAACCAGACACTGTTTGAATGTATGTGAATATGAGCAATCAATTTTATTGGCCGAACTAATAATAAGTTTAATTCAATTTAAGATTATTAAAATAGCTTATGTATATTATATATGTATATGTATATATATATATATATATATATATATATATATGTATATATATATATATATATATTCATCCAAATGTGACGCCTGGATTTGTGTTTTATTAAAAAGAAACTATATAAATATTTTTATACACCACCCTATACACATGTTTCTTTTTAACCAGTTGCGCTGGCAATTAACTCACATGCGCGTGGCAAATCCGTCCAAAGCACTCGGCAAGTTGGTATTTGAAATCATTTTTTTATAAGGTTTTAGACACACACATTAACATTATAGTAAAACTGTTAAATTAGTTAACAAATTTATTAATAATATTAATTTTTTTTTCGAAATTCGCCGAACTCCAGATGAAATCTAGCGCGAAATACTGCGGACCGTAATGTATAAGCAAAAATCACACGACGTGCTATGTACATCCAATCGACATTTGGCACAGAAAGCAGTTAACGTACATAGCACGTCATTCCAGTGCAACTGGTTAATAAAACACCAATTTAGGCGTTACATTTGGATGACCCTATATGTATATGACTATAACACAAATTAATAACTCCTCTTCAACTCAATAAGAATTACTTATTGTTCACTTTATTCAGTAATGTGCATTTAGACGACCATAACATCTTCGTTAGAGCATTGCATTATAAAATCTAAATCACTAGGTGTTATAACAAAATACTCTGACAAAGATATCAACCATTAAAACATGCATCAGATTATTAAGTGAACAATGTGTGATTCTTTTGATGTTAAAGTTAAGTTATTCATTTATGTTCTAGTAAATTTACCACATTACTAAACCAAACAATAATGCATTACTTAATCTTAAAAAAAATGTTTTATATGTTCTTGTTTACTATAAAATACTCAAAGCAAAGTAAACATAAATTCAATAAATCATTAATAATCCTATCTGCACCAAGAGTTAACAAAAATCATCATTCATTGCGATGTTGGACAAATTAATAAAAATGGGATAAGATGAGTTCAATCGAAATACTTCAATATTTATATCAAAAGTCACAATTTTTCTGAAAAAAATGTATCACAAAAATAAAAATTCAGAGAAACATGAAAATGTATATTTATTTCTTTCAATTTTTAAAACATAATTACATTATATATATATATATATATATATATATATATATATATATATATATATGTATATATACGAAAAATATGAAAATATCAACTATTAAAATCATACAACTCTAATAAATCTGAATTTCAAATGAAATTATCAATCGTTAAATATCATGATTACCATCTATACAAAATAAGAACGTAATCAAGATTCAAGATTCAAGAAAATTTATTGTTTTAAATCATTTTTACAATTATAGTTGTACATATAAAATTGGTTATAGTGAGCTGTTCTATGAATTATAATATAGCTGTGTAATGAATTATTAGTAACTAGCTTAATTGTCTATCTTTGTTATTGTTAATGTATTAAGTTTAGGAAAAATTTGCAAAAAAACCTATGAGTTGAAAGAACGTAATTTTTATGTAACACAATTTATATTAATTTGTACTACCGAAAATATTATATACTGGATTCCTTGAAATCTCATTAGATATTTTATAACTATTTATAATTTACAATTTACAAAATTTAAAATAACAAATTAATATATTGATTTTATTTCCAAATATTGATCTCAGATATAAAAAAGAAGCTTAAAAACTTTATATAAACTGAATAAATAAATATACATCATTTTGAAACTTAAATAAGTTATAAATAATTGCACACGATTTATATTTTAACATTAATGTTATTTTAACTTTTCTGTACTGTAAAAAAATATTGAAATTTAAAACTCAAATTACATGAAAAGTTATCATTATTAAATACGAAAATTATAGTAGCTTTTTATCTAACAACGAACGGTTCCTGCTGTTTAAATAACACATGTCGAACACATCAAATCTCTCTGTTGATAAACACTCCCTAAAAGTTAAAAACCATTAAAATAATCACAGTTTTTATAAAAAGAAATAGGCCGACGCGACTACTACATAAATTCATTGAACAGTGTTTTCGAATTATCGTCCATGCTGTTTGTGTGAGGTCCGTTTAAAATTTATGTCTGATGAGAAGATATTTAAGGCATATATAGAAGAATACTATTCTCTGAAACAACAACGCACACCGGCTGTATATGTGTAAATGTATGTGTTGAACGTTTCATCTGACAAATTATCTGAATTCCATTCGCGATTCATCGTGTTATTAAAAGTAAATTAACGATTACGAGTCCATTATTTATTCGAGTTCGGACCGTTTTTATCACGATAAGTAAAAATTTCCATAATATTTCTACCGATGCGGACGTATTCGAACGAATCCCTTGATTTTTATTCATCCTTTATATATTTGCATACCGAAGAGATTTCTAAGATTTTTCTTAAGGTTAGATTTAAAAGCATTCCTGGTAAATGCTTTACCGAATGGACTACAGATAGATTTTTAAATAAGTTTCTCATAACATTTACTTTTAAAATCATTATGATCATTTGCATTGATTCTGAATATTCATTACATATAAAATTATACATATATATATATATATATATATATATATATATATGTATGTATGTATGTATGTATGTATGTATATGTTTGTGTGTGTATAATGAATGTAAAAAAGTTAAGTATAAATTTCTATTTGGCATATTTTACATTTTTTACATTAATTTAATAATAAAATATTAATGTTGTCTCTACTAAACAACTATATGAAAATGCTGAAAAAAATATATTTAAATTTGATTTAAAATTATAATTTTCGTAATTCAATGAGAACAATTGACTCTGAAAACGAATATAGGTAATTATAATCATTAATGTCCATGTGTTTCATTATAATTTGAATATTTTTAATATCAATAAGTGTCTGAATTATTATATCAAATAAATATTAAATATTAAAAATGATAAAAAAAACGCAGGACCTAAAATTAAATCAAAAATATTGAAAAACTTCCATGATCAAATATATGATACAAATGACGAAATAAGTCGGTTTTAGTTAATATTTTATATTTTTTTTAAATAAAATTTCAATACACCTTTATACTAAAAATATCTAAATAAAAAAATCACTGTTGTCTTTTTAAATAAATCATTAAAAAATATGCCCTTAGCAGATCAATTAATATTCTAGATTAAATAAAAATTCAATTAGAAAAAACTACATAAATTCATAATCAATTTATTCACTATTAATTTTAAACAATTCAATTATATCTCATTATATAAGTAATTGTTTTTACTTATTTTCTAATTTACATAAAAAATAAGATGAAACTGAAGTAATATAAATTGAAAAACTCTTCTTGATTAATTATAGTTTATGAATTAATCAAAGAAATTCAAAATGAATTACAAACAAAGCACAATTTAAAATAAAAAATCTTTTAATTCATCAACATTGCAAGTATAAAATATTTTTTGGAATGCTATTATACACACATTATGTTATATTAACGTTTATTTTCAAAAACATTTTTCTAAAAATTTTAAAATATTCAAATTCTCTTTCGTTTTTATTATTTTAAAAATCTTAAATATTAATTTATATGCACTTATATATATATATATATATATATATATATATATATATATATATATATATATATAAATTTAATGAGTAAGTTTATAAATAATAATTCAAATGAACAAAAAACCTAATATCAACTATTACCAAAATCAGTGTTAAACATCCTAAGTAACAGAACGCATTGATTCTGTTCAAAAAAAAGTTATATGTGGAAACAATCGATCACTTCAACATAAACGAAGTCATTTATAAAGATCTATCACTAGACCGAACAACACGACTTAATCTATACAGACATACAGACGACATTACATTATCCGCACAGGGATCTGAACCCAGAAACAAAACGTTGTCTGTCTGGTGAAAAAATGTCTGCTATCGTGTACAGACGAACCGCTGGTCAGAACATCCACCCACCATCTAAACACCCGTTACTAATCGAGTTTCTGACGGTATTAGTGCCCTAAATCCGCATCGTTTGTTATTGTCTTAGATATGTGGATGAGGGTGATGGTCAAAGAAAGAAATTGTCTAGTGTGTAGTATAAGTTTATACAATATATATATATATATATATATATATATATACGAATGTAACAATTGGTAGATAACAGTTCTTCGATTTAGTTTGAATAAAATAAATCAGTGAATAACAATCATTTCATTTTTAATATTCTAACAAATCTTTTATATTAAAATATTTTTCCATTCATATCGTAGAGAAAATATCTAGTTAATAATTTACTATTTTTTTAAAATAAAATTCTTTTTATAACATATACTTATTTATTATTATTAGGTTGCCCTTTTTGAAATAAATAGCAAGATAAAATTATAATCATCTTCAACCTCCTTCTATACACTGCTAAATGAAAGATTTTTCCAAAATTGGGTTCCAAAACATGGGTCTATCACTTCACACCCGAGACAAAAGAACAATCAAAACAATGGACTGAAAAGTAAGAACCGGCTCCAAAGAAGGCAAAGACCGTTTCATCTGCAGGCAAGGTCATGGCGTCGGTTTTTTGGGATGCGCTTGGGATAATTTTCATTAACTATCTTGAAAAAGGAAAACCTATCAACGGTGAGTATTATGCGAACTTATTACAACGTTTGAACGAAGAAATCAAGCAAAAACGGCCGCATTTGGCTAAGAAGAAAGTGTTGTTTCATCAAGACAATGCACCAGCTCACAAATCCGTTATTGCAATGGCCAAAATTAATGAATTAAAGTTTGAATTGCTACCTCATGTACCCTATTTGCCAGATTTACCCCCCTCGGATTATTTTCTGTTCCCAAATTTGAAAAAATGGCTCAGTGCTCAAAGATTTCCCAACGATGAAGAAGTGATGTCGGCAGTTAATGGGTATTTTGAGGAGTAAGACAGTTCTTATTATAAAAAGGGTATCGAACTTATTGAACATCGCTGGGAAAAGTGTATAGAGCTGAAAGGAGATTATGTTGAAAAATAAATATATTTTTTTCCAAAATTTTTGTGTTTTCTTTGTTGGGTCTGGAACTTCTGGGACCACCCTCGTATGTGTGTATAATTGTTTGTGAACACAATTATCAATAATCAATATAATGTTTAAATTCAGTTATATCAATTAAAAAACAAAAAAATATTAACTATTTGAAATTAAGAAATGACATTTATTTCTATTAAGTATCCTTAAAATAATACACCAAAATATTATTTATTGATTTTTTCAATAAAAGAAAAATAAAGATTAAACAAGGACTTACATATATTGTCCGTCGTACTCGTATAACAAAAATATCAACATCACACGAGTAACATGTTAATAGCATGGATGGTTAGGATAAAAAGGTAAATGGTTTGAGACTATCCCCCCACTGGATTAGTTTCAAAGTGCAAGAGTAAAGAAGCTCAGTGGCGCATCCAAGCGAACGAAATGGTAATGACAAGCGCACCGATGAAAATGCCATCTAGCTACATTGCGAAGTGAACAGCTAGTGGATAAAGCAGTAGGATTACGTGGTGAGATGTGGATGATCGAGGGAACAGAAACAAGTAATATAACATGACGACGTCCGTGATAATTGCGTTAAGATAACGTTATGTAATCAACTTATTGACGATGGTATGTTTTTATTTGTCGTCAAGGAACGTTAATGAACTTTTATATGATTACAAGAAATACACACATGTATTTAAAAAATATATAGTTAAAAATAAAATAATAGGACAAAGTCAGTCTCGAACAATGTAACAAAAATATAACAGAAACAGAAAATGTTATCAACATACTATTATTTGGATTCTTAAAAATTTAATATTTTACTATTTATTACAATTTATATATATATATATATATATATATATATATATATATATATATATATATATATATATATATATGTGAACGAAACAAGGAACCTTGTTTAATATTCTTGGCGATAGAATAGAAAATCTTTCTGGAAACAGCCAGTAAAAGAAGATTCGTGTTTTCGGGAACATGTACATACGTAAAGATCGTGTTGATAGTAAGACAAACGAGCGGATTAAGTTGAGATTTTAACTGTAAAAAAGAAACGAACGCAAGGGGACTTTATCCATAATACGCAATGTACTTTGTAGATACTTGAAAATGTCAATCTATGCACGTATCTCTGGCAGAAACGTAATATAGTTTTATTTCTTTTTTAGTCAAACAACTCTGAGGGACTATTTAAATCTAAACTTCTTGAACATGTTGAACAGCAATTAAGTATATATTCTTTATAATATATAATCTGACATTAAAATAATTTTTAAACTGATATTTACTATTTATTAAAAAATACATATATTTAAGAAAAATCAATAGTTGTTTAAAAAATATTCAACTAATGCATTTAATCGAATAATATTTAATTTTTTTTTTATAAAAATATGTAGGCAATGTTTTTAAATTATTTTAATTAAATGTTAAAAAAATATTAAACGAATGACAAATATATTAAAATATTACAAATTTAAAATAAAAAAAAAAATATTTTATTGATGAATTTTGCCTCGAGGTTTATTTTTGTTATTAATATACTATTTAATGTTCATTTAGCTGGAAATAAATCGATAGTAGAATTGATCACTATTGACTGCTACAGCAATAATTTCCGTTATGAGCCATAAACAAACATGTATTTTCGCAGCCCACGAACGAATGGTTCCACCCACATCTCATTTACAAGTTTTATCACTTCACGCATACCGCTAAATTAATTTGCAGGCCATTCACTTTTACATTACTAATCATTTCAGTGGGAAAATACATTTAAATAAATACTACTGATGCGGTTGCGATGATATTAGAATGATTTATTATGTTTTGATGATTTGGAAATATTCAATATTTAATTAAATATTTTGAAATTTATGCATTTTTTTAATATTGCATTTCAAATTTATTTTAAAAAATTATAAGATTATTTATAGAATAACACATACAAAATTTAAAAAGACTGATATATACATATTCGATATAATTAGCATATAAAGTTTAAAATTCATTTGATTAAAAAAAATCTTATGAATTATTAGTAATTTCATATTATTATTAAAATTTTATATATTTTAAAATAAACTAAGAAGATCTCAGTATTATAAAATAACTAACATTTTATCACAAGCTATAAATTTTCTATACAATTGAAAATTTTTGAAATATACTAAAATGAAAAATAATGTAAATTGCAACCACAAAGCAAAAGAAAACTTAAACAGACCAATTTATTACTTTTAACATGATGTAGACTTAAAAATAGGTTTAGTAACTTCATTAGGAAAATACTATATAGAAGAAATCCGTCATTAAAATCAGATGATTTGAAAAATATTAGCTTTTTATCAATTTAATAAGAAATCAAAATAATAATATAATACAAGAAATATTTATTATTTATTTCAATTAAAAGACTCACTTCAACTTATAGAATTATATGATCTTAATTATAACATAATCGTGTAAATTCATGAAAAAATCAAAATATTAAGTTTTCATTATTTGTTTTTATACTACGGAAAATTCACTTTAACACAAATGAATCATCACTCAAATCCCACAAGATTTTGTAGATTTTTCCAATAACCAGTTATTGTTCATATTATTTTTTAAAAGCTAATGTGCATTTCGATGACCATACCATCATTGTCAGAGCACAATATTATCAAATCTAGATGAAAATTAGCTTATAACAATAAGTGATTATTAGACATATAGAATCTTGTGGTGTTGTAATGATGATTCGTTTATATTAAAGTGAATTTTAGACATTATTTTTAATAGTCACCACTATGAATAGAATTAAATAAAATGTAATTCAATCATCAAAATTACTTTTACACAATTTTTGGTTAAAAAAAATCCTTATTATTACTATTGTGTAATTTTTAAAGTATTAATTATTTCATATGGAATATATTTTTAATGAAATACAATATTAAATTTAATGTGCATCAAAACATTTAAATTATTAAATATCTACATTTCCACACATATGTTTATATGTTCTTGTATTTAATTACAGTATACAAAACCGTAGAAAGTAAGTAGTAGAAATAACAGTGACCTCGACCTTTAACACAACTGTACATCTACCTATGCATCGTGCAAAATAAGTATATAAACATTCTTCAGTGATATTTTATCACGAATGACTAAATCATCTGGCTTCGTAATTCTATACGTGTCATTTAACATGATGCACACTGTGCATGTCAGAGTCTTTTTGTCCTGGATACAAGTGCACGTAGGCAAGTCGTGCCACGTCGCTTCTACCACCCCACATCCCTACGTTCTATCAGTGAACATTTACGACTCGTCACACATGGCTTAGCACCTCAATTCGACCTCCACGCTTATTTTCATTCAAACAAAGTCTTGTATGCAGCCTACATTGCACTGTGCTCGTCTTTCGAGAGATTTACTCCACGGCTGGGATTCATGGACAATACGTGCGAAATTTTACCTCATTTACACATGCAAAATATGTATATATATATATATATATATATATATATATATATACATTTATAACAAAAAATTATAATAATTAAACAATGTCTATGAATCTATAAAAAAGAACGAAAAAATCTAAAAAAGAAAATAAAAATTATAAATTAAAATATAAATCATGTATATGTGGCGGTTATCCCATCGCACCGATGGCAAAATCGGTAAACCGCCCGTGGCGATTAGAAAACGTCACCAATTTGGAGATTCCAGTGTCTTAGTCGCAAGACAAGACGCTGGTCTCACCATCATCTTCAGTCAGTGTCTTAGTCACAAGACAAGACGCTGGTCTCACCATCATCTTCAATCAGTATCTTCGTCAACCAACGAGATGCTAGTCTCGACACCGTAATGACAATAGAAACAAACTCTGTAACATTACTGTTCAACTACGTTAATTACGAATAAATATACTAGTCATTCGTAACTGTGTATTTTATTTCAACCGGAGATATGAATCTCCAAATATATAAATAACACAAAATGTATAATAAAGGTATCTTTTTTAAATAGTGAACTTAAAATCTCTTAATAACGTAAAGAAATTTAATTTAATAAACGTGGAAATCTTTCCAAAATTTTAAAAAAGCTACTACCTAATATTTCTTCTACACTGGAATTAACCGATACATAACATTGAAAATAAATAGTGACTATTTTGAATAAAGTAGCAATATTTTTTTATATTTTTTATAATAAAACTATTTCAGAAAATTAGATGTTAATTTTCATAAAAAAACTATAATTGATAGATATATTTAATTTCTTATAATAAAATAAGCATAATTACACTTAAGTCGGAAAATATTTAAGTTACATTTTTTTACAGAAAAAAATAATACCGCGTTAAAAGTTATTGCTTTAAAGTTTACTTTGTAATTAACTAAAGTTTACTTTAAAGTTTACTTTGTTATTATAAAACGTATATAAATGGAATTAAAATGTACAAACTGAAATGAAAATGTCGATAATCCCGTAACAATTATAATTACGTTATTCTTCTTAGTATGATCGTTGAACGAGTAACGCTCATCTAAGTACATTGAGAAGATGACGAAGACTATGATATGATCGAACAGACTCACCTAGCGTAAAAGTAAATCGGTCCCTGACTAACCCTTTGTCGTTTGTTCAATTTTAAGTACTGTTGTTAACTGACGATTCAAGAAATAACATGTATTTTATTCGACCGATATTCTTGTAATTTAACATTGGCAACATCTTTCACAGACTATTGATTAGAGAAATATATCATGACATAAAAGTTTTAAACGTTTTTCTGAATTATATTTAAACGGAAAAAAGTTTTATAAATATTTTTCATTCATAAATACTATGACCTATTATATTTTCTTAATAAAATGTCTTAATATATTTTTTTTTTCAAAATATCTATATACTGTAGATTTTTTTCATTGCACATAATTAAATTTTAATATAATGGTTCAAATTATTGAATAATAGCACAAAAACTAGTAACCATATAATAAAATAAAATTCAATATTTAAATTATTTTCAATAATAACATTTGCTTATTATTACATTATTTTTTAATAATAAAACTACTCTTGAAATAATAAATAAATATATATTATTATAAAAAATTGAACATTTTTAATATTATTTTTAAATAAATACTAAAAACCTTTAGAATACTTCAGAAAGCCAACTTATAAATGATAAATAAATATATATATATATATATATATATATATATATATATATATATATATATATATATATATATATAAGCGTACTGTATATGTGTTACTATATTACTTATTATAAAACAAAAAATCAAACTACACCAACCCATACAAAAGTTATAACACTTAATATCGTTAAATTCGTAAAAAAATCATCCAAGGGTATAATAAACATCATCATATTATTTTATGATACACAATAAGTAACAAATGGCAACATTCTTCGTCCATTAGAACTTATAGTGTTGTGGTTTACATTGTTAAGTACATACTACTATACATACTAAGTAATATTTTATGTTTTGTTTCAAAATATTTTTAAACTAAGTATTATAAATGTAACACGATTTCTTATTGCCCAATTAACTTATAAAATATGTAATACGAATTCATAATTATTGTATAATAAAACATTACAATTGAAATAAATTTGTTTTTAAACTCATCGTGAAAAAATCTATTTTTTTCAGTCATTTATGTAGTTATGAAAAATATCATAGTTGTGTTAAAAATGCTAACATTTATTTTATGAAATTATAGATCAAAATTTATAGAATATGTTTACTAGAAATATATATATACACACACACACACACACACACACACATATCTATATATATATATATATATATATATATATATATATATATATATATATATATATATATATATGAGCACAGAAAAATTACAAAAAAAATATAATTTTAATAAAATAATTTAAAATGTTATCCTGCAATGCCTATATTTCTACGACATTGATTATCTGGCTACTATCTTAACGCAACTTTTTGATATGTCCAAACATTTAGTTGATTAGTAATAGTATCAATAATTTAAAAGAATAAATTCTATATATTAAATCGAAATTAAACAAAATACAACGATTCCATGACAAAAAATATATATTTTTTATTGTTTTTTAAAATTTGTTGTAACCATCAATAGAAATGAAATTAATTAAGATTTATATAATTTTTGACTATGTAGGTATGTATATATCTTAAATTATAAAACAGGATAAATCTACTAAAAAAAATTTTCATACAAAGGAATTTTGATCGCTAAACTCATATTAAATAAACCAACTATTGTGGGTGGTCACTTCGCCATCCAGGGATCACACGGATACCAGGTAATTTTAAAATATTTTTTAACTCACACATACACACACACACACATATATATATATATATATATATATATATATATATATATATATATATATATATATGGTTTTTCCAATAATAATGTCAGAATTTTGACAGCTAGTGGTAGCCATGTTTGAATTTTTTTAAACTCATTTTGACATTTCAACTCAGTATAATTTGGAAAATTAACTAGGAACGTTTAACACTTTAATAATGCTTAGAAATTATAAAAACTTATTAAAAATCAATGTTCGATTCGTAAAAATTATCGTGCGCTTCGTGAAACTTACTGGTCAACACTAAATAAAGAAAATTGCATAATTTGGAGTAAAAGCAATCCAAAAGTCATTGAACAAAGACCACTGCATCCACAAAAAGTAACTGTCTGGTGTACGTTACATGCTGATGTTGTCATCGGACTATATTTTTTCAAAATGAAGTTGAAATTACGTTATAGTAAATGGAGTGCATTATCGAACCATGATTAATATTTTTTTTTCAAAAATGATTGAAAATTGTTTGACGATATGTGGTTTTAACAGGACGGTGTTACGTGCCAAATATTTGCGGAATCAATAAACTTATTGAAATAAAAGTTTAATGAGTTTATTATTTCACGAAATGGACCTATCAATTGGCCACCAAGATCATGTGATCTAACTCCATTAGATTATTTTCTGTAAACCACAATCAACAAAACTATTAAAAATAAAATTGAACATGTAATTCATGAAATTGGACCACAATTATGTGAAAGAATGACGAAAAATTGAACTAAACAAATACACTATGTCAAGCGAAGTCGTGGTGGTCATATAAATGAAATTGTATTCCATCATTAGTGCCATAGATTATTCTTAAAAATGCAAATAAATAATTAATTATATACTTTTTCTTTTATTTCCATTTAAACTTCTAAAGCGCTCATTGGAATATATATATATATATATATATATATATATATATATATATATATATATATATATATGTATATAAGACAAAAGTAAATAAGAAAAGAAATTGTCTATGAATGTCTATACAAATTCGAGAATTTGAATTAAATAATAAAATTATACCTTAACTCATTTGGTTATTTATCCTATAACACTTGGGCATTTTACTTTGTCTGTAGGTAAAAATTATAGCAGGAAGATTTCATTGCGGTGGCGTAATCATAAGTAATATCTTTGTATTGAGTGTTGCTCATTGCTTCATACAAATTACTGACCCGAAATCTATAACGATCTATGGTGGTGATAATGTATACACTAGAGCGCCATATGTATCTACTGTGGATTGTCTTTTCGTCCATACTAATTTTTCTCGGGCAAACGATATTGCTTTACTTAAGGTAAATCGTTTAAATCAAATGAGTGTAACAATTTCAACCGTACTTTGTTTCATTTATGTTCATAAATATATTACAAGAAATCTAACATTCTATACAAAACAAGATATTAATTTAAACAGTTTTTTTTAATAAATATTAGTAATGATAATTAATTATTAATATTATTTAGATATAATTTTATATTCATTTATTATTATTTGAGAATAAATAATCAGAAAAAAATTTAATGTGACGTGTTCTATGTGAATAATACTCGTACTCTCGTTCATTACATAATATTCTCTTTTAGGTTGCCATAAAGATGACATTTAATTCAAGACTATACAGTATTAATATCCATAAAGAAAGACCTGAAGTTAATACAAAATGTATAATAACAGGATGGGGCCAGATAGCAAATGTAAAGTATTTCTTGTATTAATTATATTAATATTAATCAAATTTAATCAGTGATATTTATACAACTGATCCAAATAATTTCTTTTAACAATTATTTACCTAATATAACTGTTTTTTTTAAAAAAATTGTGACTATAATTTAATACTGTTGTAATGATAATTTAAGATAAAAAAATAAAAGATATTAGAAAATGTTAAACATATATGACAATTTTATAATTTTATTAAATACAATTTTGACCTTATTTGAATAAATAAATTAATATTTAATTCTTATTAAATAAAGTAATTCTATTTAATTCCTAAAATAATTTCATTTAAATATGGTTTATATTTTATTATAATTACATTATACTATTAATGTATTTTTGTAATTGTTTTATTTGTTTTCAAAATTGATTTATGATCTATTATAAAAATAATATATAAAATAAATAAACTTATTGTACTACCATAGACAGGACCGAGACCTGATACAATGAAATTTGGAACAGTATATGTCGATAGCGAGAAACGGTGTAAAATGTATTATTTAACTATATATCCAACACAGATTTGTGCATGGGGAATAGGAGAGGACACCTGCCAGGTAAATGAACAAATATTATACAAAATATTTAGATATACTGAAGAGTAAACATTTATTTTTTTAATTTTAAAATCTTGTACTAGTTTACTATTATATATATATATATATATATATATATATATATATATATATATATATATATATATATATATATATATATATATATATATGTAAGGATGTTTGAAAATTATTGGATTAAGTTGACACTGTCAATTAAAAACACAACTGAGTTTCTCTGTAATAAAAAGTAACTTTATTAATCACTACAATTTTTACACTATGTACAGAACCTTACCTGTAATAAAAGAAACGACATTTAATGCTATTAATTACAATGTCGACTTTTAACCACAAATAAGTTTCACTTAATTAATTAATAATTCAATAATCATACACGAATTCTAGCTGCACGTGTTTTCAAGTTTATCAAAACTTCTTTATCTATTCGGCTTAATTATCACCTACATTACCGACGCTCGGTAAAGCGCGGCAATATTTAAAATTAAGAAAAGGATTTTCTTTACATATATATATATATATATATATATATATATATATTAGGTTGGCAAATATCTCCCTTCCGCCTTCTGGTCTTTTGAATTTCGCAGCTATGTACAAAAAAAAAAAAAAAAAAAAAAAAAGCGGAAGGGAGATACTTGCCAACCTAATATATATATATATATATATATATATATATATATATATATATATATATATCAGCAGACTAATCTACTCTACTTTTCAATTTTTTCAATACAAATCTTGATACAGATCATTTGAAACTGTTGGAAATAGATTTTATTAAATTGCCAAAAAAAATTTATCATTCAATTCCAAGCTAAATATTCAAGATAATATCAAACAAAATTTATATTTATGTTGAGGTCGAAATAAAGCAATATAATTTGAAAAAAATATTTGCTAGTAAAATCTTTTGTTGAATCTTTTAAGTGTTTTCTTCATACCTTCATTTCTTTCAAAGATGTTTACTGTTGGTGGCATTTACCTTCTTATTAATTTTTATTACCATTTGTATATTTTAGTTCATATTGCTATCTTATAATCTGAAAAAAAAATAAAAAAAAATATTATATATCTGTATTATTTAACTATGCCTATCCCATAAATTGTATTTTTTCAAATTAAACTTATTTATCTACTGTCAACGTAATAATAATAAAAATAATATTATATATATATATATATATATATATATATATATATATATATATATATATATATATATATATATATATATATATATATATATATATATATATATATATATATATATATATATATATATATATATATAATCCACAGGGTGACTCTGGCGGTGCATTAGTGTGCAAAAGAAAATTAATAGGTTTGACAAGTTTTGGAGTTAACTGCGGCATTAAATATTATCCTGGAGTTTATACCGATATCACTCAATATAAAGAATGGATTGAATACGCTAAATACTTTTGTGAACAATTAACAAACAATGTCTATAAAAAACAATTAAATATTAAAATTGTATTAATTTGTTACATATTCCATTTGTCATTAATTATTAAATATTAAGTTAAAAATTGCTCTTTCATACTATACAAATAATATTATATAAAGTATTAAATATTGATATATTCTCCTATTTTCTTAAATAAACTAAAATGTAATTTCAATTGAAAACAATATTAATTTTCGACTGAAAAAATGTGGTAATAAACTGTTTTGGACTTTTTTTCGACAGTCAAAAATTCAAAATTTTAGAGCCAGTTTGCAAGCTTAATAAGCGTCGGCGCCGTTTTCTAATGCTTATACACGTATCTACGGACCATGAAAAATACGAATATAACAAAAAATTACAAAAAAATTCGAAATTTTCAACTTCAAAACAGAGCTGCGACGCCATTATGCGTATTAGGGTGAAACCGACGCCCAATCGCCAACACACAGGCACTACTCTATAGATATCCACTATTAGATTTTCCAATTTCGAAAAAATATTTTTTGAAAAAAAACGCAAAAACTTCAAAGGGGGGGGGGGTGTTATGTAAATTTCGGGAAAATTTCGAAATTTTTTTTTCAAATTTTTTGTTATATTCGTATTGTTTATGGTCCGTAGGTACGTGTATAAGCATTAGAAAAGGGCGCCGACGCTTATTAAGCTCGCAAACGGACTTTGAAATTTTGGATTTTTGGCGATTTGAAAAAGTTCAAAACTGTAAAACTCAAAACGGTGCTGCGTCGCTAATATGCGAGTTAGAGCGAAACCGACGCCAATTCGTTATCACCCCGGCACTACTCTATAGAAATCCACTATTAGATTTATTGATTTCGAAAAAATATTTTTCGAAAAAAAACGCAAAAACTTCAAAGGGGGGGGTGTTATGTAAATTTCGGGAAAATTTCGAAATTTTTTTTCTAATTTTTTGTTATATTCGTATGGTTTATGGTCCGTAGGTACGTGTATAAGCATTAGAAAAGGGCGCCGACGCTTATTAAGCTCGCAAACGGACTTTGAAATTTTGGATTTTTGGCGATTTGAAAAAGTTCAAAACTGTAAAACTTCAAAACGGTGCTGCGTCGCTAATATGCGAGTTAGTAGAGCGAAACCGACGCCAATTCGTTATCACCCCGGCACTACTCTATAGAAATCCACTATTAGATTTATTGATTTCGAAAAACTATTTTTCGAAATAAAACGCAAAAACTTCAAAGGGGGTGTTATGTAAATTTCGGGAAAATTTCGAAATTTTTTTTTCTAATTTTTTGTTATATTCGTATGGTTTATGGTCCGTAGGTACGTGTATAAGCATTAGAAAAGGGCGCCGACGCTTATTAAGCTCGCAAACGGACTTTGAAATTTTGGATTTTTGGCGATTTGAAAAAAGTTCAAAACTGTAAAACTTCAAAACGGTGTTGTGTCGCTAATATGCGAGTTAGAGCGAAACCGACGCCCATTCGTTATCACCCCGGCACTACTCTATAGAAATCCACTATTAGATTTTCCGATTTCGAAAAAATATTTTTACGCAAAAAACGCAAAAACTTTAAAGGGGGGTGTTCTAAAATTTTCAAAAAATTTTCGAAAATTTTTTTGTAATTTTTTGTTATATTCGTATTGTTTATGCTCCGTAGGTACGTGTATAAGCATTAGAAAAGTGATTTTTGTTAAATTATATTGTCCTTATAAATTTAATAAATATGTTACTTCTTGCTGGCGTTAGTGGAACCATATTATGGTTAGTAGGCATCAAATCATAAAATGGAAAAATTACAAATAGAAATTTTTTTGTTCGTTTACGCTCTCTTACACCGAATATACTAAAGGTTACTTCAAAAATTATTTTCTTATTTCGAACCCTTTTTTTCATATTAAAAACATACTTTTTTTAAAAAAAATTAAATTTAAATTTAAACATTTAAATATTAAATTTGTAAAAAAAGTAATATTTGATGAAAAAAAAACGTTCAATCAGATAAAAATAAAATAAAAAACACTTAATTATATAATGTTTATTTCGATAGGGATTTCTATAAAATATATAAAAAATTAATAATAAAATCAAATGATGTGTGTTGTCAGTTTTTATTTTAAACCTAATTTGATATTCAGTGTACTTAATTACATTAATTTCACATTCGTAGACAATTTAATTTAAAGCTAAATTGAGATGCTCTGAATAATATACGTAAACAATAACAATGAATTGAAAACAATGCTTACAAATGCGTATGATACATTTTTATATACTTGTTTATGAAAAGAAGGAATGTTGCCGCTGTAGTATCATACGATACATCATCTCAGCTCCCCAGACGGTACTAAATCAAATATGCAATTATTTTAATATGATTCAACCTCACATAAATTATGTTATTATCTGTGGTGTGACTACTTCTTCGTTTGTTGGTTTAACATTTACTTTGTGTTTTATTTCTGTAGTCGTAATTTTTATTCATAAACGCATCTGATAAATTTATATTCTTCTGATATAAATAAACTCGAATTTTACTCTAACAAACCGACCATTCATGAGTCTTTACCTACTTTATTGTTAAGATTTATTAATACTTTACTTTTAATGTAATAATTATTTCGTTTTCTGTCTTGTCGAAAACTTTTCTTTGGCATGTGTACTTAAATATAATACGTATATATATATATATATATATATATATATATATATATATATATATATATATATATTCATATCAAACGATTAAATTAATAACCTGCTATACATATTAGTGCCCTATAGAAAATATATTACAAGAAAACAT
The DNA here is from genome assembly GCA_029203775.1 of Neoneuromus ignobilis. Lineage (NCBI taxonomy): Eukaryota > Metazoa > Arthropoda > Insecta > Megaloptera > Corydalidae > Neoneuromus > Neoneuromus ignobilis. The sequence goes on along the minus strand of CP092089.1, from coordinate 37,048,886 downwards.
GTTGTCATTTAAATATAATTTTATTTTATTGAAATAATTATAATATAAATTGAAATCATATATCAGAAAATTAATTTATACACAATTACAACAAAACTATCGATCATATACATACATATATATCTTACAATATATATATATATATATATATATATATATATATATGAGGGTCGTTTGGTAAGTATGGTAAATTTATTTATTGTGTAATTTAATTAAATTTTTCAATTTTGTTATTCTTATTTTTTTACCATACTCATCAAACGACCCTCGTATATATATATATATATATATATATAAATTCATTAAAAATAATTATATTTTGAAATTTTTATATATAAAATTATTTAATAAATCCCAATGACAAAAATTGATAGTAAATATATTCTAAATTGAAATATTCCGTTAAATATTTCACATTATTCGTAACTGACATTTTTATTTTCCATTATTATTATTTCAGTTTAGAAAAAATATGTCTTTAATTTAATATTAATTATAGAGGCAAGTTGTCTCTCTCTCTCTCTCTCTCTCTCTCTCTCTCTATATATATATATATATATATATATATAAATATATGTATATATATATAAGGAAACATTAATTTTGATATTAACATATAAATTATACGGTTTATCGAGTTAAATATTATAATTTTCAAAAATTATTCAAATGAATTACTTAATCATTTAAAAATTTTATTACTTTTAAATTCGTAACAAGTATAGAAAAAATATGTAAATTAACTAATTATTTGAATTATCGAAATAAACTATTAACTAATGTGTACTTTTATACACTTACACACACTCTCACAAGCAAATACATGGTATTATTTCCATATAGAAATGAGAATTCATAAATTCGTTTGATTTTTGCGTTTAAAACGCAATACACGTAGATGTTAAATTCATGAAATTTAATAAAACGTCTTAGATAATTATTTTGTCTTGTATAAACATTTCAATCAGAATTTCCTCATTAACATATGAAATAAATTAATATATTTGTGACTGCATACATGCATATATATATATATATATATATATATATATATATATATATATATATATATATATATATATATATATATATATATATATATATATATATATATATATATATATATGAAAATAAATTAAAATTAATAAGAATACTTAGATAATAACAAAAACTATCTTATTTTATCGGAATTTGCTTTTAATATCTTAACCATTAAAACTCATAGCTCATTTTTCACAACAATCAATATTTAATTTAATACTTTGTACTTTAAATTATTTAAATTTTGTTTATAATACATTTTTAAAATTATTTGTGATTTATATATATATATACATTTTCACAGTCTCATTTTTTTTTCATATTCAACAACTAACTAATATTTTACTCATTGCTAATTTTCGCATTATATTATAAAATAAATGATATTTTTTTAGAAATTAGTAATTTATCAAATATTACATTATTATTGTATCTAAATATTATTCATAAGACAATAAATTACAACTTATGAGTTCTAGATAAAAAATAAAATAACTACTTGAAATTAATATTTTGGTAGGATCCAGAAAATGTACATTTCAATATTATGATTAAAAATTATTGACTACAAAAGATACAGTGAAACGAAATAGATATGAATTCTGTACAGAAATTTTATACAGAACTGGCCTATATCAACTTTCTTAAAATTATATATATATATATATGTGTGTGTGTGTGTGTGTGTGTGTGTTTATGTGTAGGTATATATAGGAATACCTCGCATAATCCGGCTAATCGGTTTCACTGATTAACCGGACCATTTGAAATCGCACTAATCGAAACATTAACTAAATATAAAAAACGTTAATTGGTTCCAAACAAATTTTTTCCTGTTTTTCAGTAAATAAAACGAGGATAATATATTCAAATGTTTGTATGTATCAACAAAACAAAATCAGGGGTTTATACATTCATTTTAAATACATTTTAAATTCATTTTCAAATGGGTTATTAAAATTTAATTATCAAAAAATCGACTTTATTATACAGTTACGAATCGAAAACTAATAGAAAACGTAAAAAAGGCCACAAAACTAAAACTGCGCATGTGTTGCGCATAATTTGCATATACGATTTCGGTTTTCTTTTTTATTATGTTTTCATAATAAAGAGAAAAACTTAAAAATTTGCGATAAAAATTAATTTATGTATTAATTTTTTGTAATTTTTGTCGAGAAAAAATTTTTAGTAGGATTTTTTCAAGTAATTTTTTTTTTTTTGGGGTGGAAATTTCAAACCGGACTTTGCGAGGTATTACTGTATATATTTTATTGCTCTATATTAGTAATGCTAGAACTAAGCAAAAGTGCTATTTTGAAATTACTGTGTCAACCTCTACAACTGCTTAAAAAAATATTTTTCATAATTCACATAACACAAGTTTATTTAAATGATTCATATATTATATACCAGCAATAGAAATAATGACAGTGACTAGTCTAATTATCTATAACTTGTATCAATGATTTATAACATTTTAAATTTGTTGCAATCTTGCCATTTCATAGTAGATTACATAATTGAAATATGTTTTAGTCACTCATATATCATATACATACTATTAGCACAGAATTTTTCTTAAAAATGTATAACCATGATATTCATATTTCGTTTATAACTGTACTGTGGTTATGATACCTACATTTACACATATATGTGAGATCGTGTAAAACTATTTGTACCTATTTCATTTCTAAACCCAAATCGATACGACACACTAATCAAAGTTCAATATCGCATTCAAAAAAACGTACATAATCACACAGAATACATTCAAGTAACCAAACAGGTTCCGTACGGTAACAAAGGAAGTCGTTTATACATTTATTATTCACGTTTAATGACTAAAAAATAGTACCTATAAAAATAAAACAAAGCGTGAGAATTATTATTTATACATTGATTTATGTTTATAGATATACGTGAATATATATATATATATATATATATGCGTATGTGTGTGTGTAATGTTTAATAAAAACGTATACAACTGTTGGAATAATTTTAACACCACAAGCATCCGTGTTGTCGTGTGTTCTGTATCAAAAAATTGTTCCTGTTTATTTAACGGATCATTTTATATGGTTTCTTTCAAATAAACAGTTAGATATGTTGGTCTACTGTCAGTATTCAACGGAAATTGATTTATTTTATCCCATGAGAGCTCTAACGTATACTGACTTTTATAAATGTGAAAGTATTTATTTATTTAATATTGATAGTGTGTACAAAAGTAGTGGCACACTTATGTTTTTTGTAAAAAAATATATTATTTTGTAAAATAAATAAATAACATATTACAATCTTATATGAAATTTATGTTTACTGCAACTAATTTTAATATTTACCAAAATTATACTAATATATTTGCAGTTATGAACTTTATATATGTATGTATATATATATATATATATATATATATATATATATATATATATATATATATACATATAAGTGTGTATATAGTGCAATACACTTTACATATGATTTTAAATAAGGTATATAAAAAAAATGTTTTTCTAAAAAATCATCTATCCGTATTGAAACGATAGCTTGTTTTAAAAAATATATTTCATATGTTATGATTTTATAACAATTTATGCTTAGTTTTCCAAAAAAAATAAAATTGTAAACCCTAACTTACGAGGATTGTTTGATAAGTCCGTGTAAAAATAAAAACTGCTTCATTTTTTTGAATAAATCGTTTTTATTTTTCAACATAGTCTCCTTTTAGGCTTATACACTTGATCCAACGCTGCTCTAGTTTGTTGATCCCTTCCGAATAATAGGATTTGTCCAAGTCTGTAAAATAGTCATTCGTTCCTGCAATCACCTCCTCGTTCGAATAAAATCTTTTTCCCGCGAGCCATTTCTTCATATTAGGGAACAAATAATAGTCCGATGGAGCCAAGTCTGGAGAATAGGGGGGATGTGAAACGATTTGGAACCCTATTTCCATTAGTTTTGCGGCCACAACTGCTGAGGTGTGAGCTGGTGCGTTGTCGTGATGAAAGAGGACTTTTTTGTGGGCTATTTGGGGACGTTTTTCTTGCAACTCGGTTTTCAAACGATCCAATAACAATGAATAATATGCACCTGTAATGGTTTTACCCTTTTCCAAATAGTCGATAAAGATTATTCCTTGCGAATCCCAAAAGACAGTCGCCATAACCTTCCCGGCCGAAAGAATTGTCTTCGCCTTTTTCGGAGCAGATTCCCCCTTGATAACCCATTGTTTAGACTGCTCTTTGGTCTCAGGAGTGTAGTGATGTATCCATGTTTCATCTACAGTGATGAAACGACGCTTAAAGTCCTGCGGATTTCGCTGAAACAGCTGCAAACCGTTCTTGCAACACTTCACACGACCTCGTTTTTGGTCGATCGTGAGCAATCGCGGCACCCACCTGGCGGATAGCTTTTTCATGTCCAAATGTTGGTGCAAAATATTATGTACCCGTTCACACGAGATGCCTACAGCACTAGTAATCTCACGCACTTTCACTCTTCTGTCATCCATCACCATATCATGGATTTTATCAATGATTTCTGGAGTGATGACCTCAACAGGGCGTCCAGAACGTTCAGCGTTTCTTGTGCTCATATGGCCACTCCGAAAATTTTGAAACCACTTATAAACCGCACTAATCGAAGGTGCAGAGTCACCATAATGTTTATCAAGCGTCTGTTTAGTCTCCTGAGGCGTTTTGCCTTTAATGAAGTAGTGTTTAATCAACACGCGAAATTCTTTTTCGTCCATTATTTGACAATCACTCGATTTCCTTGATTCCAACGATTGTCAAACACAAAGGAATAGACCGATATGGCTGAAACTTGATGTGTGTTCTTCCAAGAGGTGCTACTAATTAAAAATAACCTCGATATGCACCAGTGGTGCCATCTTTCGGAATTTACACGGACTTATCAAACGACTCGTACATCTTGTTATATGAAAAGATTATTTACAGTTTATACATATACATCTCATCAACACTTAAAATTAAAATAAATATTTGATTTAATTTAAAATTAGTGATGTATACACATATGCAATCAGCAAAATTAGATTTACACCATATGATTTTTTATAATTTGGATTACAAAATATGTATTCAACTAAAAATTATATTCTTTTTTGTCAAGCAGACGTAATCAAAAGAGGATCCGATAACATCAAAATAAATAATTGTTCTTTTTATTGAATAATTAACATATGAAATAATTGTACGAAGCAAAATATTAACATTAATTAATTCTCAACTTTTAACTACTTTTCGTGATTACTTTCATAACACTTCACGTTAAATATAATGTCCAAATTGATAGTGCAACTAAGCAATTTTATAATAGTATTCTTTTCGACACGATCCAGTCAAAAAAATCAAATTTCAAATTATTTCAATTTCAAAAAATAACAATACTTGTAACCTATATATTGAAGAAGCATATAGTGTAGACTTATTTGCTCGATACAGGCACCCTGTATATAATCTGCTACTTAAAAGAATGTCACGAACGTGCTTTATGATTGCTACTTATACATCCTTCTATGTTTTCTCCTATAATTTAATTTCAAACCACTTTATTTATGATAATTAGAGGTGTACATCTCAACCCATACACAACAAAGAAACGCGATGATACTAATTAAAACAATGATCATTCTTCAATACGACTGTCGGTCATTCTCGAACGTAGTATTGTTCTTGGTTTAAACGGAAACGATAAAAAATCATTATGATTAATTTTTTGCTGTATTGATTTCAGATAACGAATCGTAATCACCAAGATGGTAATCTACTCGCACGATACACTATTAGTTTGAATACGCGGACAATAGTCACGCATTTAAAAATATTGACCTTTTCATATTTGACTTTAAATATCATTTGTGTAAGAAAATCTATACAGAATAATTGACTAGTTTCAAATAATTTTACAGTACGTTATTGAGAAGTTTTTTTTATTTTAAAATAAAAAATCTCAATTTCAATTGTAGTTAGAACATTAATAATCTATTTTATTTTTGAAGGTGTAACAAAATAATCTTTTTTTTTATTTTTATTTAAATTATATATACTTTGATTTAATGAATTTTGAATTTGTATTCAATGTATATATTACTGAAAAATTCCAATTAAAAATCAAGGAAAATAAAAAATCGTAGCACAGACCAGGAAAATCAATGAATAAATAGCTAATAAAAAGATCAGCCAAGTTATAAGATAAATTAGCTGAAACAATTTTATTACATGAGCTTCTTTACTCAACATATTAAATTAAATATAAACATTAGATAAAAGATAATTCTAATGAAGCAATTCTTTAACAACAAAATGTATTTTCATTTTAAAAATCGCCCAAACTCATACCTAAAGAATATTTTTTTAAATGAAATATCTAAAATCATATGATTACTAAAATGGACAATTTGAAAAATACACTAGGAATCAAAAGATAATATATTGCTCCAGGGAATAATCTGATAAGTTTAATCTTTGCCAATAAGTAATATATATATATTCTTTTTTCCTTTTCTTTCTGCCGCTAAACATTTTTCAACCACTTTTTGAAAACACGTTCAGGCAAAATTTCAAATTTCCGGTATTATCTTTTCTCTTTTCCTGCCAAATTCACTCGAATATTCCTCCCACTCAACAAATAATCTACCTATCCATCTTCACCTTTCTGATCAAGCTTTAAAAACTTGTTTTGCTCTTAGATCCTCTTCCATTATTATTACATAACCAAACCACTTAAGAACTGTTTTCCTAATAGTTTTAATAAGAGATTTCCTGAAACTGGCTCCATGGTAATGTTTCTTTTAATCAGATTTCTTAAATCTAATTCGTATTCTCCTTTATATATATGTACTACAAAATATTAATTATATAATTAATATTTTTTAAAAAATACTATTGTAATAATTACGAATATTTGTTATAACTTAAATCAATTTCTTCTTTATTAATAGTTTGTTCATTATTAATGTATGCTAGTTTCTTTCTTTATAAACATACTGAGTATTGACAAAAAGAATAAACATTACCCTTTAATGTTTTTTTACTCTATCCACATGGATAGTTTTCTATAAATATAACTATCATATAATATATATATTTGTGTTACACACACACACATTTATATATATATATATACGTATGTATGTATGTAACACAATTGTGTATGTATTTTCTTCGCCACCAGATTCGGAGATTTTTGGTTCGAAATAAGATCAGTATCTTGTAATGTCGCCTACGGCTGCCACTGTTGAGTCAATGACACAATATTCAGTGCATTCGTCGTTGTACTTAATAGATTGTTAATGCCACATTTAAAGTATCGCTGGAATTGTTTATTAAAAAAAACATGCGTGTTATGCAACAGATAAGTTATCTATACTATCGGATATTTTAAATTTGACATATCGTTGTCACTAATCACTTCATCTTTGTGCTACACCGCTGCTTAATCATGTGTGTATACATTTTATATCGAAATGTGATTACTTATTTGATTCATATTAGATTTATGATTACACGGTAATAATTTTTAATATAAACTTTAAAGATCATTTTTTGTTTTAAATATTAGCCTTTTTGTCTTTTGAATTTATACAGAGCTCGTATCGGGCAACACTATACATCATTTGAAAGGTCTTTACATAATACAAAACGACGATGCATGATTAGTTTGGATTTTATAACGTGTAAACATTTAAAGATCTATTTTGAAGTTTTCCTTTATTAATCCGCTAGAGAAACGTTCCGTGAGATTAAATAAACTCTATATCGAACCGCGGAGGAATTTCGACGATTCAGAGCCAATGAAAACGACACCATGGATACGGAAGACCTGTGACGACGAATACCGATCAAATCATGGAAAAAAATCGAGTTATGGAATCACCAAACCATTTTATCTGCAGAAGGCTGGATACAAAAAAGCTTGATGCCGCAATGACGTGGACCGAATCAATGCTGCTGAAACGGAACGAACTCGACCCATTTTGAAGCGGATGGTGTTGGCGACGAAAAATGGATCACATACGACAATATTAAGCGAAAACGGTCGTGGTCGAAGGCCGGTGAATCGTCCCAAACAGTGGTCAAGCATTGACGGCCAGGAAGGTTTTGCTGTGCGTTTGGTGGGATTGCAAAGGAATCATCCACTATGAGCTGCTCCCATATGGCCAGACGCTTAATTCTACCATTACTGCGAACAACTGGACCGCTTGAAGCAGGCGATCGACCAGAAGCGTCAAATTTAAAGTGTTCAGGCCACACATATTACGGGAGCTTGGGAATCGCATCCAATATAGCCCGGACATAGCGCCAAGTGATTACCTGTTCCTGTCCATGGCGAACGCCCTTGGTTGTAAAGTTGGCCTAGGCTTGTGAAAAAAGTTCTTCGCAAATTTTACAAGAGGGGTATTATGAAGTTGCCGTCTAGATGGAACCAGATTATCGAACAAAACGGCGCATATTTGAACTAAATCCGATCACTGTAACACTTTTTATAAAGCATTGAATAAAGAGCAAAAAAGCGGAATGGAGATACTTGACAACATAATATTATCGACATTTGTATTTGTAAATAATAAGATTTTCAAATTGTATTTAAAATCATCATTAATCGAATAATATTACTTCCCAAATAGTGAATAGAAAAACGTTCACCAGATACGATAAGTACCAAGAAAATAAAATATCCTAAGTGAATTCAAAACTAGCTTAATCCTTTAAATTAAAGGTTTTGTAAAAGACTGGTAGCCTCGTTGAGTAAAAATTACATTACCATGCATTTTAAAACAAGAAGTCTTTCATTTATCACCTTAGAAGCAAAATAGATCCAAATAGATCAAAGAAGAATTGGTCTAAAATCAGAATAAGCATAAAGTGAAATAAATGATATACTTATAGTTAAACTCTTTATAATTGTATTTAACCCTTTTTCGACTAAAATACTGTTGTTAATTTTTATGTTGTATTGTATAACAAATGTTGACACTTGATATTTAAGTATATTTAAAAAAAATTAATTCAAGTATACATAAAGATAATAAATATCAAAAATTAGTAATCAATTTATCAGTATAGGGTAAAATACAATTTTAAACGATTTAAAATAGATTAAAAATTAGGAAAAATAGTAAGATTAACAAACTATTGAAGAATGTGAAATTATCTGAAAAAGTATGAAATATTATTTTTTTACACTTATTCCATTTTTCTTCATGATATAAAATTAGTTTGTTTCAACGTAATCGATAAAATATTTAAAATAAGCTTCATCATGTAAGACAACTTAATTTATTGAGAGAACACGTTGGAACACAACTGTAATTGACATTTGATTACGATGATTAATAAATATGTCTGAGTGTGTACATGAATGCTATTTAGTTTGACTTTAAGAAAAAGATTGCCCAGCTATTTATAAATAGTTAAAAACTAAAAGACAAAAAAGTACTTTCAACAAAAAAACTAGTTTCAACTGTATTGTACAGCATTTTGCCTTTCGTATCGAACAGTCTATCACTCTTAAGAACGATTTAAATATTTAAAAAAGAAAAAAAACATTCGATGTTATTAGAATAATGTGACTCTACATTCCATGTTATTAGTATATATAGTTACTCCCAAAAGTATTCAGACAAAGGTAGAATACCTGTTTAATTAACTGTTACAAACATGCTAATAAAAAGTTTTTTTGAACAGTCGATTATTAAAGCGTGCATTGTCTGCTTTTAGATAAACACAAAAAAATATACGAGTTTTTGTATATTAAAAAATAGCACATTGAATATTTCAACAAACGCTAATTAGCTTTAAAAATGAATTAGACAAATTAAAAATATAGTACTAAATCAGAAGTTTATCGAATTATTATTCAGATATTCAGATACTTTACTATTATGAAAATATACAACGCCCGATTTTTAGAAGGGATTAACTCAAACAAAATCTCACAGCCACAGAATCGTACAATGATAGATTTAAATTTTCAGTATATTCAAATTATCTTTTATATTTTTTGAGAAAAACAGTTGCAAATTTTTATTAAATGAATTATAAAAGCATAATAAATTTTAAAAAGTATAAGTTTTTTTTTACTTAATAAAACGTTACTAACTAATAAATTCAATATTATTTTCGTACTGTAAAAATATCTAAAGTTAATAAAAATTCCAAATACAACATCAACAAATAAATATAAATTAATGTTAAATAGAAAATATTATATTTTTTAAACTATGTCGTCATACAGTTATAATTGCATATATTTTTATACACCATTCTATTCAAAAACATGAATTAACATTAAAATCAAGAATGAGTTTAACATGTTGTCAATAAATGTCGTAAACTTAAAAGAAAACAAGATAACATTTAACTACGTTCATTTTTAAAAAAATGTATCATTTTCTCTTCCAATTTGAATTTCAAATCGCATTCAATTAACTCGCACATAGTAATCATTATCATAATGAAAGAAAAAAAACATGTATATAAACGAAATAAGATATAACATTTTTTTAAAAAAAAAAGAAATAAAAAAAACAAACATGGAATTTAATGAATCGACGACGATGTAAATCATTTAACAAATGTTGAAAGCATTTAAAATCTTGCGTTATCTCTTATAGCAACTGATTATTCATCTTCAAAACTAGTATTCGAATAAAAATATGTTTTTTAAAAATACTCTGCTTTAATTAAACTCGTAATGTATGAAAAAAGATCAACATTCAAATAGTGGCATCATTTTCGATGTTGACGAATGAAAACGGAATAAAATAATACAAGTAAGTGGTTTTAAATGTTTGAGCGAAAATCTTTAAACATCGCATATTTCTATAAATTGATTGAAGTAAATATTTTCACCGGTTCTGTAACATTCCACCGCTGAGGATATTTAATCTCTGACAGTTTACGTTGTTGCTTTAAGAAAGTCATTTTTAATTCAACATAATTGTATAAAAAAGATATGCAATTAATAAAAAAGGTCTTCTTAGACTTTAGATTGTGAATCGTGAATTTGAGGACGATTAAATAATATTTCATAATTTATGTCGAGAATGTTATATAAAATAATTTAAATTAACATGTTCTTCAATTAACGGATATATATATATATATATATAATATGTATGTATGTATGCGTATATTTTTTTTCTTTATAATATTTTTAGTACTTAATAATTATTTACTGCCCAAAAAAATCAATCTCTACTATTTCTATCAAATAATAATATCTCATTGTTGTAATTACATCTTAACGTAAGATGCACACCGCTGTTCAAATTATTGAAAAGGAAATCTAATATCTGTCAAATAAATTCAATTCGTCGAGATATCACGTACATTGTACATCCTTACGTGTGCGTTCTTTTTAACAAAGAGGCGTCAGAAATAGCTTCTTCACTATTAAAAACTCCTTACATTAATTATACACTAGAAATAATTACATAACATACAATATTCTCGAAGTCAAATTGTCTGTTTATGTTTATTAACACGATAGCAGTTGTAATTTTCTATTTTCAAATTTGACAGCAAATGTCATCTTAACTATTATTATCTTTTTCTAATACGTTTTTGACTATATCGTGTATAAAAACCTTTAATACACACACACGTACATATAATATATATATATATATATATATATATATATATATATATATATATATATATATATATACTTTTCCATTGTATTGAAATTACAAATAATTAGCAGAACTATTTTTTTACTTTCATACAAACATTTAAAAAATGTAAACAGAAATTCAATCCACAATTATTCATTCACATCAGTATTACTTTAAAATTTGAAAATATACTTTTTAAAAATAGAATTTCACATATATTTTTTACAAATTTAGACATAAATTTAACCTTTTTTATATTCAAATGTTATTAATATTCATACAAAGTATATTAACAATTGAAAAAGTAATATTCATTAACTTCACTATTAATAGATATTTTGTGAAAAATCAGTCTATTAGATATATTCAATTATTCTACGATAAAATTATAATGTTAAGGGGGTATTCTAGTCTAGAATTTCGAAAAAATCGATTTTTTGCATATTTTCAAAGTTTAGACCTTTAAGAATATGTCCTTAAGAGGATTTTTCGAAATTAGAATTATTTTCGAAGTTATAGCTATTTTTGTGACGCGCCAACTAATCCGGTCTGACTGGAACGAATAAACTTTAAATGCGTTTTTCTCGAAACTACTTTTTTCGACACGGTTGACGTGATATCTCAAGTTCTAATGGACCGATTTACTTGAAATTTGGTACAGAGCTTCTCAATATAACATTGATTGCCTCCGCCTAAGATTTTTTGAAAATTTTGTTTTTTACTATTTTTAAAAAAATTCGAATATTGAAAAAAATAGGGCAAAAAAAATGACTGTTTTTCACACTGCCGCCATTTTGTAAAAAAAAATTTTTTTAATTTCCCTAGGCGGGAATACTACTACAACCTTCTTTTTCAATAATTTCAAAAAAAAATTTGTTTCAGTTGACCGGAAGGGTTTGAACCACGTCAACCAGGAGACACCTTTTTTTTCGAGCCCCTAATTTGCCAGCCTGTACCTTTTTCAATTTTGATTTTTTTTGTTTTTAATAATACTTTTTTATACTCTTAAAATGTCAATAAATAACTGATAAAAAATGGATAATAAAAATATTTGTTGTTTTTTTATAGCGCCCGAAAAAACACCTAAAATTCGTGCGTCTAGACTAGAATACCTCCTTAAATTATTTCGTAAATGAAACTAGAATGAAAATTCTACAAATTAAAATATACTATATCAAATCAAATGTGTAGGAAAAAATGTTTATAAACTATTTTTTAAAAAACATACAATATAAAAACATTTCATAAATATTATTGTTACTGCAAAGCATAAATTTAATGCATTTCATAAATTTAAAATAATTATCCACAATATTTAATCAACTGTGAAATTCAACTAATGAATTGTTTAGAAACTTAATTCACTTCCCTTTATAACAATATTAAAATCAAATTAAAAATAGTTTTTGCTCTGAAAACATAAAACTCATGTAATATATATACATATATATATATATATATATATATATCTATATATATATATATATGTGGGCTGAGATATGATGATGATGATGATATATATATATATATATATATATATATATATATATAAAGAGAGAAAAACAGAGAGAAAGCACATGAATAAAACTACTGTTCATAAAAAATAATTTTAAGATAGTAACAATAATACAGTTTACTAACAAAAATCTATTTCTTAATATAATAATATGATGACATTTATATAAACAATAAACCTTAACTAATCACTGATTTTCCATCAATTTATTTTATTTTATAAGAACTAAAACATAAAAATTTAATATTTTTTAATTTATTGAGAAATAATTATATATTTTCAAAAAACTATATACCTTATATTTTCAATAAACAGATCAAAATAATTCCATTAATTCAATTTCCTTTTATGAACTTAATAAAAATAAAATAATCGTACAAAACCCGTAGAACAACCCAAGTTCATACATAAATGAACCTTACTTAAATGCAAAAACAAATAAAGTATCTATTGACTTTAAAAGCACTTAATTAAGTTTCTCCAGCGTTAATTTAAAGCAATTCTTATTCTCAGTATACATATTTATACATGTAGTTAAGTAAAGTCGACACTTCATAACAAAATCGTCTTCTGAGTAGTCGAAATAATAGCGTCCCTTTAAGCGTGTCACCCCCAGTTTACACGCACCAATGTCCTTCCCTGGTATTAGTGCACGTCATTAATTAGTTAATTAAAATTCCACTGCTTGCGACCCAACGTCGTATTTACGTACAAAGATACATTGTGAGCCTTGTTTAAATAAGGTCGTGTAAAACAATGTATTGCGCTTATACCACTCGAGATAGTTAATCTACCGCACTAATAAAGTAAATATTGAATATAATCCTTTTTAATGCCCTTAAGAAGACTTACTGTTTGGAAAAATTCACATCACGCAATTTACATTTCGATTATATATTCTTATAGATGAAAAAAATATATGTTATTAAAATTATGTATAATTTTTGATTATATATATATATATATATATATATATATATATATATATATATAATTATGTTATTTATAGAATAATCTAAATGAATGAAAATATAAGATGTTTTTCTGTAGAAAACAGAAAAACATCTTAAAAGAAGAGTTCTTCTAATGCAAGTTCAAAAATTTTCACAAAAAAAATTCATAAATTTACCGAGATATCAAATAGAATTATCAATATTAAGTAAAATTACATATATAATTGGTTACTTTTAATATATAGGATCATCCAAATGTGACGCCTAGATTTGTGTTTTATTAAAAAGAAACTATAGACATGTTTTCCTTTACACCACCCTATACACATATTTCTTTTTAATAAAATACAAATCTAGACGTCAAATTTAAATGACTCTATATTTACTGTTCTATCCATTTCACTCAGTTGCTTGTAAATAATTTAAAAAAAATATATTCGTCAATAATTCGCTAAGGTATTAATATATGTATAAAATTCGTAAATACCTATTTTCATATTACAGTGCCCAATAATTTGTTTTATGAAGTAGATATTACTTCAACAACAACAACGAAAATTACAAAATATTTGATTTGACACGCTGCTTATACGAAATATCCGTACTTATCTTCGATCTTTGGTTGAAAAAGATCATTCGATCACATTAATACGTGTAAGATATCGTCTCATCTTACTCTACGACAACGTCAATCAGCTAAAGTATTCAAATTATACAACAGGTAGAAGATAAAAAAGAATATAATATATTCAAAAGTAAATTTTCATGTACTGAAATCTTTGTCTAATAGTTTTTTTATAAACGATTTCGATTGTAAATTGATATTAAAAATGAAATTAATATAGACCTTATAATTAATAGGCGCATTCAACATTATAATACTGTAAGATTTATATTTTTAATTATTATTATTTTATACGATTATGAGTCTTATGCCAATATTAGTTAGTGTGTCAATGTGATGTTATTAAATTGAAAGGTATTTTTTCGTCTGATGCGTTTTTAATTTATTGATAGATAAACACGACTTTTTCTTCTTATATTAGATTTTTTATTTTTCAATTTTTGTATGATTAGTACCTAGAATATCAGATATTAATAAGCATGTATTACATATTTATTATATTATTTCACATATATTTTTTTTTGTTTTTTAATCATAATTTATCTGATTTATATCAAACTCACTATTATTCATTTATTAAAACGTTTAATAACGAACATATAATACCATCTCTGATAAGCTATACAAAAAAATTCCTTTCTACAATTAAAAATTCATCCGTTATATTAATAGCGTAATATTTTATTTTTTATTTAAAAATTAAATGATTGTACTTTACAATCTATCTAAAATATTTATAATAAGTGATTTCAGTGACTAAAAGAAGAAATCAATATTACAAAAATAATATTGCATGAAAAAAAATAAAATATTTATTTTAAGTTACAAAATCAATTATATATATGTAATAAGTTTGTTTCTTTCTATATTACTTTCTTTTTAGGAATTAATAACTTTATTAGGTTTCACTGTAAAAACAAGTTATTTATTTATTTACAAATATTTACAAACAACTTAACCTAATGTATACGCTTATCTGTAAAAACAAGAAACGACATTAAAAGCTATTATTCCAAAAATTATATATTTATCACTATCTATCACTAATAAACGTTAAATCAAAAACTTGTTCTCACTAAGAACTATATTCACAGACTGAAACGTTAGACAATTGTAATGGTTACTATTAATTTCACAGTTGCATAATCTTAACGCATTACTTACATATATATAGAATTATATAAAAGAGTTTACAAGGAAATCGCAGTACAGTCTGTGAAAGGAATACACGCAATACTAGAATGTATTTCTTTTATATATATATATATATATATATATATATATATATATATATATATATATATATATATATATATATATAGCGTCTTTTGTGCTCATATGGCCACTCCGAAAATTTTGAAACCACTTATAAACCGCACTAATCGAAGGTGCAGAGTCACCATAATGTTTATCAAGCTTCTGTTTAGTCTCCTGAGGCGTTTTGCCTTTAATGAAGTAGTGTTTAATCAACACGCGAAATTCTTTTTCGTCCATTATTTGACAATCACTCGATTTCCTTGATTCCAACGATTGTCAAACACAAAGGAATAGACCGATATGGCTGAAACTTGATGTGTGTTCTTCCAAGAGGTGCTACTAATTAAAAATAACCTCGATATGCACCAGTGGTGCCATCTTTCGGAAATTACACGGACTTATCAAACGTCCTCGTATATATATATATATATATATATATATATATATATATATACATATATATATATATATATAATTCATATCTACAGTATATTAATCTATGTTACATCCATTACATCAATTTAAACTTTTTACAAAGTTCATTAACTTTAGTAAATCGTTAAAAAACTATACAGCACTAAAATATTATTAAAAATAAATAAATTAATGATGTTTAAAATACTCCTTATTTCCAATATTATAATATGTAAATGTGACACAAATATTTTTAGTAACTTACAAAAAATATATATATATAAATTTGACAAATATTTGATTGACTTGATTTATAACTAAATATGAATATTTAATATCATTGTATATTCTTAATTAGACTCAAATATTTTATGTAAAACAATTTTTTAGACAATTTTAAATATTTATGCTACGAGAGTCGTTTGATAAGTATGATAAAAAAAGTAAGAAAAATACAATTAAAAAATTTAATTAAATTAAACAATAAATAAATTTACCATACTTTTCAAACGACCCTCGTATTCTTATAAATACATTTTGTCATGTTTACATGTTATCGTCTCTAAAACTTAGACCTTTACCGATAATAAATCTTTTAATTGTAACATAAAATAAAAAGTAGACTTATATTTTAAAAGTCTCTTACTAAATAACATTAAATATTTTATTATGGCATAACTTCATACATTCATAACTACATTTTAATTGAATTTTTAGGAAAAAAGTTATCGGATATAGTACGTTACCTTGAAAACTAAATAAAATATTTAATTTTATCCGTACCACTTAAACGAGTTTAAAACAACATCGAATGGTTTATATACGCTTATTTATCGATTCTGTGTTAAACTGATTTCATGGAGAATACGTGTGCGTACCGAGATCGTTGAATTATTGGAAATGAAATTGTTCTCGTGCTTAAGGAACGCAGTATTGTTAAATGGTTTACGAACCAATGCACGCCTTAATCCCGCCTCTTCACAAATGTCTGTTAATTGTAAAGTTACTCGGAGGCGTCTAAATCCATTGCCTCAAGAGATCTTATGTTTTACGTTTGCAACATCGAGCTTTATACACAACATACACACACACACGTGTATATATATATATATATATATATATATATATATATATATTATAATATATGAAATGTATTTATCTATCAAATAATTTATCTATCTATAAACAAACTGATTATAGAAATTTCAATATTAACAGCAAATCGTAAAATGGAAGACTAGTCCAATATTACTGATTAAATGGTTATCAAGCACAATAATCATCCTAATACCGTTATTAAAATTATTAGATATTATTTAGACTATATTAAAGAATTAAAAAATTATTTTTACTAGTGATTTGCCTTTCAATGCCATTAGAAAATATTTGTACCTTTCTGTCTATATTTAATTTGATATAATCAGTTTTTTTAAAGAAAATTATATATATATATATATTCTAGAAAATATTTATCGTTGTTTGAATAAAGAAGTATACGTGACAAGAAGACTGAAATCCAGGATTTAAAATCGGTCTATCAGTTTTATTTTTAAACCCGTCACTACTTATCTCGGATTATTGAACGATCAACGATTCTCGGCAGGTACTTATAGCTTTTACTACTAAAACGTGGATGAGTGCAAAAAAGTTTCGATTGAGTGAACATTTTACTTAGATATATATCCTCAAGGAGGAAAATCCAATATAATGGAAGAAAAAGAGAAAATGTATTCGCACATACACATCTAAAAACTTTTTTTAAGTAATTACGTCGAGTAAACGAGTCTTTGCTGTTATTGAACTGTATTATCTTCTTTAAAAAATATGAGTTTTTTTCTTCAGAAAACGATTTGCATTTACGATCACTAAAGTGAAGAGATAATACTTGTTGCGATTACTTTTTATGTTATGTAATTTGCTCAAAAGCAATTATGTTTGTTGGAAAATAAATTTCTGTACATACACTCTATACATACATACATATATATATATATATATATATATATATATAGAGAGAGAGAGAGAGAGAGAGAGAGAGATTTATACAGAGAGAGAGAGAGAGAGTTTTCTTTTTAAACACTTTTTAATCATAATGACGTTTTAAAAATATATCTTAAATAAATATTAGGTTGGTAAGTATCTCCCTTCCGCTTTTTTTTTTTTTTTTTGTACATAGCTGCGAAATTCAAAAGACCAGAAGGCGGAAGGGAGATATTTGCCAACCTAATATATTTAAATACAATACAACTTAATTTACTTAATATTAAATTACTTCACAAGATTTTTCTATTAATAAATTTAAAAAAATATTTTTAACGTCACAACAAATATCTGGTTATAAAAATATTTATAAAGCATAAAAAGTGTGTAATTGAACATTCAATTCCTTAACTGCGTGTCAAAAGCTCACAACGTAAATAAATGTATAGATAATAATAAAAAGCAATCTACATTTAAATAGACTGATTTTAATATTGTTCAGCTGTAATTAAAAACTGACTTATTTATCAATCAGTAATATCTACTACAGTTATTATATTTTAAATGATATGTCGCCTTGTGAATAATTCAAAATCAAAATATTTCACATCATACTAAATCCATATCATCATTTTAGTGTGCACTCTGTAGGACATGGTTTTAATGAAATATTTTTGTAAAACCATTATAATTTTCTCTAACCTGGTTATTTGTTAAATCAACTACAAAATATTTTTTTCACTATTACTAATCACTCTAACTATTCAAAACTCATATATTAGCATATTTTAAAAGTACTATATAATATATTACTCAAAAAAATTATTTACAAATAAAATATAAATTAAAATATTTGAAATAAATTTAAACCAGATGTAATTTAAAACATAGATTTAAAGAATACATAAATTAAATATAATTGAAAACGTATTTTCTAAATATATATTAAAATAAATTGTGATATAAAAAAAATCAATAATACATTTAAAAAATCTTTTACAAAGATTCAGGACATTTTCAAAAATTAAAAAGCATCTAACGATATATTTAATTCCTACGCCAGTCTTAGAAAAAATAAAAAACTGATCCGACAATGTGCAATAAAAGAAGACATTTCGCTGAAACGATCTAATAACTATAATAATTAGCATATTAATCAACAAACCTACTATTAATAATTCAAATTGATATGTTCCAATGAAAATTCATGGAATGACCAGCTCTAAATGAATTTCATTACAAACTTTTCAAATAAAAAAAATATCTACTCGAACGTATATACGAAATAGACGTCGTTGTCTAATTACAAAAGCGTCTCTTTTATGCAAATAATAAGATGATCTCTGAACAACAAGTATCACCAAAATCGTATTCGAATAATCGCACGTCGACGATTTATAGGAAGCAATAGAGAGAGCAGTCGAATTGTCATTCCGAGATGTGCAATAAAATTTTATATCGTGTGATGAATTTTAATCAGCTTTGTTGTACGTATTTCTCCTAAGATGAGGGTGCACGTTTCTTATAACACGTCCGATGCCAATATTTCATCGCACGAACAAATCGATGACGCATTTCGAAAATTTAAGTTATTTTTATAAATATACAAAACCATATTTCTATATCTAAAATTTATTCTAAAATTTTATATATTTAATTTTTATTTTAATTAATAAAATTTATTTAATGATTTATTTATCAATCTTATTATTAAATAATTTAATCTTATATTTAATTTTTTTAAAAAAATAGTCAATAATATTATCAACTAATTTATTTCAAAATTAGATATATGTGAAAACTATTAACATTTTTTCTCATTTATATAAAAACTGAATTAACATATTTAAAAACTCTATTCAAAATTTGTTTCGACTTTATAAAATATATTTTTCTGTATCTACTTCATCTAGAAAAATTAAATATATATATATATATATATATATATATATATATTAATTGGGCAAATAATTTTAATCTAAAAAAATGGTTATGAACAAAACAGCGATGTCAATAAGAAGATAAATAATTTTAAAAAAGTAGTTGAAGGAATGAGTTTTCAATGAAATATAAAAAGGTGAATTTATATACACACACATATATATATATATATATATATATATATATATATATATGTGTGTATGTGTGTATGTGTGTGTGTGTGTGCATGTACACATACATAGTATTAAAAAAGGTTAAATTTCTTCAGTATTACATCAGATAATTATTTAATAAATTGTTTTCATACCAACTAAAAAAGGAATATTTCGATATTATTTAAAAAAAATATTTAAAAAAAGAGTTCGGCGCGTATATAAACCGATCAGAATGCAATTTAAAAATCAGGTTTCGAGTTGATATGGTACCAGCGAGATAAAACAGCTCTAACATTTCTCACGCGCTCTGGGATAGATACTTTAGACACGCAAGTAGCCTCGTCCATTCGACGCGTCGTTGCGTGACGATTGTAATTAGCGGCCGGTTTTTTTGTCTTGATCGCTGCTTTTGTTTAATGTCCCGCCCCCACTCTCGTGAACGCAACAACTAACCACCTATTATTATAATTGATTTATAGGTCAAGTTTACGTCTTTTCAAATGTGTGTACGAATAGTAAGACAGAAACTGTTTATGTTTCAAAATATATATATATATATTTGTATGTATGTATGCTAAAATAATATTGTTGGAAAATTATTTTAGAAGAAATATGTGAAGAAATAAAAGTTATTAAAAAATAATTTTTATAATTAAAACACATCAAAAAAATTAAAAACAAAAATTGATTTAAATTTTAATCCAAAATCATACTAATATTTTGTATATGTATATATATATATATATATATATATATATATATATATATATATATATATATATATATATATATTATATATACACTATCAAATATTGTATTTTAATACCCAAAACGCATTATTTACTAATATATAAAGCATACCTCTTGTATATATAATTTTCACTATATACTTTTACATATGCATTATAACTTTCCGATATTATTTTTCAAAATGTACTATACCAATATTTTTAAAATGAATTTCACAAATATATGAATCTAGAAAAATGGGAACACCGTAATTTAAATTTGAATGAATTCGTTAATATATAAATATTATTTCACTTTTCATTGGTCATCACGAAAGAGAGTGTTTGAATCTATTGTACTACCAACGAAAAAAATGTTATTTATAACAATTAGCAGTGAAAATAACTTGACAAAAAAATACTTACGAAACCATAAGCTATAGAAAATTTATATCTCAAAAAAGTAGAACTTTGCTTTTTTGAACTAAAAAAAATTATGATATATTTTATGATAATAAAACCGTACAATTATCAATAATTATACAATTAACCACTGAAAAAAGTTTAACCATTCTTATTCTTAAAAAATATTTCATCAATAAATAAAATATAATTTTAAAAAAATACCCCATGCTCCATATAGAAAGAGACAAACAAAAAAGAATGGGAATAAAAAATCGATTTCATCTTTAACAAACACATTTTAAAAGAAAATTGTAAAATTAATCAGATTATAATTTTTTCAATTACTGAAAATTCGGTTAAAACAAGTTTAATTTTAAAATCAGATATTATTTTAAAAAAAGAAAGTTTGAAAAGTTACATATTAAATAACGTAAATGATATATAAAATACATAATTGATTAAAAGTAAGAATGTGTGTTTATCTCTTAAAATAATCATAAAAGGGGTTATTGGATCATTACTTATTAGATAACTTGATAGATAGAAAAACATAGATTCATTATAAATATAATTAAAATGAACAATCTAAAATATAAAAACATTCGTGAATTCTTTTAACCAAAGAATATAACTGAAAAACAACAAAAATTATTGAGTATAAAAGAAAAGAACAAATAATAAATTAATAAATAGAATGAGGATATTGATAAATTTATTAAAAATTTATCGAGTAGAAAAAATAAACAATTTATTAAATTCTAAAGTTACAGTAATGTTTGCAATTAACATTATATGATTTTAAAAAAGAACAATACAAATAAAAAGAACTGAAAAATATTTATAGAAAACTCTGTTTAGAATTTCGTTATTTTTAAACAGAGCATCCTGGCACATTTAAATGCGCGACAACATAAATCAATGACGAGTAAAGTGTCGGCGCTTTCTCTAGTCTCTCTGTACCGTATCCCCCGGATTGAGAAATGTACATGCAAATGAAGGTAATGGCTGTTTATTCCTCCTGCTGCTCGTGTCTGTAAATGTCGCTCGCTCGTTTTCAACGCACATAGTATATACACTAGCCTACAACGATTCAGTCATTGAATCAATCGCAGAACTATTTATTTATTCGACATACAAAAAGAATAAATTTGTTCATCTTTTACTCTAAAACCAAGTCGTTAAAAAATAATTTCTATTATTACATTAGCCACAAATATACTCTTTCACTTAACGCATTTTAAAACTAAATTTACTTCCTAAAATTTTAATCAAAATTTAAAATTATACCTATATGCACATAAAAATCAAGGATTCAATTCTACAATAGACTTAATCCTTTTGTTTATCATGAAATGAAGTATGGTTATTTTTATAAATTCAATTTAAATGAAATCAATAATTGAAAGTAATCAAAATTAAAATTTTTAATAAAATTACACTTTATCCAGCAAAATATTAAAGTAATGAAAGGATAGGAACTATTTGAAGAAATGTAAATGTATAAAAAATCATTTGATGTGTATATTTTGAAACTGTTTTGAATTTTTATTCCTAATGTTAACGTATTTATTTGTATTTTTTATTGTATTATACAAAAATTGTTGGTCTTATAGAGTCAGTATATTTTTTTACAAAATAAGAAAAGTATAATTTCTAATGTTAACAAGAATTTTTAAAAATAAGGAGATAAAAAAATAATTATATATTTACTAAATGAACGGATATTTGAATTGTATTTTTAAACGAATATACTATCCTGAATATCGTTAGGTTTTACGTTTAATAACTGCATAATAATAATTTTATTTTCATTCTTATTTTTTGATAATTTTTAAAAAATCACTTAATTAGAGTTTATAATAATTTTAAAGAATACTTTTTTAAAAATTCTTAAAATATTTAAATAATAACAAATAATTCCTGATAAATGTTGATTAAAAAATCCTCACTCTGTATTTAAAATTTGACCAGTTGTTTTAATATTCGGGGTCTTACTTTGAAGTCTGGAGCAAATATAAATACGTTAGAAGGAAACGGAATGTTTAGAAAAGAGGCTGTGAAGATGATATCTTATTTTGATTACAAACATACCATTCATTATAAAGCATCAAAGGTACATAAAAGACACACATCTGCGTTTATTTGTGCACTGAAATGAAACTGTGCAGGTTAATTGAGAGGAAACGCAAGGCACATCAAACGAGTTAAGAATATAAATTAAACTATTAACTATGTTTTCAAGAATGTTTCGAATCGTTTTAATAAATAACACCAACTTAGTTTGTTATACAATTATAATCAATCGTTTTTCTTACTTTTTTAACATACTTATCAAACGACCCTAGTATATATATATATATATATATATATATATATATATAGAGAGAGAGAGAGAGAGAGAGAAATTAAAATGTTTAATATATATATTTCACTTTAAATTTAACTATTTCCTTACATATGTCATATATTTATTTATTCACTTCAACAGACTGTTAATAAATTTATATTTCTTAAGGTAAATCATTTATATAAACAATAAAGTATTAAGTATACGTGCCCATACAATGATAGAACACTGCACCATTGAAACATCTCTTTTGTTCGAATGTTTGTCCCTAAACTTCCAGCACACAACACATTCATAGCTACATACACATATAAACAAATACACATATATGTATATAAAACTGTGTGTGTGTATGTATATATATATATATATATATATATATATATATATATATATATATATATATATATATATACACAGCATATATATGGGTATAGGTTTCCATTCCCGGAAGAACAATGCCTTTTGTTGCGCGGGATGTCATTGGGATGTTTATTGCGTTGCTCTTGAGTGCTGTTACTGGCGTAGTATTCCAGCAAGTCAAACTAACCATGAGAGAGCACTAAATGTAAACGCAACGTTGAAGTATTTAATTGAAACGAAATGCGCCAATAATATGGTTTATTACATATATCTATGCGTGTGTATGTTTTAATTCAGTAATTTCATTATATTATAACATGTATTTATTTTTATATAAAATTTATAAATATTTAAATTAATACCTGAAAATAATTTCATGTCTAATAAAAATTGATTTATTTTATACATCGTTGAACTTCGTACTATAACAAATAATATTAATTATACAAAATTGTATTGTTCTTTCAACTAAGAGTTTCATTCGAAAAAAAAATATTTAAACCATTTAAGGGGTTATACGCACTTGCGAGGCGCAAAAACGACGTTTTTTTAGGAATTTTTTTTAGAAACAGTATTTATTTTTCAATTAAAAATTATGGTTATTTGAATAGATACTTACATTCAAGAATAAAATAACATGTCGATCATAAAAAAATATTGAAGTGCACCGCTCCTGCAGACGATGTCCCGAACGACCTCCAAAAAAAGGCGCTTGGCGGTGATCTCCATATCGGCGGTTTGGATTATTTGAAATCAAAAATATGGTATAATGCAGGTATTGGAACGAAGGAATAATAAAAATTTTCATTTTTGACAAAATGGCGTACTTGAAAAAATTTGTCGTTTTTTAAATATTTTGTCCAAATTGTTTAAAAAAATAGTAATAATTTTTATATCCTTCGTTCAATACCTGAGGAATATATTTGAGAAGATGAAAATTTGAGACCGATCGGTTCAGCCATTTCTGAGATATCGAGATATATACTGTTTTATAAACGCGTTTGAAGTTTCGGAAGTAGTTTACACATAGTTAAAAAATTTTTTACAAATTCAGGTGTATGTCCGAAAATATTTATCGGATTTACTTCAAATTTTGAATATACTCAAATATATGTGCATTCCGAAAATGCAAAAGAAAAAATCGATTTTTTGAAATTTCTAACTGCGTATAACCCCTTAATATAGCTAATTACATTAAATTATTGACAATTTCACAAATATCACAAAATTGTTTATATATATATATATATATATATATATATATATTAATATTAAAATTAAACTTTTTTTTTAAAGGTGTTATTTATGACAAACAGATCAATGTTAATAGATTATGTCTAAGAAAGGTGGTAAATGTTAGTAATTGTTACATTTTAGGTATTTTTCTACACACACATACAAATTAACGGTAAATATACATTGGTTCATTTAAGACTTGTCAACGTAATTTTGATTTTTTTCTTGGATCGGTATTGACCCAAAATCTTTAACAAGTTTCAACTTTGAATTCAGTTTTAGTTCGCCTTTCATAGAGTGTAGTCTTACACTACAACTATTGCAATTTGTTTGTGTTTTATACTGGTAATGAAGATCAAATAATCGAGGATCGACGTTTTGGTAGATTGATTTTAAATTTGTACATTTTTTTTATTGTTTAGTTATTTTATATTATGTATTTATTTCTATATATTAAAAAAATACTCTTTAGACTTAAGTGACCGTAAGCACTTAATGGGTTTTTTAAATTGACAAGTGATTTAATCTTATATTTCATTTTTGAAAACTGATAGTAAAATCAAAATAATTTTTTTACTAAAAATATGTGTTTGAATTTATTTTATTGTTTCTTATATTTAATATTAAATTAATTTATTAAATCTATATTAAATAATAATATCCTATATTAATAATCCATAATAAATATTAAAAAAATGAAAATATATCTGAAATGAAATGAATATACAAATGAAAACTTGCTGTTATTTTATAAATTACTAACGAACAACTTGAAAAGTATAATTAATATGCATTCATTATTATTTTTCAATTATTTGATATTAACTTATAAAATGGCGGAAAGTTTTCCGTTTGCATATTCATTCACTTTCACACACACACAAAAATATGTATAATACATATATTTTTTTTGTATATTTAATTTCCTTTAAAACTGATATTTTTTCTTTTCTTTAAAGATTCTATTCCACTGATTCGATGAGCAACGCGAGATAAAATAAGACCAGATTATTTTATTTTATTAAATACTCTACACGCATCGCAAGTTCTTATCCTCCCAAATATTTAAAATAAATCTCATCAAAGATATCGTTTTATTTTTAATCGATTAACTATTAATTCATTTTTATTTTTATTAAAACGATGTCATGGTATGTATATGTTTATTTATATTTTTTTCTATATTTTTATACACATTAGATTGATTCTTAATTAACGGTCTTCGATATACGATATAAAATATTACATTGATTAATCGTTGATTCTGTTATCAACGCATGGAGCTTTCGAGGTAGATGAAATGCTGTAAAGCGAAGTTGAAGCCTCGACTTCACTATTTTTCTACACAAGATTTTAAAGCGTTAAAACGGACTGCTTTTTAGCAGTGTTAGAGAGGGACGCATGTATTAATCCGCTTCACGGATTTTATATGTATGTTCACCTTGTAGCAGGTGTAGATAGATGGGATTTCTTCGTAGAGCAAACGATCTAGCTCTTCGATAAAATCCTATAGCATATTTATTATTATTGTACTAATCTATATTTTTCTATTTCATTCTTAAATTTAAATATAAACATTTTTTGTACGGCGAATACAGAATTAAACATATTTCTAGGTATTTCATAAAGTTTGTTACACTAATTTTAATTTCTGAGGTATTGAAGCCATTCTGCAAAAGAAAATAACTACCATAATTACTGAACTATGATTCCACTATCGCTACCACTATCTATCTATTGACTTATTATCTGTCATTATTCTTTACTATCCTTAAGGATAATAAATTGGTTTTATAATATATGCAAGAGAAAAAAAACTTATATCCTAAATATAATAAAGAATGAAAAAAGTCATACATATATTAAAACACAATTTATTTTACTTTTTTCTTTTGTGAATTAATATAATTTTAATACCAAATTTTTTTTACTGCTATTTTTATAGTTTTTCACTTTTGTGGATGTTTTTATTTATTTCTCTGTAAAATAAACAGGAAAAAGTCTATGAACAGACTGTATTATATATATATATATATATATATATATACACATATATATATATATATATATATATATATATATATATATATATATATATACACACACATATATATGTATGTATAACAAGTTAAAGTTTTGGAATTTTTTACATAAATAAATAAAATTTATTACACAATTTACGAACGACAATCTATATTGTTCTATTAAAGTCAACAAACTAATAATAATAAACAAATAAACAAACGATATGTTGTATATATATCATACGCTTCTTAGATGTCTATATCGTTGCTATACTCCAATACCCTTCCTCAACGATATAGAGAATTTAAATGTCCTTTAAAAATTGAGCGACTCTTTTTGCTTCATTCCAATCAACTAATGTAGGCTGCTTATTGTGTTGACTTAAAATTGTTACACTTGCTCTTTGGACACCTGCTCCTTTGGACTACCTGTCTTTTGGACATCTGCTGTTTCAACTCGACCTCATCGTCTTGGATTCGTGCCTCTTGGACTGCCTGTCTCTTGGACTGCCTGTCTCTTGGACTGCCTGTCTCTTGGACTGCCTGTCTCTTGGACTGCCTGTCTCTTGGACTGCCTGCCTCTTGGACTGCCTGCCTCTTGGACTGCCTGCCTCTTGGACTACCTGTCTCTTGGACTGCCTGCCTCTTGGACTGCCTGTCTCTTGGACTGCCTGTCTCTTGGACTGCCTGCCTCTTGGACTGCCTGCCTCTTGGACTACCTGTCTCTTGGACTGCCTGTCTCTTGGACTGCCTGTCTCTTGGACTACCTGTCTCTTGGACTGCCTGTCTCTTGGACTGCCTGTCTCTTGTTTTAGCGTAACCTTGATCTAACGGTATGTTAGATATTTTTTTGTTCGTTTTTCGCGGCAATTAAAATGTCATCTACGTAAATAATGAGATAAATAACCTCTCCCTCTTCATTCTTTACGTAGAGATAAGGATCTGCTTTGTTGAACTGTGTCTTAGCCATTTCGACGAATTCCTTTATACATCTAGTTACTTCGTTTTTGTACTTTATGAAATAAACCGTGCAATATCTTGAGTGATCGTCTATGATGGTTAAAACATATCTATTTCCTCTGGGCGTTATATCCTGGTTCGACGTACCATGTGTCAACTGCTTGATTTTCCTTTATATGAATTCACCTTTAAACCTTATGTGAATTTTCATCTTTATCAGCTTCCTTTATATGAATTCACCTTTAAACCTTATGTGAATTTTCATCTTTATCAGCTTCATTTATATGAATTCACTTTTAAATCTGATGTGAATTTTCATCTTTATTAGCTTCATTTATATGAATTCACTTTTAAACCTGATGTGAATTTTCATATTTATTTCTCTGTAAAATAAACAGGAAATACATATTTATCAGCTTCATTTCTATGAACATACTGGGTTATATCCTGGCTTATATCCTTTATATGAAATTGTATTATATATATATATATATATATATATATATATATGTATGTATGTATAACAAGTTAAAGTAATCATGAATATTTAATACATTGTTTACACATTTCCGATCTCTTCTTACAAGATGTTATCTTGTTAATCTTTATATTTTGTCCATTGTATTTACACGTACAAGATTGTATTATTTTACATATAAGAGATCTTCACGTTTCTTGTTACTTTTTCTTGTCTGTTCTTAGCAAAATAAGACAAGATAATAGCAATAATGATGATGATAATAATAATAAAATGAAAATACTTTAAATATATATGTATACGTATATGATTCCCAGAATAAATTGTAAACGTTATAAATTTGTCTGTTTCTGCCAGACACGATTGGAAACGATGTAATTACATCCCAATAAAGAAATATATAAGTAATGATTAGAGACACGCGAATAAAATGTTTATAGTGTGATTTATTTTACTCATATTGAATTTTCAACTGATATATCACATAAAAATTAATCTATCAGATTATTCAATCGAGTAATTTGTAAATGTCACATCATAATAAACGATTTAATATCATTCAAGAATGGAATTTTAGATTGAAAAACAATTCCATTTTTGATATTCGTAATTTTAATTTTATTTTATGAGACTTAATTTTAACTCCACTGGATTAAACATTTAATTAGAATTTTATCATACCGACTATATACTCTTGTTTTACTAACTATATAAATCCTGCTATAATGTTCAATATTTATTTTATAGAACAAATTCATTTTTCAGTTGCTAAAAAGGTACAAGTACACAATATTCATTTCAAGTTACCATTTTATATTATATTTTTTATTAAATTGACATATTCTATATTCAATCATATTTAAAAATAAACATAAAAATATTTATATTTTTATGAAGGGTAAACAAAAATTTATTACGTTTTTGATATTGCAAATATTCAACAAATTACAAAATAACAAGTTATAAATACAACCTATATTTCATACATATATTTTTTAAGAAGATAACGCGGCCACCGACAAGATATGCGTGTAGTATTCTACTCTGTTTTTTCTTAATGCCGCTGGCATGAGGAGCTATTTCAAACAGAATGCATTTTCGTGCGATACATAACAGATATGCAAGTGTACAACATGTAAAGATCTGTTGTACATTCTATAGGCTATTCACAAAAACTGATATCAAACTTTATTCAAATTATGCCAAAAAAGTATATACATAAAAGTAAAAGTATATAACTTTTGAAATTATCTAAAGTATATTTATTTGACGTTAACAACCATTATTCAGTCACTATAGGAAAAACAGAAACCATCAAATACATATTTCTTGAACTATTTCCTTCATTTGTAGAAAATAAAGTATATAAAATATACAAAGTTGTTTCAATAGATGCACTCGAAAATGGAAACAATGAATTTATGTTTAAAGAAAAAAATAATCAATTAAATTAAGATTACTATATATAAAAATTATTTGTATTCAAAAATATAATTTCAATCATTGATGGTCATTTAAGAACCGATTGCTGATTTTAGATGAAAAAATCCACATTTCATTCAACGGATTTTCTTAAAAATGAAAATAGTGAATTTTTACTTGAGGTAATGGCTAATCACCTGAAGTTTTTATCATTATTCAATAAAATGTTAATCATTGATTTATCTTATCTAAGAACAAACCGCTGATTTTAGATATAAAAAAAATATAAATTTACTATTCAACAATGAAAATAGTCAATTTTAGCTTGAAGCAATGGTTAATGAGCTAAAACAAGTTAACTATAAATAAAAGAAGTTTGATCATATAAGTTTCAAAGATAATTTCAATTATGTTTTTTTAGTAATTCAAATAATGATAATTTACTGTAAAGTGATATTTTTTTCTAGAATTTGTTTATTTTGATAGAAAGTAATCATTTTTCAATAAAAATAACATTCATTATAAAAAAGGACAATTTGAAAATGTAGATTTTTGTATGTTTTACTTTTTTCTATAGATTAAAAAATATGAAAAAATCTTTATTTTTATCAAAGCATAAAAATTAGTTTTAAAATTTATACATCCTATCGTGTAGTTATTTTCGACGAAAAAAACTAGATATGTTATTCTGGTATATGTTTTATATCGGTAGCAATGTTAAATTAAAAAGCAAATAGAAATCAAAGACGAAATGCAGATACCTCGAGTGTGAGAAACGAATCGATTGATCAAGAAATCGTATCGACACAATGTTCATTCCGAGTAGTCACTGTCGTAAAGATAACATTAAGCACCGCCACATACATTTACATTATACTGTTTGTTCAACACAGAAAAATAATAAAAAAGACAAATGTATGTATGTATATACGTATATATATATATATATATATATATATATATATATATATATATATATATATATATATATAAATGTATATATGAACGTGCATGTACAAAAATAAACTCTAAAATATAAGTTATCAAACAATCAAATAGTTTTTGTCTCTAAAATCCTTTTTAAAATCGTAATACATCAATTCAATTCTTCTGGCACAAAAAAAGAACGAGTAAAGCAGGTATCATTTTGTATAGCTGTATGTGTGACAATGCTTTTATATAAACCACTGAACTATACTATTGACAAAGCGATACTTATCGACCATTTAAAGATTTTCATTTATACTCAAAACAATTCTGTTGAAAAAAAATACAATTTGCTTTCGAAAATATATTTTAATCTTTCTAAAGGAAGAGTCGCTCTCCTTGTTTTATCTTATAACTTGTATTAATCGCTTGTCTTATATTCTTTTTTGTTAATTTTAATGGACATACCATCATCTTCATATCGTAGTATTATATAAAATCTATATTTTTTAAATAGAATGATTCACTATATATCCATTCATATTTAACTCCAAATATCATTGTTAACATATCTCTTCTGAATCGTTCTTTTTTATTTATTTTAAAATCCTGTTTTAATATTAGTTTTTACAATGAGTAATAACAATTCACTGTTTATAAAACGTAACTATTATACTACATAGAATTAAATATTATAATTTCGCCAAAATATGTATGAACAAAAAAAGAAATAATAAGCAATTATTACATATTTATAAAATCTTATAGTATTAAACAGTAATTTACATTTTTAAAAATTAATTAACCAAAGATTCCAACTGAATATTCATTATATATTTTTGTTTATTAAATGATATTAAATATTGAATTTTGTTACCAATTAATGAAACAATTTTAAAAATTTTTTTGAAAATGTAAATACTACGAAAAATCTATAATTCTTTAAATGACACGCAAAATAAACTATATTTTTTGCAATCTTATTATAGCATATGTAAAATAA
The DNA here is from genome assembly GCA_029203775.1 of Neoneuromus ignobilis. Lineage (NCBI taxonomy): Eukaryota > Metazoa > Arthropoda > Insecta > Megaloptera > Corydalidae > Neoneuromus > Neoneuromus ignobilis. Next base: position 37,016,457 of record CP092089.1, on the reverse strand, counting down.
TGGGTTTATAGAATATAATGTTTTTTTTTTTATATACTCAAAAACTATTTGTTTTATTACTGTAGCAAATTCACTTTAATACAATTGAATCATTCTTCCCAACATCACAAGATTTTATAAAAATGTTTGATAATCCCTTATTATTCATTTTATTTATTAATGCGCTTTTAGTCTTTTACACTGAATTTCATTTTTTTTTAAACAACTAAAATTTATTTACAATAAATAAGAAAATAAAATCTATTTCCATTTTAAATACTTTTTTAATAATTGGAATAAAATTGTTAATAATTCATTTTAATATCAATAAAAAAATAAAGTTTTGTTTTTTATAATTATATATAAAAAAATACATGAAAAAAACATTGAATATCGATTATTTTAAATTGCATCTTATTTTAAATATTAAACATTTTTCATAGTCTAATTTCATTTGAAGTTTAATTTATCTAGTATCAAAATATCTATGAACTTTTTTTAATAAACAAGTGAGTAAATAACATTTTTTTATTAATGTCAGTGAGAACAAGTATTTTTTTTAGAAGTAAATAGAAATTTTTGTGCAATGGCAGCAGATAATACTTTAAATTTAAGTCTTGTTTGTATGTATTATTATTTTATTATCTCAAATGTGAAAACTAATAATAGTTTTCATCTTTTCTTTATAGTCGATAGAGATGATAAATTTCGTCAGTCAATGAAAGTACCGAGAAATATTATTAGTTCATATACACCGAGGGATAAAAATAAGTAATATACATTTAAATTAGTATTATATGTATTTAATATTAATATCAACTTTTTAGGCATAAATTAGAGCAACCAGCTATATTTCCTCTACAATCAAAAAATGTAACACCGCGTAACGTATCAAGTGATGAAATATTCAAACCAACATTGTATGTTATTGTCATTTGTAGTATTATATTTCTCTAATGTACATTTTTCATAGATTTCGGCAAATATCTCCAACTTCTACTGCAAGTGGTGACAAAAATTTTGCACAGGAAAATTTCAATATAAAACGAACTTCTTCACCATATTTACTCGATGCTGGTACTCCTAGAGTGAGGAGTGCATCACCATCTCGACAAAAACGAAGACCTTCTTCTGCTGACCCACGTTTTCGAAAGTATATTTAAATATATTGTAACTCTATTTTAACACATTTATATATTAAATATTTTTAAAATAATATCTGCAAATTAAAATGTCATCTTACAAAGAAAAATCATTATCTAAAAATGTATTTATATATTTATTTTTACAACAAATTATCTTATTTTTTAAAAAAGTTAAATTTATATATTAATTGATAAAAAAAACTGAACTTACAATATTCTGAAAAAAATACATCAAAATTTATCATACAACTATTAATTACATTTTATCATTAATTTAACATTATTTATTTAGAATAAAAAGCTCTGCAAAAAAAAGTTTAATCACACAATCCGAACAAAATGTTACTGTAGAAAAACAAATAGAATTAAAAAAAAATATATCAAAAGAACAATCATTTGAAGAACCCACAAATTTTATTATAACACCAGAGTAAGTGTTTTTTTAAAAAGATAATATATTTATAAACTATAATAATACTTTATATTTTTTAGTTCAAAAGAATCTAAACGACACTTTGATGAACATAGTTTTGAATATCAAACTCAAGAGACCCAAACAAATGAATTATTTAGAAAACTTTCTGATGATAAAAGTATACAAACTGACACACAAACAATAATAGAACCACCTACTAACAAAAGCAGTACATGCTCTATTGTATATAAACCAAAGTAAGAAATTTTAAAATATTTTTTAAAAAGCTGGAATTACATATATATATATATATATATATATATATATATATATATATATATATATATATATATATATTCAATTTATGATTTTAGAGAAGAACCAAGTCATCATTCATTGCTTAAGAAGACTAATGATATTTCATTAAATAATTATCTTCATTCACATCGAAGTTTAGAATCATTATATCCATTTAAAAAGTAAGTTGAAGAAAAATTAAACTGTTATATCGAAATATTTCATATTATGTATTAATATAACTAATTTACAATTAAGTCAATAATATTATTTTCCTAAAAATTAATGAAGTTTTTTTAATACTTTTCAAATCATCATTTATATTATTTCAATTATTAATTTCATATACCATATCTTTAATATATATTATATAGTAAATTAAATATATAACTTAATATATAGTAAGTTTATATATCAAAATTAAAATATTATTGAAAGTTTATTACGAAATATTTGATATTTACTGTTTTCTTAAAAAATAAACTAAATTCTTAAAATATGTAAAATTGATTTTAAACCAAATCTATTAAAACATAACTTTTATAAATTCTTTCATTTATATAAATTTTTCTTTCATGAAATAACTATTTATATCAATTTATATGAATATTTATAAAATTTTCAGTCGGAAAATAAGTGATTCGAATACAGCAAAAAAAGATATGACTTATCTCACTAGATCAAATACATTACAGAATAATCTAACTCATAGATCAGATATAAAACAATTAACTCAAAACTATAATGCTATGAAAAAAAATCAATCAAGGAAATCATTTCATAAAGCTGAAGATCCATTTTGTGAGTAATATTTCTATTAGAAAACACTAAAACATAAAAATATTTTATTATATTTTCAGATGAAACACTTATCAAAAATTTGCGAAACATTTCAATTATATTTCTTATTATGGTGCTATCAGTATTGATTTTAATATTTTACTCATTTGTCATTCAACCAATTATTATTGAAATGTTTAAGAATATAGTTTATTATTTCTCAGCTACTGATAATGATATGCAAGTAAAGAGTTATAGTCTTAATTCAGTATTTAAATCTACGTGGGATAGTTTTATAGATATATTAACGAAGCCTGTAAGTATTAAATAAAATTAGTTAATAATTTCAAAACTTCAGTGCAAAACATTTTAATTATATTTTTTAAGTCCATTAACTTAAAACCTGAAAACATTTTTAAACACAACTCTCCATTTTCATGGTAAAATATAGAACATTATATATATAAATTATTCACTCGTATTTTTTTTTAGCGACAGACTTCTTCATCACCCTTTACTTTTGTAAGGTAAATAAAAATGTATTTTTAATCTGTACTGTTATTTGTAATATATTCATACAATGAAAAATAAAACAACTTGTACGATTCACACTTTTTTATTAAAGTTTTTCAATACAATATGTATAATAATAAAAATAATTTCATTTAATTGCGTCGATTGAATGACTGTGTAGCAGGTTGCGTGAGCTGTAAACCACCAATGTTGAATTCTAACATTTTCAACATTTCCTTGGTTTCTGGATCAACTTCAATGATATCTTGTTCTAAAGCAGAAACTTCCGGTACATAATTATCACGACGTTCTCTCTCCTCTTCTTGTAATTTGATGGAAATTCCACGTACCTGTAACAATTATATTGTTAATTTCTTTTTTAATTTATTTTTTGTAACTAGAAATTCATATACATTTGTTTCATAATTAGAAAATGAGTTTATAAATCAACAAACCAATACTGACAATTAAGTTGCATAGGTGGACACAAATTTTTAGGTTAAAACTTACTTCAAAACTCACATACCTGCGAATGGCGTAATCTTTTCATTAAATGTGTGACAAAGCCTGCGATTTTATTTCGTAATGCTTTCGTAGGTATAATTGCAATTTCTTCACATATACGTTTATTTGTATCGAAATCTAAAGTTAACTTTGTGTAATATTTTTCAATGATGACTTTAGAAGCCTTCTTAACTGTTTTTGTTCTGACTCGACCCATTTCTACAATCAGATAAACAATTAACAACAATTCACAATCGTATAATTAACACAAACAGTATCCAAATTAACACACTTGTATTTAATTAGAAAGTTTCACGACAAAACGTGGTTTGTGGTAAACTTCTGGAAAGAGGAAATCAAGTCTTACTCTTCTCCTAGCATGTATTATACAGTTTGGCCAACAGAAGCAAAGTAAAATATTTTTTAAATTTCAGTGCCATTATCTAATTCTGAATTATTAATATTCATTTCATATTATATTTTTAAAACGATAACATTTTAATAATATAATTTTAATGATTTTTTATATTACATTTTAATCATATATATATATATATATATATACATAAATTATCAAATGTAAATATTTGAAAAAATATTGAAATATTTTTGAAAATTTTAGGATAAAATTATGAAATAGCCTATTACAATTCAAATGAAAATTGTGATATACTTTTTGTTGGATTCTATAATTTTTTAAAATATTTATAATTTATCATGTATATATAAACCTATATATATATATATATATATATATATATATATATATATACAATATCAAATATAAAATATATGATATATATATATATTTGTTGGATTATATATTATAATTTTTTATAATATATATATATTATAATTTAAGGGATATATATATAAATATATATATATATATATATATATATATATATATATATATATATATATATATATATATATAAAATATTAACAAGTTTAATAATTTTGCTGTTTCAATACGAAAAAGGTCACATATATTCCCTCATGTAATACAAATTTACCTTTCTTTAAACAGGATGTATCATATTTGCATAATTACTATACATATCAACTAGTAATTGTATAGTTATTAATAAATTTATAGGATGTGAATAAACAGGAACACAATTATGTTTTTAAACGAACCCGAAGTATAAAAACAAAATTGAATAGAATAATATACACTTGAGAAGCTTATTACTGTACATGTACTTTTGACAATAGGTAAATACGAAAAGTTTTAAACAATATAACAAATTGTTTACACAAAAAATATTTTTTGAGTAAATAAAAAATTAAATTATTATTTCTTGTGATGTGTGTTATTAATTTTATTTTAATTAATTTTAAATACTATTATTACTATTTTTTAAGTATTTCAAATGCTTTATTAATAAAAAAAGACCATGCATAAAAAACTCTCTTGATTTATTGTAATAAAATATTGTGTGTTTATGATTCAATAAAATATTTCATATATCCGTTCTATTTTAAATAAAAAGGTATTATCAGAAGATTTATTGGAATTTTAATTAATAATATTAATTTCACAAGATAATGATTATTAAAAAATAAATAAAATTGCAAAAAAAAACAGTTAGTGCTGTAATTAATTTGTAACAGAATTATGTTTATATATATCTATATCATTATATATATATATATATATATATATATATATATATATATAATATTTATATGTTTTTTGAAATAAATAAGAGTTAGAAATTTAACTTAACTTTAGTGTTAAATATTTGCATAACTAATTTTATGAAAATAAGATGAACATGAAATTATTAAACACAATCAAACTTGTGCAAGCAGATAAACAAATTAATATATATCATCTGAAAAAATAATTATGCCCAAAAAATACAAATTTGAATTGAATAATTATTTATTCACTCGTATATTATTCTTGAGAATGAAATGATATTTTTTGCTTATTATTAATTTATTACATAACAAGTATAATAACTCCGAATTATATTTTATTTTATCATAATTAATATATGATTATAAGGAAGAGAGTTTTAAAACTAAACAAATAAAACTATTTATAAAAAAAAATGTAATAAAATATACTAATAAAAGCAGATAAAAACCTAAAATCTCTACCTTAGTATGTAATCCTTGAAGAATATTTTAAAATAAAAGTTTGTTTGAAAGAACTTTAAAAAATCAATTGAATCGTAAACGAACCCTTCGATGGAATAAACAAAAGAAATGACTGATCTCTCAATTAAGAACAAGTTTAATAAATTATATACACAAAAAAAAAAAATCATTTACACAAAATAAAAATATTAAATTTAAATATTTAATGCAACAAAGAAATTGTGGAATTCAATTATTTTCACTAGCATATACAATTTATTTATACCAATTAAATACAGTGTTTTATACTACTATTCATTATTACTAAAAATGTACTACCAATTTATATTTTGATTACATCGAAATAATAATAATGAAAAAGTGTCTTAAATTTTTAAGCCTATCAAAAACTATCTTAATGATTACTCTGTGAAAAAACTGATTGAAAACTCATAAGTTACTCGAAATTTGGTTCAAAATCATAAAATAATATTTATATTATTAAATAAAGTTTTTAAATGTAAAACAATTCCCATTTGTTGTTAACAACTGAACTTTTTGATTAATTCATGTATAGAACCTAAAAAGACGTATTAAATTATAAAGCATGTTTATTATTGGAAATACATGAAAACTTTCTTTATAATTTTATTTTATAAATGTGCTCTATAATGAATTAGATCGTGACATTAAATTATATTAATACTGATACTTTTAAATAATTCTGGATTCATTGTACATCTTTTGTATGGTCTTTGAATAAATTAAGGTGTTATTTTTGATTTCCTACATAAACCATCCGCCAAGTTGAATTTTATTTCAGTATTTTCAGTATATATATATATATATATATATATATATATATATATATATATATATATATATATATATATATATATATATATATATTTAAAAGATAACTATATAATTTATCTATTTCATTTGAATTAAAGCTGTTAAAACATTGTGTTCTTAGATCACTTTCAAAAAGATTCTTTAAATAAATAATGATTTAATTATATAGCAAATATCACTTTTCTACGTCAAATGCAAACCCACGATCATTTTTATTGAATGAATGAGTAGAATGAATTACGTCGACATTGAATGTTATCTATACATAATTTGTCAATAATATAGGATCCGAACTAACCGTATGTTTGTACGATTTTGTGACAGTTGTAGATTGACAGAAGTGGAAAGATATGAATTGTTAGTTATTCGCAAGGATTTTAAATGACTCTTGGACGGGATACAATGGGGTATGTATATATTATATATTTCGCTACTTTAAATTAAGTCAGCAATTCACTATCAACCGAATGTTTTGTTCACAAAATAAACGTCCACCCATTTTTGTTTCATGCCTCAAAATATACTAGCCAAAGAAATGTTTTTAGAAATAGTAATATCATTTTTAAACGCCTACTATTTGTTTATATACCAGAAGGTTAATCCTATATGCCTTTTTTTTGTTATAGTGAACAGCCTATATTTTCTTGTAAGGCTCATGTTTTTCATATTGATCCAAAAACGAAGAGATCATGGATGTCAGCTTCAACGACTGCTGTGAACGTATCATTTTTTTATGACTCGTCGCGTAGTCTGTATCGGATTATCAGCGTTGAAGGATCGAAAGCCGTTATTAATAGTACAATTACACCGAATATGACATTTACTAAAACGTCTCAAAAGTTTGGCCAGTGGTCAGATGTACGAGCGAATACTGTATATGGTTTAGGTTTTGCATCTGAAGCGGAACTGGGAAAAGTAAGAAAAGTAAAATAAATGTCTATTGAACGTTTATAATATTTTATTTTCTCTTAGTTTATTGAAAAGTTTCAAGAAGTTAAAGAAGCAACTCGCACTGCAACAGGAAAAACATCTGTTACTACAAATGGCAGTTCTGCTGTTACACCAGTTACTAGTGCAAATGCTAGTCCTGTTACTGGACGTGCTGCAGCTTTGCCACCGCCGGATGCCCATGAAACTTTATTAGAACCACCGTCTGGCAATACGGTGTCATCTGTACCTGTACAACAACCAGCTGGTAAAGTTGAAGATGAAGGAAGTTGTGTTACATTACCACCACATGCACGTGCTCATTCAATTTCTACACTTCAGGTATGATAACTTGTTTTATAAATAAAAAAATCATATATTCATAAAAATATTGAATTCGTATTCAAAATATTGAATATTCTTTTTTTATATTTTACAATTTATTTTTTTATAAGATATGTATTTATTGTACAATAATTAATTAATAATATATAGTAATAAAATTTGTCATTTTATTTTTGTCCTATTTTTTTGAATGTCAAAGATGAAATTTTGTATATTAAATGTAGCAATTAAAATAATAATTAAATCTATATAATAAGTGAAAGAAGTTTCATAATAAGTAAATTTTAAGTTGAAATTGGAAAGTACATACATTAATTATAGTGTTATCTACATTTCATCCATTACAATAATTGTAATTTATTCTATATATCTTTTTTTTACACAAATCAATTTCAATCTTTTTGACTGAAATATAAAAATGTTCCAGTTTTTCAAAGTTATATGTATTTTGAATTTAATATTATTATAAGAGAAAAATATGGAATGTGACTTTTGTATATAGATTTATTTATTTGGTTTATTTCAGCCTGGTGAAAGTCCTAGTCATCAAGCCAAGGGTGGTGATAAAAGCCCTTATGGAACACATGCTGCACCTGGGATAACATCAAGCAGTTCAGTGGACATGCAACTCAAGTATGAGAATGATAGACTGAAGCTGGCTCTTGCTCAAAGGTTAGATAAATAATTTTTTGTATTTTATTTATCATTTTGTTCATAAAATTTTAGATTTAAAATTTACTTTAAAAAAGTATAAATTTTGTTTTGCTATTTTCTTTATTTAAGATATTAAGCAATTTATCTCAAATAATTTATATGAAATTACAAAAAATTATTCATTACATTGAAAAAAAAATACCTATCCATGTATTTATTTGAATTACAGAAATTGTTTTACCAATTTTTAAACTAATTAATTAGTATGGATAAATATATATATAATTTGTGATAGCTGTTTTTTAAAAAAATAATTCTTTATGATATAAAGCTGAAAAGTAAAAAAGTGTCATTGATATAATACTGTTAATAAATTATATATTTTTTTAATCAATTTTATTTTGCCAAAAGTAACAAAAAGTAGAAATAGTTAATAGTAAAAGACAACAATAACTTAGATTTAATATAATACTGTTGAATTGTAGTGTTATTCAATATTTTATTGCAACTGATCAACAGTAACTTTTATTCTTTTGAATAAAATGTCCTTTAAATATAATTGTTATTGATTTTAATCATATAAAATAGTTTTCATTTCTTAAAGGAACTTATTTTTAATTCAGTGCAATAAATCATTTATAACACAATCTCTTGATAAAGATTAAATACAATATAATTCTAATCGATTATTAGTTAAAATATATATAACTTTATACTTTGGTTTTTGCTAAAGTTAGTATTGAAATATGAAAATAATAAAATGTATTTATAAATATTTGAAATGCTTTTGAATTACTTCTATTCATTGTATTGGTCATTACATATGTGATTAACTTTTGTATAAAAAAATAATTTTTTTAATTTTACAAATTTAGACAACTTTGAATTATTGTTAAATATATTGAAAATATTAATATTGTGTATATTCACAAATGTTTAACATAACTTATATTTTGTGTAAAAATTACAATGATTCCTATTAATTTGAATAATTCATATTACATAAGTTTCTTAAAAATATTTGTTTATTTAAATAAAAATTATATTTTAATTACTATAGCATAATCTCTCATCAGAAATATTTTATTATTGTGTGTGTTGTTAATGATGACTAGAAAATGATATATTTAAATTTGGATTGATAATACATTTTTTTTATATTATGCTTTATTAAAAAACCTTTATCAATTTCATTTTGATATTTTTACATTAGATAAGTCACTAATGAAATATGTTTTAAAACTGGTATACAAATATAAGTATATAAATATAAGTTTTTTTGAAAAAAAGGTTTTTGTTAAAGTAAAATGAGTTTATTTTATATATTATCTTTCATGAAATATTAAATTTCTAATTTCAAATTTTTTGAAATTTGAATTTTATTTTTAATATTCATACCTATTTTTGAGTAATTATTTTAAACGAATTATTAATTACTATGTTATTTGATTTCATGTGTAAAGTTATATATGTTACATATATATATATATATATATATATATATATATATATATATATATATATATATATATATATATATATATATATATATATACACATATATATATATATACATTCATACATACATACACATAATTTGAAAGTAATGATTTAATACACATTGCAATTACCTTTATCAAGAGATTATTAAGTGTCAAACATTATACAAACTTAATATTCATATTCATGTTGCCCCTGATATTCGTGTCCTTGTACCTCATGCCCTTGAAAACCATGTCCTTGTAATTCTTGACCATGTAATTCATGGCCTCCATGATGATGAGCAATAGGTGCAACGTATGGTTTTGGTTCTCCAATTTTGTGTACTATTGCATTGAATCCATTATGCTTATCAGCTGTGTATTCAACAATACGAATAGTACCATCAGCTTCTTTAAGTTTGTATGAACCTTTAACTACATCTCCATCACGTTCTTCATGCTGTTCTTTTTCATCTCCAGTATGTGCATCTTTTACTCCATAGTTAAATGAGTATTTCGGATATGCCTAAAATAATACTATAATTATTAAATCGTAATTTAAAAAATATAATATTAAATTCAATCTTTTCAACCTTTTTCTTCAAAGTAAAGTTTTCTATGATAATATTTATATTCTTACGTAATAGTCAACATGTTCATGATCATCAGCTCCATGTCCTCCATGTTCTCCTCCTCCCTGATGCTGTTCTTCGTAACCAGCACCCGTATGGATGTAACCGGTTTGTACGTAGACAATCAACAGAGTTACAATGGCAAGAACCTGTTATCAAAAATAAAGAATTTAATTCAAGAATTAAAATACACATATACATAAGTATATATGTAACACTTGTTCTTAAAAAAAATAATTTTGATAATTTTAGTTTTAGCAGTTATATAAAAATTACAATAAAATAATAAATAATTATATAAAGTAATTGAATAAAAATATATTATGAATGAAAATCCCTCAAGTCAAATATGGAATTAAATTCAAAGTAATCATAAATTGATACAGTATACGATTGAATAAATTTTAAATCAATCAATTGAAATGAATTTTAGAAATGTTTTTAATATTTTCAGTTAATTGAATCTTTCTGTATAAACATTTATCTAAATTATATTTTTAAACACTGATTCTTATGATATATCAATCCAACGTTCTTAAATTTTATTGAAATCAGTTTTAATGAAAATATTATTTTATATATATATATATATATATATATATATATATATATATATATATACTGGGTAGTACAGTGGTTAGCATCACCGCGTGTCATGCGGGAGATTGCGTTCGATTCCCAGTCGGAGATGTTTTCAAGTCGAGGATTGAGCATGAAGGCCGACAACCTCATCTTGTAAATAACTGTCGAGAAGGAGTAAACCCCGAATAAAAAATCTTCACCAATCCGCCTGGTCAGCGTGGTGAATATGACCAAATACCAATGAATGTTAGCATTCATTGTGGCTTAAATCCAGTAGTGGACTGATATGATGATGATATATATATATATATATATATATATATATATATATATATATATATATATATATATATATATATATATATACATATGCATACATATAAACATATACATACATACACACACACACACACTTATATTAGTCGACAAAAATATTTTTAAAAAGCTAATAAGTACTGTGCAAATACTTTATGTAAGTATTTAATTATTCATATTTATTAATTAAAGATTTACTTCATTTAATGACTTAATACTATATATATTTGCAATGCTTATTATAGTAGCATAATTACTTTCATCTTGCTAGTTTTTTTTTTATCGGTAGTTTTAAATAATACTTTCAGTAAAAGAAAACGTATTTGAATTGCAGAAATAAATTATAAAATAAACTAATTACAATCAATGTGTTATAAAAAGTATATGAATGTTAGTATAGCAAATTTATATATATATATATATATATATATATATATATATATATATATATATATATATTGTATTCTGGAAATTTATTTTAGTCATATGTAATTTATTTAATCATGTTGTTATTTATTGTTATTTTTATTTATTTTTTTGTTTGTTTTTGAAAAATGAATAATATATATTATAAATAAATAATTTAGATTAAATTTTTAATGAACAATTCGGAATTATCCACAGTAATATTTGAAAAGTTAAAAAAATTACAGAAATGCTTTGTTAAATCAAGAGTTCTTGATTGGGTAAATAAATTTGGGGATCAACATTTTTACCTTAATGATCTTGAAAAAGTTTCATAAACAATTATTGTATTTTCATAGATGTTTCATTATAATAACCCTGCGATTTATCTATTTTAAAAATATTTTTTTTTAACTTCATAATTGATTAGCATATTGAATAATCTTTCATATTCTCTAAGTCTGTCTTCGTATGTTATATTTTTTTTTATTCCTCTTAAATAAAAGATTCATAATTTAAATACATTTTGAGGATATTTTCAACATTCAGAACTTTTTAAGAACTCTAAAGGAAATACCGAAAAACAAATTCAAAAATATTACAAAGCATATACATAATTTCCAAAATCTATCTTTAAGTATTTATCTTTATAAATCTATACAAATCGGACAAATGTAATCTATGCATTTTTAAATGAAAGTTAAAACCTACTTTCTTTTACTTTTTATAATTAAATTAAAAAATTATTATATATTGTTTATCAATATTGTTATACTTTTACTAAGTTTTATAAATGAAATTTAGACTTTTTAAAAAAAGAATGTTTGAAATTAAATTTTATACATTGCATGTATTTTTTGCGTAAATTATCATTAATTATAGGTTTTTATGTCCATATTAATGTTAGTAGAACACATATTTTAAAAAATATACAAAAAATGATTAATAACTCAGTTGAATTTATTTGAATTCAAAAAAAGAATAAAAAATTAGTTCGATTACTAAATTCAATTTTATTCTATTTATTTTCAGTTTTCTTTATTATCATATTATCAATTTGTATTATTCCCATGTTTCAGTCAATATTTTATAATTTTCGATCGTAAACTGGACATAATTTAGATGAAAAATGTTATCACACCTTAGTTGAACAATATTTTAACGAAAAATAACCATCTCTTCAGATATAAATATACAAGATATATAAGTACAATATACTTTTCTCATCAGTTTTACATATCTGTGTAATATATATATATATATATATATATATATATATATATATATATATATATATATATATATATGTACATACATACATACACACACAATATGTACTTATTAAAATATATTCCCTAGTGATAGTTTCTTGCTTCATAGCATTACTGATATTTGTTGTCCAAACTCGTTCACTTACATTTCATTGATCTCAATGTAAGATAAGTTCTCAAAATTTATTTATTTCGTAATTCCCTCGACTCGGAAATTAAAAAAAAAATAAACATGAAAACAAATTTAGGAAATAAGAAGAATTATTCATTATTATAATCGATTTTAAAATTTTAAACTTTCACTTTTAGTGCAGAATGAATCGAAATATTATAATGATGAATCCAAAAAATTTCATAAAATTTCGGGTCAAATACGAGCAACACATCTCGAGATAAAAATATTGAATAACTGTTTGATTGACCAGAAGAAAGTTTTAAACAGTTTATATCTTAATTTCCATATTTTTCAAATTTATGGTCCGGTTTCATTGTTTTATCACTTTCTAACAAAAATCATTTCAATTTTTGTTTTTAAATTATCACCTTCAATATTCCCTATCGATATACAAATAACACAACACATAAAAATTATAAAAACTCAAAGCACAATACATACAATGATAAGTTGCTACTTCACTACGATAGATGAAAATACATTTTAATATTACCAAATAGTAAGCAAAAATATTTTTAAAACTGCCACACTTTGTATTTATATGAGGAATATGATTCAATAGTTAAACATACTTTTAACACATTCTTGTATTTAATGCTTTATTTGCGAATATAAAAGACTTTTTAATCACTGTTCTCATTGTATCTTGTTGCAACAAATTTTTATACTTATATCAATTTCAAATAAGTCTAAATACCGTAATTAAACTTAATAAATAATAGTATCTATCAAATTGTCTAAAAATTATTAAAATATCAAAATCGGTTCTAACAAGATATAAAAATAATAACGAACTGAAGATCTTAAAAAAAGAGTTAAGTAATTCGTTAAAACATTTTTTTAATGTAATTTAATAAATTAGAGTTATTTAAACATTCTATTAATTCAAGCATATAATTGTAATAAATAGTACAATCATATAATAAATATATTATTAAATACAATCTTAATTGAAGCATTACATACAATATAAAAATAAAAAGCAATAAAACCACAAAATAATGTTTTTATATATTTTTTCTATCGATTAATCACAAATACTTATTTTAATTTGTTGATTGTATTTTCAGTTTAAAATTTACATTAAATATTTGTTTAAAAAAAACCATGAAAATTTCACGAAAAACAAACTAAAAATAAAAATCATTAATAACTTTATATTTTTATCAATAATTTATACCTTAGAACGTTAGAATTTAAATGAAAAATTACATTTATAAAAAATACCGCACACTTACAAGATTTAAAAATAAATATCGTAATAATAAATAGCTTCTTCAATTTTTATTATTCTTTATAATTCTTAATTAGTATAATATAAATATATAAAAATATTTTTTTTTAACTTTTTAATATTTTGCAATTATATTACTGTTAAATAATTTTCTAATAAATTTGTAAATTATTCAATTATAACGTATAACTATTTAATAAACCTAAAAAGAGGTAAATAAATATTAAATTCGTATATAATTTTTTAAAAAAGTGCAAAAATTATAAATCCTTTATTGTTATTATAAAAAATATACCAATTTGTAAAATAAGTGTATGAATTATTTTACTTAACGTTCAATTTTTTTTATGATTTCATTGAAATAAAAAATAAATTTCCTGTCAGTTTTATATAAAAATTTATTATTTTCCTCAAAGAAAACATTCATTAATTTTCTATGAATGACATTTTGGCCCAAAAAGTACAAACTATATTTTTTTTTCTTAATAAAGTCACATACATGAATCAAACGTTTAAAATATATAATGTAGTTTTATATATAGATATATGTATATATATATATATATATATATATATATATATATATATATATATATATAATTTGCATATTAAAAGAAAAAAAAACTAAAGACTCACTTGTAAGGTATACATGTTTGATAGAATATGATTGTTACTGTCTCTGGTTGAAATATGAACGGAAATAAAGTGTATTGTTTAAAAAGTGAACACTACAGAAGCCAGGACCTAACTGATGATCTTTCCGAGCAATGTTCTTTAATTTATACGTTTTTCTATGTGCAGTTGACCACACAGGCTATATGTTCATATAATGAGATGCGAAGATATCTGCAGAATAACTGGCCAAGTATCGGTGCGTAACAATATTACTTTCCCTTTGATCCAATAGATGAATTTGCTCATTTTCGAATAGATATATGTAAATAAGTATACGGATCGACGGCCATACGGGCTTATTGTTAATTAATACATAGATACATGTATGTATGTATCCAACATTTTTTTTAATCTTTTTTCCTTAACCTTCTGTCGCCAGTACTTAATTATTGCATATTTGATTCGTAACTTAATTACTCTTGCATTTTATTGCTAAATTTCAATAAAGACTTACATTGTCTAGGAGGTAATTCGTATTTGGAAAATTACACACGTGTTTATTATTGTATATTATGTGTATAATTATATGTGTATACAGGAAGAGAAGTAAAAGAATCTTGTAATATTTTGTAAAAAATAACTACTAATTAATATTCTATTTTTTAATGGAATCGTGTTTGAATTTAATACATTTCTTGTTTCTGTTATTTTTTCATTGAAAAATGATTGTTTATCTTTTTAGTCATAGTAATTACTTTCTTCTTATAATATTTGTCATTTTTTTTATAAATATTTTTTAAGTTTTTTTTTGTTTAGTTCACAGAAAAAATATCGCATGTTTTTGAAATTTTAAAATAATTCATTTTTTATTATTTTATTACAAATTAGATACCATTCCTTTATTTAATTCGTGCAATAAACAACCAGTTCAAATTTAAATTAATAAATACTACTGTTTATGTATACAAATAAAAAAAATGATATAATATGTAATATGGAATAATTTAATATGATTTAATAGTATTTTTACCGCCCTTAGTTCTTATTACTAATTACAACTTTTGATGTATGTCAATAATGACATTCGGGAGAACCATTTGGAGAATATATACAACTTAATCTAATTTTATAAGGTTGTTTAATATTAGGTTGTCAAATATCTCCCTTCCGCCTTTTTGTCTTTTGAATTTCGCGGCTATGTACAAAGCAAAAAAAAAGCAAAAAAAAAGAGCAAAAAAGCGGAAGGGAGATACTTGACAACATAATATTTACTAACTATTTTGAACATAACATTTAATCATATATCAAACGGGCTTATATGATACATTTTCTAATTTCACTCTCTAATAATGATAAGGCCTTCGAAATGTGTATGAACGAAAAACTGTATAGTATATAATTATTGAACACATAAATTCTTATAAGATTAGGGTGTAATTTATGTAATAACATGTTTGATGGTTCATTTAGATTAAAACTCCTAATCGACTACTTTATACAAGTAATTTTGATGTAATTTAAAAATTCATTGGTCAATGTTTCAATATATGATTTAGTTTTATCATCCATTAGTTTAAAATTATCTCTAATAAACGACGCAAGAGGATAATGTACTATATTAAAATGTTCATTGCACTTATTATTTTTTAGTGTATCATTAACTCTGTACACAATTTACAACCAAATAGTATCAGAATAATAAATATAATTATTTAAATAACATCTTTGAATAACACTTCGACTAGAAAAACTTTTAAATCTTTCAAACTCCATTTGGATGAATTGACGAATAACCTTCAGAAGGTTTCATCTTAAAATCCTATTCCAAATTTAAATATTCAATTATAAACGGTATTAAAATATATCAGTGATTGTTTTTCACAAATTCTCTACCAAATAATAATATTTTTGAAGCCAATTTGTTCTTATTATAATGTGTTATCTCCATAATCATTTGTAAGGGCTAAGTTTAAATATTATATTTAATTGCAAATGTACATAATTTATACGTAACGAAAACAAATCATAATTATGTTTAGTACATTTTTTTTAAAAAAAATACATATTACGTAAGAAATTAAAATTACTATTTTCAGTATGTTTTTTAAAAAACTTAAATATATTTAATCGACGAAATAAAAATTGTTTTGTGGATATTATATATTAGGTTGGCAAGTATCTCCCTTCCGCTTTTTTTTTTTTTTTATTATGCGAAATATATATATATATATATATATATATATATATATATATATATTTGTATATGTATGTATGTATTGTATGCATATTTGTGTGTATGTAAATTTACTTTTAGATCATTTTTTTAACAATAGTAATAAGACATACAATTGCAAACTAAAAAAAATTCACATCAATAGTAATTCACACGAATTGAAAGTAAGGAATTTGAGAAAAATGTAATATGTATACGTAAAAAATCTATTGATATGATTTTCTAAAAAAATCTAATTTTATATAATACTTTGTATATATACATAGAATAATTGTACTTATTTTATATGATAAATGAGCTATCAATACTCATCCATGACCGTCAGTTACGCCTACAGAAAAATAAAGTATTAATCAGTGCACGCCATAATTAAAGCAGTGGAACCAATATTAATAGAGATTGGAATTTTCACTTCCTTATTATTATGAAATATATTTTAATAATGATATATGTGATTGCTGAAGTCTTGAAATTAAGGCATTTAATTTACTGATGTATAAAGTGAACCGTATTTTTGAACATGTTTGTTTATAAAAATGATATATAAATAAATCTTCTCGTAATTATATAATAAGGTTGAACTTGTTTTTTTATTTGATTTCATGTACAATGATTCGAAATTTGCAAAGCATATTTTAAAATGTAATTTATTTTAAAGTTAGTCCACAAAATATGAATAAACAGGTTATATTGTGTGTTGCAATTTTTTTTCTCTAATGCAATAATTAACTTTTTTTCAAATTTATCGAAACTTTATGTAGTATTTAACTATACATTTTAGAAATTGCAATTTCATTATTATAATTGTTGGTCCATAATCATTCCATATGTACGTCTCAATACTATTTATAACTATTCCAACATGTAACTGTATTATGTTCTTCATTTATTACATATTATACCACATGTGAATTGATTTTTGAACGATTTTTTTTCGAATTTTCTATATTCAACAGAACAGTGTACTCTTTAAGTAATTCCGTAGACGATAATCAATCTATTCCATGTTAATTGATAACATTGGTTTCGTCTAATAATGAAGTTAATTTATTTTAGAGATTTTTTTAAGAATGTTCATTCACTCTTATCTATATTTAAGTTTTTTTTTATTGTAATATTTTGATTATTCTTTATATATTATCTTGCTATAAGTTTCGACTCTTAATCGTCGATTATGCTTGAACAGTTATTACATCAACTGTACCTAAGAATGTTATAAATGTTAAATACCATGTAAACAGTAAACCTAAGGTTTCAACATATAAAAAAATTACTAAACTCGTCATATTAAAAAGCAAAAAACATTATCATGAATAATTAAAATATAATATTTAACAAATATTTCTTTTGATGAAGATTTCAGATTATTTTAAAAATAGAAATAATATTTTCTAGAAATCTTTCACTGGAAAATTCTAATTAAAAATATTCATTAAATGAAAATGATGTATAAATGTTCAAATTATCGTAAGTTTTTTCTATGAATACTTACAATAAAACAAACACATTTAACGCAACACAAGTAATGTTCGGGCGTAACGTTCTTGACCAGAAAGTATAACGAGTTGAAATTAACGATTTATTGATTAAAAAATATAACACGCGAAATTCTTTAAAAAAATGTAATAATGCTCTTATATTTGAATAAAAAGAATCTATAAAAATTATACTTCATTATATAATACCTTTTAAAATTTCCTAATGATACAAATCCGGTTATTAATTAGTTCGTTTTTAAACGCCGATGTTGAAATTTTTTCTACCGTGTTTCTTAAATTAAATTAAAATGTATAATGTCATATAATTCAAATTAATTTTGTATTAAAAAGGTGTTATTTTTAACAAAAAAAAAACCTTCTCTTATATGAAGGAATTTTATATAAAATTGTTCAAATATTTATTGTTCACTTTTTTGGTTAATATGCATTTCGAACGTAATGTTATCAATTTCAGATATTGTTTCGTTGATTGCCTACGACGACAACCAGTGGACAGAATGCTTTAAAGATTTGCGCTATAACCTGTCTCATGATTCATTGATTATTATAATAAGTGAGCAGAGATATCAATTTATCAAAACTTATTTGAAGAACGCTAAACCAGACGATCGACTTATTATTAAACATTTATTAAAACCGCACTCTGAAGACGATTCAGTGGCTATTGAAATGCGTATTATAAAAATGAAAAAGAACGTAATATATTGAAAAAGTAAACAAGAAATAATTATCAAACATTCTTTTATTAGAATCTTGTAATGTTTAGGATTTATACTTTCATTTAAAAAAAAATAATTAGTCAGTACAAAAATTATTTAAAATATTTTTATTTATTATTTTTTCATATGTTATAAAAGTTGCTAAAAATGCCTATTAAAATAAAAATGTTCATCCTAACCAGAAGAAAATTATTATTATTATATTTTCCTTTTTTTGTATAATGTTATGAAATTAATTAATAAATCTGATAGATAATTTTGAGATCCTTGAAAATATTTTATACACTGGATTGTTGATTTCACTAACAAATCACACTTATTTCATTGAAAACACTCTTTTTTAAATTTTCATTTTCAGGTAAAATTGTAGTAAAAACAATTCTATATAGAACAAAAATTATTTAATTTTTGCTACGAAATTTTATCATTGTACAAATAATAAAACAATCCCCATATAATACTTTATTTATATTAGTTTTGTGAAGATCTTATAAAGCAGTGGTTCTTAACCGTTTTAGTGATCGGCACCCTCTTGAACCTAAAAATAATTTCTCACACCCCCTTGAAAAATGTATTTACGAAAGAAAAAAATGACTGTACATCTAATAACAAACACTATTACTTTCAAGGAAGGTCTAATTAAATTAAAAACATTTTTTAACATTCTGTAAAATTATTTTTTCTTCTAAAACAAATTAATTGTTATCAAAGTGAAAAAAGCATATTATCGAAGCTATTTTATTTATTTAAAACTAATATATTCTTACCTCTTGAAGAAACATTGGACATGTGAAAATAATTGCATTTCATTATATATGAGTTAATTATTTTTATGTTCAATTTTCCCATCGAATACGTGTTTTATTTCAAATGTTTTTAACTATATCATTTTATTATGAAGTTCAGTAAAAATTTGGTATTTAATGATTGCAACAAATATCTGTTGCATTATTTGTAATTAATTCGGCATATATATATATATATATATATATATATATATATATATATATATATATATATATATATATATATATATATATATATATATATATATATATATATATATATATATATATATATATATATATATATATATATATATATATATATTCAACATCAGTCACTCAAATAAAAATTTTTAAATCTAATCTTAATTAGATTTGAACTTAAAATTTTCTGATTTTTTTCAAATGTATTAAGCATAGTCCACATTAATATTAAAATTCAAATAGAAAACATACATTTATATATATATATATATATATATATATATATATATATATATATATATATATATATATATATATATATATATATATATACATATATTTATATAAACTGTTCATAATTTCTATTTTCTGTTCTCTCAGAAAATGTAAGAATGTTTTTCGAATGAACTTTTTATAGAACAATAAAGTTCTTTCACTAGTACCGGTTTTATTTATTATGGCTATTTGAATGAAGATATTTTATTAAAAAGTTTTCAATGAAGAATTACTACTAAGAAATAATTTTCGTTTTAAAACCGGTTAAAAAACATTTATATGATTTTAAAAGATTTTCGTAAACAAGTTATATATATATTAACTATAATTTTATACTTATTTTTCAGTTTTGAATAAACAACTAAAGTATATGAAATTTGTACCATTATAGTTTTCTCGATTTGTTTCATTGTTGAATTAGTAGAATAAGTCAATATATGTTGTTATTGCAAACTTTCAGATTTTAATGAATCGTGTTACATAGTAATTAAAATTATAATTGCTCTCATTTATTTTTCTTTTTCACATGTATCCGTTGGCTACTATTTTTTTTTTTACTAATTACGAAAATACTCATTGTAAAAAAGGTACAATTTTCTATGGATTGTAGAAGAATATATGTGATTATGGGTAACAAAATTAAATTTGAATAAAAATAAAGTTACGGTTTAGCTAAGAACAATTTTAGTTATACCACAAGAAAAGAATTCGTGTTTGTACATAAATATAATTAATTTTTATAAATGTTTGCTTAAATATAAATGCATTAAACAAATGAGTTTTAAAACGGATTAATGAGATAATTATTTATTAAAATGTTTGTATGCAAATACATATGCAGTATATTGTTTAAAAAATACTAGGCATACAGCATGTTCAATATATGTCTAAATATTTGATTGATATATACTTTTGTCATGAGTAATTAGATGGTTTAATCCAACATCGACTCATGTCCGGCTCTAAGCGACTTAAAACCAATTTTTACAAGTTCATTACTCGTCCAGTAGAGAAGTCGTATTTATTTACTGTTGTCGAGCGTCATCTGGTTTCGTTTCTAATTCGTTGTCAACATATGTCGTAGAAAATAATAGTAATTTAAGACATTACCTTTATATATATATATATATATATATATATATTATATACACATTTACCTTCATATGTGGGTAACTGGGTAATAGATGAAACTCACAACGTGCTCACGTGCATGTGTTTATGTGAATGATAGACGTAAAAATATATGTTTATCGTATGCACCATATGTTTTTATAAATGCTCTTACAACAATTTAATATAGTTTTCTATTTTGGTCGAGTCGAACGAGAAAAGTAAAAGTGTTAAAGAGTAAAATTTCATTTACATAAAACAATCATTGCTATATTTTATGAAAATCTTTCTGGTGAAGATATATTTTCTATCAGTAGATATATGTAATTATATATAATATTGATGTGTATGATTATATATATATATACCACGTAAGAATAGAATGAACATTAAGTGGATCAGAAAGAAAACAAAAGTTACAAATGTTATAACAAAAATGAGATGTTTGAAATTGAAATAGGCCAGTCATATAGCAAAAAGAAAAAATCACCGATAAAAAAGAAAAAGTATTGGTTGGGAATCTAGATATGTAAAAAGGCACAAAAAGAGACCCATGAACATATGGGTCAGAGATCATTAGAATGGATTGGAAGAAAAAAGCATTGGATTGGACAAAATGGAAAGACTTAGTAAAACCCAACAATAAATAGAAAGAAGCTAATGATGATGATGATGACGATGGAGTGTATATATATTGTCAAAAAAATTAGGTTTGAGTTATTAGAGTAGTTTTTGTATTTGAGCCTCAATCATATATTGCCATAAACCAAAACAAAACTTCAGATCTAAAAAGATCTCGTCTGTTGTTCTGAATAGCTCATCGTAACTTCTTTAGAGTACGTTTTGGTATATAATATAAAACTATAATTAGATATTCGTATAAGATAAGTAGCTAGATATAAAAACATCTGTACTAATATTAAGATTTATAAAATGGTTTTAAACATTGTGTACATTTTTTTATTTAGGCTTTAAAAACGTCATTTCACATATTCAGTCTAGTAGAAATGCGTCGATTTGATAAATACGGCGAATTATTAAAATAAATGCATTTTTTTTTAATGAATCATGCATTTTAAAAGTTATGACAAACAGTTAGTTTTACTTTCAACAATCTAATATAACCTATGTTTCATATTATATGACAAATGTGATTTAAAAATCGTACAATGTTGGAAATAACATAATTTTGAACAAGTAAGTAGGTCAAACGTGCATTAAAAATAAGCATGCGAAAATCTGACCGTGACGACGAACCAAGAATCAAGTATTGCGAATAAAAAAAATCACATTGGTAAATAGTAATATAACAATTGCTTTACTTTCAAGTAGAATCGACGTTTACATAATTTTTACGGCCAACATATCTAATTGTCAGTGTTTGAATCGCTTGTCTATATTATGATTTGTGGTAAAACTAACGAGCCGAACAACAAACTCGCTGCAGTTTATAGATTTTGCTGACGAATACACACTTTAACTTATTAAAACTTTTGATCTAATTTTCGACATTTGTTTACACATCGGTATTCACTAAATTCCATTTATTTCATTAGAATTGTACGTTTTTAGTAATGGATTTATTTTGTAATTAAATTGTAATCTTAACTACATATCCGTACAATATTATCTAAGACTTAATATATGGAGTGGCCCAAATAAAACTGAAGCGTTTAGACATATCAGATTTGTTTTGGTCGAAAATTATACGATCAAAACTCTCATACAATTTTATAGTATTATATTAAATGCTTTGCAATTTTGAATCGATATCTTCCAATTGATCATCCATGTTTGATTTTCACCCAAACTGGCTTCAATATTCTGCAATGAGCCTAATAAATACAAAATATATTCTAAACATTGTTATGATCGACAATTGTTCAATATTTAAATTACGGATTATTTAAATTAATTGCTTAATTTTTTTTTCAATATTTAAATTCCTTTTTTGAAGAGTCATATACAGTGGTAAAAAGTATTTAAACTAGAATTCTAAATTAAAATATTGATTGTTTGAAAAACTTGCAGTATTTGAAAATACTGCAAATTTTTCAAGTAATCTTGATTTTTTTAGACTTTTTTGAAATGATTAAAGTTTATAATATCTTAAATACATTTTTATTTTGGCAATAAAATTATATTTTATTGACTTTACGTTAAAAATTATATATATATATATATATATATATATATATATATATATATACATATATATATATATATATCGTACACAAGACTCTGTATACATTTCATATAATCAGTTCATATTAATCATTTTTTTGATAACAATTGTAACTACTTATCAGATACATCATATTAAAATACGTTCATATATTTTTTCGAACGCCTTTATTATAGGTATTTGAATGTAAAATAAAAATCACTTATTTAAAAAAGAAATCTTAAAAATCAGCTTACAAAATAGAATAATTTGTAGTACGTTAATCTATTAATAATTTCATTTATAAATGCACATGCATTTGGAAAACAGTTTGTTAAAGAATATATTCAAATACTATCTTTATTAAAACTTCTTAATTAGTATATAAATTTAATGTATGATTCCTTTATAAGTAATAAAAATATTTATGTATTGCGTAGTATAAATGAAAAAAAATAGTTATACATGTATAACCGAAACTTGTAAGATAATTGATCTGATATTTAGCTTTTATTTACTTTCTAAACATAAATAATTTAATTAATTTCTCTTTACTCATCTGATATATTAATTTGCAAATTTAATTTATGGATATTTAAACTGTTAATTACCTTTTACGTCTAATCGAAATTCTTAATTTTTATAGATCGTACTCTTATCTGTTTAAAGTATTTTTATTATAAATTTATTATTTAGTATTTTCATTTTTCATGATTTATTCATTCTAAGAAATAAAATAATATTTATATATAAAGTATACAATATTCTTAAGTGTTTGTCAGAATCGTTGTAACATTTTCATTTTCATTTCTGTGAAACATAATGTATTATTTTATGTAATGTGATTTTTTTCTAACTCTATATACACATACAAACATTCATTGATATGTAATATTATATGTGTGTGTATGTGTGTATGTATGTATATATATATATATATATATATATATATATATATATATAACATTTATTTATTTAAATAAATATATAATTTTTCGTAATTACTTACTAACAAATAGTGAAATTAATTTTACGAGACAAAAATCCTGTATTTATCGACTAAATGTTTGTAAAAGAATTAAAAAATGATATATGTATACTTATATATATATATATATATATATATATATATATATATATATATATATAAACTCTTCTTTTTTAATTATGACATTCGACGAGGCTTTCGCCCAGCAGTGGGCTGATGTGGGCTGGAAATGATGATAATGATGAAGATGATATATATATATATATATATACACATTTTTTCATATTCTATATCTCGTAATTTTACAGATAATTAGAAAGAATTAGAGCTTACAAAACTTCATTGTTCTGCATGACTGATTTGCTAATAAAAGTTCATTGTCTAAAGCTAATTAGCAATTAGTCAATGCGAATTAAATTTATTTTAATGTGTATACGATTTTTTTGCTGTGTAAACTGCAAAATGAATTTAATGTTGTCACGAACCGGTGATCGACAATTGACTAGAATATGATGCAAGCTTTACCCAATTTAAATTACTTTGTTGTCATAAACGTTAACATTAAACTTTTTATAACGTTGTATCTTTAATGATGTCTCCAATATTAATACAATTGCATACTTTCCTAAAAAACCTAATGATATACTTTTATAATTAAAAAAATATATCTTTACAATCATAAAACAAATATTATATATATATATATATATATATATATATATATATATATATATATATATATATATATATATATATATGTGCATATATGTGTGAATCCATTATGAATTTATGTAATTAAAAGAAATCATTTTTTTATAGTTCAGCCAATGCGAAAAAATGGGAAATTGAATTAGCAACTCTGAAGAATAACAATGCACGTTTGACGAGTGCATTACAAGAAAGTACAGCAAATGTAGATGAATGGAAGCGTCAGTTGCAAAGTTATAAAGAAGAAAATGCACGTATGAAAGCTAAATATCAGGCTGATTTGGAAAATAGTAAAGGTAAAAAAATCATATTAATATTTAATTATCTATTCAGTCATTAAAATTTTCCAATGTCAGAGTAAATACATATCTAAAAAAAGGTAATTTACATATAGAATTAAAATAAATATTATCTTTATTATAAATAAAATAAAAAATAGACTCAGTTGTACTAAAATTATTCACATTTTTTTTTAATCAAATAATGAGTATATTTTTTTTTCATTTTTTAAAAAAAATGCATGTGAGGTATAAATCTCATATAAATAATTATGTATTAAAAACGTATATAACTTTTATCCAAAAATAGATTCTATAGATTATGATTCACTGATAAAAATAAATATAAATAATCACCAATTTTTATTTATTTATAATTTTACTTTATAAATAGCAATTAACGAATTGTGAATAGAAATAAATAAAATTTTAAAAATTTACTTATATGTAGTTGATTTAAATTTTTCAAATTTAGGAGGTGGTGAAAATACCGATGAACTTCGTAAAGAGATTCAAGTGTTGCGCCACCGTGTCGAACAACTTGAAACTGAGTTAATGGCAAAAAATGAAGAACTGAAATCACTGAAAGAAAATACTGAATTACAAAGCACAGCGAAAATGGCACAAAATCAACTAGATATCGCAATGTCTGCGCACGAGTCTCAAAGACAAGTATTGTTAACGTTGAATGCACAACTCGCGACACAAATTCACGAGATAGCGAATATCCATCGTGAAATTAGTACTGCTTTACAGACGTGAAAGCGACTACGACATTGACGCTTCACGTAAATGAGATAAAAATACGTGTTCCGATAAAGCGGTCGTCATTATTCAAAAAAAAGTAAAAGCATATAGTAGAACATACCTAATTTAAATAGATTACTGTTTCAGTTTCTTATTAATGAAAAAATACCGTATTACACATTCTCACATTCATTCATTTCTTTATGTAATAGTATATGTTTTATCAGTATTTATTATGTAAAAGAAAGTCTTTAATTTAAAAATTAAGTATTATAGATAAGATTGTGTATTAAAATATTCATTCTTTTACCATTCTTTTACTATTAGATTTATCTACAATTATTTTATAATATTGATTAATTATAATAGATTTTATTTGCATTTAATTGATATTTATTCAATTATTGTAAAGTTCAGTGTTTTTAAAATCACATATTAATAATTAATTTGAAAACTAATTTTTGAAAAATATTAAGACATTAAATCATTTACTCAATAAGTTTATACTATATTTTGCATTTTTTTGTTTTTTTATGAATTAGATATTCACGTTTATAAAAAAATATTTCACAGCTTATATATAATATAAAATATTTATACAGTAATCTTAATTTCAAAATGTGTATTTGTACATTATGAAATAGTGTTTTCAAAAAATTGAATTTATTAAATAATTACTGGAAAAACTTTTTTCATGTAGATGGAATAGAAGTTATATTTTTAAAAGTGTAACTTTATGTAAATGTGTGTTATTATGCACATATACCATGTAGATAATACAATGTTATTTCAAGTAAAATTACAAACTATTTTGCAAGTGTAAGTAGCGAAAATAAAAATAAATTATATAAAATACTGTATGTAAATATAAACAGACAAATATATATTATGTATAAGCTATGTAAACTTATATATCTGTGTTTTAATAAAATGTTTTTAAATATTTTTTATGAAATTGTGTAAATACGGTATAAAAATTAGCATAAAACTCTGAAGAGGTCTTCCGATAAACAGTATTTTATTGTATGTAATGTAAAATGAGAAATTGTTACAACTATTTCATATCAATAGTAAGAAAATAGCATTCTATTCTAGTTTTTGATAAAAAAATCTGGTAAACGTTTAAATTATTTTTTAAAAACAACTTTATTTAAAAAATATGATGTAATGTCACAAAAATATTATTACTACTATTAATATAATAAAACTTATACAGAATTAGTATCTATTTTTTATTAATCCAACAAGTTTTTAACTAATTTATTATCAACTAATTACACAATTAATTAATTTGTACTCTCGAATTAGTTATATTAGTCTTTTTAAAAAAAATTGATATTCGATTTAATGTACCCTTATTTTTTTATTCGTTAATGTTTCATATTTACAATAATTTCATCATTTAAAATATTCACTACTTTTCTAATTTAGGTATTCTACAAAAATCAATGTTTGGAACAAATTCACTGGACCTTTTTCTAAAATACATTTTCATATAAACGTTTACCAAAACACAGTTACTTTTAAAATTATATTGATTGTTGATTAACAATACACTGACACACACACACATAAACATGCATACATACATATATATATATATATATATATATATATATATATATATATATATATATATATATATATATATACATACACACATACATACATATGTTTTACTTAATTGTTTTAATTTTATTTTTAATTTTAATATAGAATGTATTGAGCATTATAAATAAATTAAAACATGTAGTTGATTTAATTTTCAGAAGTTTTTACAATTAAGACAATGAAAAAATCTTCTAGTAACAATCAGAAACCTCTCTGAGAATGAAATCGATAACACTGCCTTTTCAAATAAAAAAAAAATATGAAACAAAACATTTTGAATAAGACGGCCCTGTTCGATTTTACAAACTGATTGATGTAATAATGCTCTATGTATAAATATATGTATATGATTTTCTATAATTTTCAATTTCTTTGGTTAAGGTTTATTGAATGATACGTAAGTTGTTTTTTTTAAAAAAAGCAAACAAACATATTGTACTTGAGTGGCGTCTTATCAGTGGGTACTATAATTAATTCATTGTAAAGTACCATTTTGCATGTTGTAGTTAATGAATTTTTAAACGAACAATATGTGATTTTTTATTGCTTCTGAAATTATATACAATCATGTTGTGTAAAAGAAAATTGATATTGATTTTATACATTAAATGCACAATTATTTTAAAAACGTTTATTGATATATTTTCAGAAAATTATTTGTTTTTTTAAAACTTTTCCTTTGTGAAAGTTATTTTCTTTATTGACAAATGTAAAAGTAATAATTGCAGTCCTAATGTTTTTCTTTTAATGTATTATTTGTATATTTTTCTCTAGTATAAATATAAGTATAAATTATATATTATTATTATTATCTGAAAGGAACTTTCTATGAATATGTAATATGTAAATTAATAAAGAACAAAAAATAATTATTAAATACAAACTTATATAGAAAATAAAATAATTTAATTTTAAAATATTGACATTGATGAAAATAATTGATGTAGGCAAAATTGAAATTTATAGAAAAGTCCTTTAAGTAGTAATTAAAATATTTTCTAATACAGTTTTAAGTATTGATAAATATATTTTTAAGATGTTTTATTATTTAGTCATTAATTTTCCTTATGAAAATGCATTATTGTTTATATATATATATATATATATATATATATATATATATATATATATATATATATATATATATATAAATTTAAGCTCTAATCGATGCCATTTTTTTTATTACTTATAATATTAAATTTCAATGTATTTTTTTTATAATCAGTTATGTATAAAACCGACTGATTTATTTTAAATTTAACTTTCTTCATTAATTTATTTGTACATCACATATTATATATATATATATATATATATATATATATATATATATATATATATATATATATATATATAAATGATTGATAATTATTGATAAAAGAACTTATCTTGTATCAAACAAAAGTCTTTCGTAGAACAGTATATAATAGCAATTATCAGAATGCATGTTATAATAATGTATATTGTTGCTCTTTCTCCATTTTTATACACAAAGTATGGCCAATAATGTTATAAATGCATGTTATCTGAATATATACATATGTACTTTGCTTTGTGGGACTTTTTCTATTCTATAAATGAAATTTATTAAAGCAAACTTGTTATTTTGCATTTATTTCAGTAAACATATATATTACTGGATAATTATTTGCAATAATGCTGAATTAAATTTTAATATGTTATTTTCACAGTCATTGAACAAATATGAACAATTAAAAAATATGAATTATGTAATCTGTTACATATTTTTATACATAACAATTGCCTAAAAATGATATCCAGTGCAGAGAAAGCTGTGAAAATAATTTATTTAAAATTAACATTTCTGCCATTAATAATTATATATATATATATATATATATATATATATATATATATATATATATATATATATATAACATATACAATACATATACATAAATGTTTATATGCATATGTAGTAGTATGTTGTGATTTTAATAAGGTTTATAAAACAGTTTATGAATAGACAAATCAATTCAGTTATTTATTTAAAATTAAATTGAATAATTTTTTATGAAAGAAATATTTGAACAAAACTAGGTTAATTTTTTAATATGAATAGATTCTTAAACATTTAATTTTAAATTGTATTAAATGATAAGTCGATATTTTAAAATAAATCAATACAGTATTGTTTGTAAATTTGCAAAAAAAAACAATAAATAAGAATATCAAAATAAGTAAACAAATTAAATTCAATTAATATTTTAAAACCTTTGTTATCAACACATATGAAATTATAGACTGAATTGATATTTTTTAGTGAATTAATTTGAATTTTCTTTTTAGTATGTATACAAGCATTTCAGATGTTATTTAATAATTAAAAAAGAGCTTATTTACAAAATATAGTTAATTCTTATGCATATTTGTTTTATATATTTTTTTAATATGATATACATTTTGCCACATTTATTTAGATCTCTCTTAAATAAGATTATTTTCATTTTCTGTGATTATTTTTATTTAATCAATAAAACATTTGTAAAACAATATTTTTATAAATAAATTTCATAAACATGAAATGTATATAAATACTGACACACATAGAATTTATATAACAATAAAGTAATAAATTTATTAATCACTTAAATATTGGACTTGTATGTTATTATAAATTGAAAAATTAGTATCGTGAATGTCTAGTAATTATTAATATTGATAGTATTCTACTAATCTCATATATTTAAAAATGGTTCAGATATTAAAAATTAATTCAAAAATAACGAAATATCGAAAAATAGCGTATAAAATAATTAGTTATTGTCCAATAAACTTGGCCTCATGTACATATGTTATTTTCTTAAATTATATTTTTTTTATTTAAACTGTATAGGTAATAATTGACATTTAAAATATTTATAACATTCTCTTAAATTCATGTATAATTGTAAATTCAATTAACAATTTGTTTGATAAAAGCATTAAATATATTTAAAAGAATATTTGTTCTTCCAAAGTTGTAAAATATTTTTTATTAACTATAATGCCATTGTTTATATATATATATATATATATATATATATATATATATATATATATATATATATATGTATGTATGTATGTATGATGTATGTATGTGTGTGTGTGTATTGATAGATAAAGAGATAAATATAAATATGTATATAGAGAGAAAGAGAAATATTTTCTATTAGTTAAATTAATTAAAAATTATAATCTATTCCTGAAATATTCATTAATACGATTATAGTTCATAAATAGAGGTTCAATCATATATATACAAAAAATAAATACAATAATATATTTTAAAAATAAACTATTATTAAATAAAATTCAATTCGTACAATAGTAAATAATCGTTTTTTATAAATCTGTTCATTAAAATATATACTTTTATTTTTATTAGATCATTGTATTGAGAATAATTGATTATTACGATTTGAATCTAATTATTATGCAATGAGCTTAATATGAATGAAAATTTAAATTAATGTTGCTATGTGTGGCAGTATAAATATTTTTAAATTGTGTCAAAATGTATTATACATACGTCTTTTTATAGATCAATGTAATAATTTCTTTAAACACGTTATTATCACAAATGTTAAAAAGCACAAAATTTTCTCTGTATGTGTATTTATGTGCATGTATGTGTATATATATATATATATATATATATATATATATATATATATATATATATATATATATGTATGTATGTATGTATGTATATATACACACACATACTCCCACATACATGTATTTCAGTATATGTTATTGAATTATGTTTGTAAAAATAACTGTTATTCCACATACGTTTCAATGTATATTTATATGCATCTATTCATTATAAAGTGGAACAGAATTATGTAAATATCTTTTTAAATTATAATGAAACTAACAATTAGATAATAGTTAATATAAAAAAGAACATAAATATTTATATTAATATATTATCCAGAAATAGAGTAGATACTTGGTTAAAAAAATAAATCAATCAAATTTCAGAAATGTTGGCATAAAATTGTATTTTTAACAATGAAACCTATGAAAGGAATTTGAATTATAGTTTTATTCTAATGTTTAAAAAAATAAATTTTTAATATAATTTTATTACAGAGAGATAATAATTTAAAAATTATTTTGAAAAATCGTTCATTTTTTATCTTATAAAAGTAATCAGATTAAATTCATTTTTATTTATAACTGTAACTAATTTGAAAATACATTAAGTTATAGAATTCATAAAATTATGAACATATATTTGACACTTTAATACTTTATGGATATTATTTAAATATTAATAAAGTAATTTAAATTATGTACTGTTATTTTTAACGTATTATAAATTTCGTTAATCACAAAACCATATTGATTTTTTAAAAATAATATAGATATTTAAGATACTTCATGGCATAAATGTATTATAAATTGAATATAATTTCATGTCAAAATCATTGTAGATTCACCAAAGATATTTTTTATATTTTAGTTACAAATAATATCTATCAAACTGTTCAAATACAATACAATACATACATACATACATACATATATATATATATATATATATATATATATATATATATATATATATATAAATTATATTAAAAAAAATTAAAATAAACACGTTCCATGAATTCTGTTAGATAAGGTAAAAAAATAAATTAATTAAATATTTATATTATTGTGATTTCATAAAAAGTAATTTTTCGAAAGTATTAAATTACTCGTGTGTAGTGTGTGTATGTGTATACACACACACACATATATAACGTGTACATATATTTTATATAATTCCTACTCGGTTATGTCACAAAACAAAAAATATGTATTTTATATATGTAATACTCTTATAACTTTGAACAGGAATCCTGATTTATTAAATTATAGTTTTTAATAAAAACTTCACTAGATATATCTTTATCACTTTTTTAAGAAACGCATGGATTTTAATTTGTGTAGGAAATATTTTTTGATGTAAAAGGCACTAATAAATGTATTCATTTTAATTATATAAATGTATTCAAAAATACTTTCCAAGTGCATATAAAATTATATACATTAGAATTGAAACAAGGAAAAATAAAGAACCATCTGTTTTGTACGTGTGTTTATATATATATATATATATATATATATATATATATATATATATATATATATAAATGTATATATATATATATATATATATATATATATATATATATATATATATATATATATATATGTACTGTAAGAAATCAGTGAAAAAAATAACCAATTTAAAGGTGTAAATTCTATATGTAAAAGCATTTTATTTTATTTTTGCATTATTTTATATTCTCATAGTATTTTTAAACAAAAAAAAAATACGTCAAAATCCGTTTTATAACTTTCTATATTGTATTCAATATCGAGTTGTTAATAAAAATAAGATGTAGTTACATGAAATGAATTTTTAATTCCATGTATTCAATAAATATACAAATTAAATGTTATTCATTACATGTAATTCAGATACAAATTAATATTATGATATTAATATAAAAATTTATGAAAGAAAAACTGTTAAAAGCAACATATATTTTAATAAAAGGTATATTTTAAAAAAGTAATGAAATAAAAATATCGATTTAATATTATTTTAAAAACTTCTGGTTGTAAAATGTAACGATTATAATATTTTTTGTAAATAGTGTAGCCTATAAAATGGAATTATTTATAAAAAAATCTAATACAGTATATACATATATATATATATATATATATATATATATATATATATATATATATATATATATATATTATATATATATTCGCAGATCAAAATTTTATATAAGAAATTCAGTTATTTGAACACAGTTGTGGATTAATTATATATCTACTTTTCTGTTTATATTTTAGTTATATAATTCATTATATTTGAATACATGGAATACAATAAAATATTTCATATTTTATTAACAAAATTAAGAATTAAATATGAAATGTAGATTTTTTAATTGAACGATTTTGTATATCATTTTTTGTTAGTTTTTATTAAATATTATATATATATCAGATTATCACTGTAAAACATACCTAATATCCAAAAACAGAAAATGGTTCCAAAATTGAAAGAGAAAAGTGCTCTTAATTCAAAAATGTTAATGTGAATATTTTATTCATTATTTTATTAAATTTATTTTTCGTTTACATTCATTACTTTGTTATTTTATAAATCATAAATTAACTTTAGAAAAGCTTAACAACATTATTCAGAAAGATTAGAGTGCCAAAAATAGTCTTCGTAATATATAAAATTAACACATTTATTCAAAATTATTTAAGATATGTACATATTCTATAAATTAATTAATTGTAATATTTATATTTATCTATATATCATTTCAATGAATATGTTTAGAATCAGATTCTAGATTTATTTATTATTTTTTCATTATAATTTAAAAGTAATTATTTTATTGTCATATATATTTATATAAATAAATTGTATTCGTGAAAAATGTACATTTTCTATTGGTTATTTTTATTTAAATATTACTAAAAGCAAATTTGTTTGTTAGATATTATGTTGTATATATATTAAAATTTATAGAATTGTGTATGTATCAATTTTTAATATTAAAATTGGGTGATAAATATTCATTTTCACTGCCTGTATGTTACATTGGTAAAAATACAATGTACTATAAAATGTTTGGACGTATAATTCTGCATTCGTTAGAGGCAGCTATATTATTATTCAAACATTATTTAAATAAGTAAAAAACAGATGAGAATTCTTTTTTACTATAACAATATACATTTTTAATGTAAAGAAAATATTTATATAGAATTAGAGTAAATACATAAATATATGCTGTCTAAATGAGTAGTTATAGATTGAAGAAAATAAAATAAAATAATAAAAAAAAAACTGTTGAGATTGATAATTAGATATTCATCAAAATCGAGTGAATCGAGTGGTTATGGTGAGACCGATGAACATTTTCTGTCAACTATTTTGATTGTTATAAATTTATTATGTGCATAAAAAAAGTAAGCTCTATTAAAATGCTCCATTCTTTAATTTATATTCAGTGTTAAACTACTCGACTTTCGTTTAGTAATTTGTGTATATTACAAATTGTAATTATTTCATATCTGTTGTAAAACTCAAGTGTATTTTATTTTTATGTGACTTTTAATTATAATTTGTATTAGCAATAACAGTTATTTTTGTGCTGTGTTGATTTGTTAATGTAAAAAATGGTTGAAATACAATAAATAATAAACTTTATATATTTGCTTTTTAATTTGTGTATAAATTTAATAAGCATTGATTATAAGTTACTGTATACTGTTGCTTGCTTATTTTAAAAAATAATTTTACAGTAATTAAACTTTTTTCAGTTTTTATATAAGTACCAATCTTATTTATTGCTATCTGTAAATAATAGTAGTATATATAATATATAAATAATATGTTCACTCATATGAACATAACATGAACACAAGTTTTAAATCAATTATTCATCTTATCATATATTGTTAAAATATTAGGACAAAATTGTATATTTTTTAATTGCAGACTTTTTGCTGTATGTCATTAATTTCATATGTGTATTTTTTTGTATAACTTTTTTATATTTTTATTTAAAATTAAATATTGTTTAATTTGTTACTAATCGAATTTATATTTATTTTATTTAAAATCAATATTAACTTTTTGTATATTTTAATTTAAAAAATTAACGATTTTCAGTTTGATTTTAATTCGCTGTTTACATAAATATGTTAATATCATATAAAACAAATAATTATTCCAAATGAAATAAAAATAATTACTTTATTAACAATTTTTCTTTTAATGTAAAATTATAATAAATGATACAAGTATTTATAAATTTAAATAAAAATTTATTCAAGTTTTCTTTTATAATGGTAAAAAAATTGTGTAATAAAATAATATATTTTTTAAAACGCTATTTAAAGGTTTAAATAACTATAAATCAAAAATAAAGTTCAGAGGTAATAACAAAAATGTAATGCATAACAATGCAAATACGCTTAAAATTTCTTATGAAACTAACTGCAAAATTTCAATAAAGCATATCAGATAGTAAAAAATTATTCATGCTAAAAAATAGATAAACACTTTTCTTTATGATGTCTATATGATAATTATACATATAATAACCAAATACTATGAATATATAAAAAAGTATAACAATACTGAAATATTAATATAGTGCAAACAGCATAACTTCTATAAAGAGTTATATGACATTAAGATAGACTGTATCAATAACCTATAAAATTATTTTTTTTTGTACAAATACTTTTGGTTTGCTTTGTTAATATTTTAAATTTCTTATAGTTGTTCTAAAATTAATTTTTAATACTTAAAATTTTAAATCATGGCAAAAAGTAAGAGCTAAAATTTACAAAAATGTCTCTCTGTTAGAAAGTTCTGCTTCGACAGTAAAAAAATATAAAAAATAAATATATTAGTAAATAAGTAAATAGTTCTGGTAATATTTTTACAGAAAAAAGTAAGTAATCTAAATAAAAAACATTTCTGTATATATGTGTGTGTGTATGTATATATATATATATATATATAATAATCATTGATAACATAACCCAATTTTTCTATTTATTTAAATGTATGTTGTATGCAATATATATATTTAACATATAATATTATTACTAAATATATTTGCAGAAATACAAAATGGCAGATGTTCGTGATATATTAGAATTAGAGCGTGCTGCAACTCCAGAAATAACAAGGGAGTCGATTTTAGGATCTGATAAGCAGAAACGAAAACCAATTCCATCAAAAGTTTTTAAACGTCCAGAAGGAATGCACCGAGAAGTTTTTGCTTTACTTTATAATGATAAAAATGATGCTCCTCCACTCTTACCAACAGATACAGGCAAAAAAATAAGTTTGTGTATTTTATTAAAATATATTTTAATCTAAAATTTTTAGGAAAAGGATATAAACAGATGAAAGCCAAATTAGGAATGCGTAAAGTTCGTCAATGGGCTTGGACACCGTTTACAAATCCAGCTAGAACAGATGGTTCTGTATTTTACCATTGGCGTCGAGTAACAGATGACCCTAAAGAATATCCTTTTGCAAAATTTAATAAGGTGACTGAAAATGTAAATTTTATCCTTTTTTTAGTTATACATAAATTTTTATTATAGCAAGTATCAGTTCCAACATATTCAGATACAGAATATAACTCTCATTTAGTGTCAGATAATTGGACTCGCTCTGAAACTGACCATATAATGGATTTAGCTAAACGTTTTGATATGCGTTTCATTATAATGGCTGATCGATGGGATAAATTAACATATAAGCCAAGAAGTGTAGAGGATCTCAAAGAACGATATTACGAAGTTTGTGGTGGTTTAGAAAAAGTAATATTTTAAGTAATTTCTATTATTAATTTCTAATTGAGTATTATATATATATTTTCATTTTTACTTTATAAGTAATTTCTGTCATGTTTTTTTTAAAAATAATATTTTTTTGAAAATAAATACATTTTTGGTTTTAGGCAAGAGGAAATGACAAAAAAATATATGTATTTGATGCAGATCATGAAAGGCGAAGAAAGGAACAACTTGATAAACAATTTAAAAGAACAGCAGAACAGGTAAAAAGTGAAAAAGTTTTGAATAACTATTATATATGATGTATACTTGTATCTATATATGTATATGTATAATTGTAAATAAGCAAATTATATTTAAATTTAAATAATAATTGTCATTTTTTTTTAGATTGAGGAAGAACAAATGTTATTAAATGAATTAAAGAAAATTGAAGCTCGTAAAAGAGATAGAGAACGTAAAACACAAGATCTACAGAAATTAATAAGCCAAGCAGATAGTCAAAGTGAAGTAACTCGAAAAACAGACAAAAAATTGCCAAAAAAGAAGTTGCATCATTCAGCAAGACCTTCTAGACTAGATCCTAGTGTAATTTTATCAGTTTTTTTAAATGTTTATATATGTGTGTATGTGTGTGTGTATGCTTGTATGTATATATATAATTGTAAGAATAGTTATAATTTTTATTTATTTTTCAGACTGTTGAAATAACAGGAATCAAATTTCCCGATTTCAAAAATAGTGGTGTATCATTACGATCACAACGAATTAAGTTACCAGCTAATGTAGGCCAGAAGAAATCAAAAGCTATTGAACAAATGCTTCAAGAATTACAAATAGGTTTAATAATTTTTGATGTTATTTTTAATTTGTTAATAATACAAAGTTTAATCAAATTAATGCATTTAAAATATCTTTGAAAAAATATATTAAGAGTAAATATATATTAAACTAGTTTACATATTACACACACACAATATACGAGAGTCGTTTAATAAGTATGGTAAAAAAGTAAGAAAAACTAAATTGAAAAATTTAATTAAATTAAATAATAAATAAATTTACCATACTTATCAAACGACCCTCGTGTGCGTGTATATATATATATATATATATATATATATATATATATATATATATATATATATATATATATATAAAGTATTAAAAAAATATATATTGTTTAAGAAAATTTCATTTATTTATTATTTTAAGTTTCTATGGTTTATGGAATGTTTGTTTAGTAGTTAATCAAAATTATTTTTGTTTATTGATATTTTTTTTAATGTAGTCATCCAAATGTGACGCCTAGATTTGTGTTTTATTAAAAAGAAACGTGTATAGGGAAACATGTATATCTTTGTTTCTTTTTAAAAAAACACAAATCTAGACATCACATTTGGATGATCCTATATTTATAACTATATGTTGTCATTTTTTAGATGCTAATCCAATACCAACTGAAGAAATATGCCAAAACTTTAATGAACTTAGAAGTGATATAGTTCTTAATTATGAATTAAAGAGTGCCCTTTCAACTTGTGAATTTGAATTACAATCATTACGACATCAGTATGAAGCACTTAATCCAGGGAAAGTAAGTAATTATTATAAATATTAAAACTGCTTATTAACATAAATAAAAAGTTAATATATGTCTACATGTATATGTTTGTATTTATTTTTAGATATTATCAATTCCATCAGCTATAGCTCCAAATTCTGAACAAGATGGTATCAAACAAGAAATTATTGACGTTGTTGGGTCTCCAGGAACTCCAGTTCATACTTAATATTTTTTTTTATAAATAAATAAAGTTTTATATAAAATTGCTGTTGTTCATTTATTTATTATAAATATAATTTTTTAGCAATTTTTGAATGAAAATTAAATACTTGTGAGGAGTTTTGTTCTAATTATGTTTTATTAACATAAAAGAACTCACTTATATTATATTCATTATTCTAGAAAAAAACTTTGAAAAAAAGAAATAATAAAAGAAAAATTTTCTCTTTATTTATTCATAAATATGAAATTAATTTGTGTAAAATAAATGATAGCAGTAAATAAAGTAATATACTAAATTGCATAGTAAAAAAAATTAAAATATCTATAGATAACTACAAGAAATAAAAACAGCTAAATATTGAAGGATATGTAGAAAGTAAAAATATATTTATCTGAATAATACTAATTTTCATGATTTTAAGAACTCGATCCTCATAATTTATATTTTTTAAATCATTTCACTAAAAAGAAGCAAATAAACTATTTTCCCCATTTTTTAATTAGATTGTTTTACAATTGAAAGTATTTAATATTGATTTAACATTTATACAGCTTTATCACATTTAAATTTATTAATTATTTTAAAACTTCATGTAGAGAATGTTTTTTAAAATATTAATATACATGAAGAAACCCTATTTAATTGATGTCTATTTCAATTATTCTTTTTATCTTTATTATTTAACAAAGTATTAATTATATTAATTTTAATTATGTAATTATGATTTTTACACAATTTGATTTAATAACATAAATTTAATATTAAATATCTGAGTTGAAGATAAGCATTAAAACTAGACAAAAAAGTAATTGAAATGTTTTTTATTGGGTATCATTAAATATGAACACATTCGATTTGAAAACAAGAATATAAAAAGAAAATAATACACATCAGAGAAATGAAATTAATTTAATTAGAAAAATAAAAATTAGCCACACAAAGAAAATAATGTAATACAAATTATTTAACTCATTTTGTAAAAGTATAATATTATCGAGAATAATGAATAGTTTACGACTGAAGAGTTGATTCGGATCAATGATGAAATGAGTCTTTCTGTGCTGTTTTCGATTTGAACGAAAATAAATAAATTTTGAACGTTTAGACAATATTGGTTCACAAAAATTATATTGACAGGATATTATTGTGTTTGCAATTAAAAGATATAAAGAAAATAAGCATTTAATATTTCTAATCTGATACACATTTATAATAATAATAAAAAAGGTACTTGATAACTAAACAAATTAATGTTATTAGTAACTTAAATCAAATCTAATGATATTTACATTTATACTTTATAAAATTTAAACACAACTATTAGAAAAAATAAAAACAGTACTTTTTTAAGGATTTTTTCTTATAATGGAATTTAAAAGATATAAATATATTCAGTGAACCAGCATTGTCACTAATATAAAAATTATATAAAACTTAATTCAAGATGAATGGTGCTCATATTCTATGCGAGGTCTTTTTCTCGAACAATTACCATCACCATCAGTTGTTCCTTCGGATGAATTGTGGTCACGTTTTTTGTGAGGATTCTAATAAACAATAAAAAATGTTATAAATATTTTATATTAAAATATTTCATACATATTTTTGAAAATATGATTATTCATTACTTAATATTAAATGTTACATGCATGCAATTTTTTTTGTTATTTATAATATATATAAATTGAATTTTAAAATTGTGGAAAATAGTTTTATAAAGAATAATTTCATAGTGGTATAATAGATGTTTTGAGTGAAATTGTATAAATTCCTATAACGTAAATTAATTGAACTAGATAAAACTATTAAATACTAATTGTTTACTACTATAATATAAAATGATATGTATATTTTTAATTTTTATCACATTAATTTAAAAAGCATGGCATTTACATTATTAGTATTTTGATAGAATTTTTTACTTTGTAGAATTACAAATAATTATTCGAAAAAGAAATAATTGCATTTAAAAAGAATTTTATCATAATATATATTCTTATATCAATAATCAAAATTTCTTTTTTCTAAGTTATGACATTTTGTATTTAATTAACTATAACATCTAGGTTAAAAAAATTAGTAGTCATATACAGTAGAATTAAAATGAAAAGTTGACTATTAAATATTTTAAATATAACTTTTTATTATGTCTAACAATATTCATAAACTTTACTACAAATAAAGAAAATAACTTTAATACAAAGAAATCATACCTTCTTATCCCATTGCTGATGCAAGTACCTTAATAAAATGCTCGTTTTTTCAGTGACTATTACTAAAAAGATAAAACTGTTTATTTGCTGTCAAATTGAAAATTTAGTACAATTTATGATAAATACTTTGCTCTGACGGGTGATCCTTTGTTGGCAGATATACAGATGGACGTTTCATACCTGACCGACTTGTGTTGTCTGTGTGAAAACGTGCGAAATTATTTTCGTCATATGATGGTAATCCTTTTAAAAACTCTGCAACGGACTAAAAACATAAAAATTATTTCAATGAAAATATTATCACACTTCAAGCACACCCCCATTGTATTCAGTAGTGGTGGTAATATCAACAAGTTATTTTATAAAATAAAATTTTGTATTTACCATTATTGATTTTGATTATGAATTTTTCGTATTGTTCAGTTTGGCACGGAAACAAAATAAATTTGAAAAATAATTTAATTATCAGTAAAAATGTTCTTATAAACAGCTGATTGTTTCTAAAGTGACGTTAGTGTAGCAAGTATGACCAACACGTTGTTATAAATTCAATGTGAAATACACCAACGACACGTGTTTCAACTTTTGACAATTGGTCCAGTGAATGGTGCTGCTCGTACTAATTTAAATATTCATTTTTATTTATTTGTAATTATTTTTGGCTATCAAAATTATGGACGAATTTATAAAAACGCGTTTATCTAGTCTACTGGGATTTAATGTTCCAGATGAAATGATAAAGTAATGTTAACTAAGCTTATTAAGGATTATAAATTATACAGAATATTTTCATAGATTATATATATATATATATATATATATATATATATATATATATATATATATATATATATATTTATATATACATACATACACACACACATACATACACACACACATACATACACACACACACACTTTTATAATTGTAACTTTTTTAATAATTTTTCACTGAGTAGTATTTGTACTTTTTACATAAGCTATTATTAATACTGTTTTTCATTCAAATAATTTTAGTCAAATAATGTCTTTACAATCGGATTGGGATGTTGAAGACTATTGTGAAGGTTTATTGGATAAAACAAATCCAAAACACAAATTATTCATTACAGATTTATTAAACAAAAGAAGAAATGCAATCATGGGTAAAAATGCAGTTTGTATGAATTATTAAGATTACTTTATTATCTTACTTTTTTTTAAAAGAGGGGTCTTGTCGAAAATCATATGAAAGTTCAAATGGTAAAAAGAAGAAATCAAAAAATAAAACAAATACTATCACTAATATGGAACAATTGGAGAAGAGAGATAAGTTCAGTAAAGCAATAGAACCTCAAATAGAAGATTCTGAAGATTTGGCAGTTGTAATTATTATTCTTTTTTCACTTAATTAATAAGTCCAATCTGTTAATTTCAAATTATCATTTAAAACTGAAAAATATGAGAAAATATGTTTTATTTTTTTTTAAAAAAAACGTTGAAAAACAAATACAAAAGAAAATTTATGATTCATGACCATTGTAAATAGTAGTATTGATTAATATATTTTATAATTCATTTTTGAGTATATTTTACTAATTTATTGTTAGTTTTGAAACTGTGGCGGATTCATTTTAACACAAATGAATTTTTATCCCCAACATCACAATGGTTATAAAATGTTGGTGTTGGGGATAAAAATTCATTTGTATTACTAATTTATATTTAAAAATATAAATCATTATGTGCACATGTGTGTGTATAGACACATTCACATGCACACACACACTATATATATATATATATTATATATATATATATATATACACACACTTTCATATATTTTTTATAATAAAAATTGGTAATCAGTTTTATATCAATAATTTAGTTATGTACAATAATAACATTTTATACAGCTTAACCAATTTATTGCAGAAAAATACCAGTCATAAATACAAAAAAGCTGTTTTCACACCATTTAATTATGATAAGAAAAAACCTCTTTTGCCAGGTATGTATGTGAGTTAAGATTAAAGGATTTTGTTCTCTGTATTTTTTTTTTTTTTTTTAGGCCGAAGATTATGTGGTTGTAGTGCACGTGATCATAAAATAGTAAATAATTGCCTAGAGTGTGGGAGAATTACTTGTGAACAAGAAGGCTCAGGTCCATGTTTTTTTTGTGGAAATTTAGTAAGTCATTCTTCAGTTATGTAATGCTTATCAGTGTTGTTTTTTAAATGTTTTTATTAAAATTAAGTAACATTTAAGTCAGTTTGTTGTAAATCATATATTTAATGTTATTAATAAAAAGTAATTTTGTTACAGGTTGTTTCAAAAAAAGAAAAAAATATTATTGATTCTGAAACTGAGAAAGCATCATCATTAATTCGTAAACTTATGAGCCAACCTAAACCTAAAACAAAAGCTTATGAAGATGCAGTTGCTAGAAGAGATCAAATGAGAGATGCTGATATAAATAGGTCTTATATTTATATACATATATATATATATATATATATATATATATATATATATATATATATATATATATATATATATATATATATATATATATATATATGTATGTATATATATGTATATATTAACTATTCATGTAGCAAATTTTTTTTTGGTATTATAATAAATGTATTTACATCTTGTTAAATATAAATATTTTTTTAGAGAAGAACGTCAAAAAATTATTGATGATGAATCAGATTATTTTCCACTTAGTGAAAATATATGGGAAAAAAGTTCTGTCAATAAACTTGAACCAGTTAAAGAATCATATTATGAAGTGAAAAAA
This sequence comes from Neoneuromus ignobilis, assembly GCA_029203775.1. Lineage (NCBI taxonomy): Eukaryota > Metazoa > Arthropoda > Insecta > Megaloptera > Corydalidae > Neoneuromus > Neoneuromus ignobilis. Next base: position 36,971,772 of record CP092089.1, on the reverse strand, counting down.
GATGAGTTTATTCCACTAGCTAAAATTGGTAATTATTTTCATTAATGTTATTATTACACAATTATTTATAAACTATGAGAAAAAAATTACTTTGAGTATACTAGAAAATAATTATATTTGAATAATAGTTGTTATTACCATTAATTCTCTTCATGTTAATAAAATTAAAAGAAAATATTGTGGATTAAAATATTTATAATCTATTTAATACGTGCATTTTTTGTATGTATTTTAATATAAATATTATTATATATAATTTAAAAAATAATTTTATTTGGTATTTAAGCTTTATTTACATTGACAACTTAAAAATTAGATTATAAAAACATGTGATAGGTAAATATGAAATTTTACATAATTTATTTTCTTTAATAGATGTGAAATCAAATAATCAAAATAAATTTCAACAGCATGATTATAAAGATGGAATAACTGAAATAGCTTTTATCAGTGAAGAAACTGAAAGGTTCATTGAATCATTTGAAGAATTACGAATGTATGAACTTCGTGGTGTTAATGTAAGTTCACATTTACTTGCATTTTAAGTAATTTATTTTATGAAGACTTTTAATTTTTGTTATATATATATATATATATATATATATATATATGTGTGTGTGTGTGTGTGTATATATATATATATATATATATATATATATATATATATATATATATATATATATATGTGTGTATATATATATATAGAGAGAGAGAGAGAGAGAGTGTAAATAGCCCAAATAATATTGAAGGATAATAAAGAATAGTAAATGATATTAAGCAAGTAAATGTATGTTTAAATCATTCAGTTTTATTTGGCCACTATAAATATATCTACTGTAAAAATTAAAAGTGAAATGTATCAACTAATTAATAAAATGAATTGATCTTTTGTTAAAGTCTCCAGATGAGTTTGATTTTGAAAAAAATCTTTGGGAATTAAACGATGATGTAGATACACGAGGAGTGTGCTTAAGTTTACATCAGCCATATGCATCACTTGTTGTATGTGGTATTAAAAAGTAAGTTTAAAGAATAAAAATACTTATATTTAATAGATAACATTAACTGGCATAAAAATGTTAAGTTTATATATGTGTTCACATATACAAACATATATTTTAGACATGAAGGTAGAACATGGAAAACAAACTATAGAGGTCCTCTTTGGATTGCTTCAGGGGGAAAAGAACCATCTTTAGAAGAAATCCATTCAGTTGAAAATTTCTATAGAAATTATTATAATGGTAAAGTTCACTTATAATGATATATTTTCATAATATATATTACATTTATCTTTTTAGATCCATTTATAGATTTTCCTACTTCATATCCTACTGGAAAATTATTAGGACGTGTATCATTGATTGATTGCCTTCCACAATCTCAGTATCGTCAAAAGTATCCAAATGGCGAATCAGAGTCAAAGTTTGTTTTTATTCTTGAAAATTATATATCTTTACCTGTACAATTTTCTATTAGTGGAAAGTATAAATTATGTAAGTTTTTAACTTTAATTTATTTTTTTAATATTTAATTTTCTATTTTGATATATAATTATTTTGTTTTATAAATAGTATCTTTTAACACTTTTTAATTAGTAATTGATTTAATGATTTCATGTTGAAAGATTTTGTTAATTGAACTATCATATATATTACAAAGTATAATTTATTGATATTTTGAGTTATATACAAAAAATAAATTTTATTTTTTAATGCTTATTTGAACCTTTCTTCATATTTTTGAAATGTATTCAGATTATTTGTTATGATTGAATTAAGATATTCTTATTTAGACTTATTTAAGAACAAAATTCTAACCAATGAAATTAAATATAATAGTAAATATAAAATACCGGTGGTTAAAAATATAATATAAATTTTATTAAAATATTGTTTTATGTTGTAAAAATGCAGAAACGAATAAATTTGTTTCATTATTTATTAACAGTTATTTATAATTTTTATTTTGATTTCATTATTATGATTCAAAATTCTCCAATCATAACTAATATGAAATTATATTAGTTATAATTAATTTCATATTAATTATAATTAATATGAAAGTTTTTAAAAATTTATACAAATACCTTTTTTTTGTAGATTATTTGCCAAAAAAGTTGCATACTATTGCAGGATTGTTAATTAGAAAAGTTCAAAGGACAAATAAAAGAAAGTAATAATTAAATTTGTAAAAAATATATGTAATTTTTTATTGTTTTACTTCTCCTGAGCACATTCAGTGAACTTACAGTATTTAGTTATAATAAAATAATAAAAATAAATAAATTATGATTTTTATGTAAGAACAATACATAAATATATTCATTATATATAATTTATATAAATCTTGAAATAAATATGTGAAAAATGAAATAGTTTTGGTATCAATATTGCAAAATTTAATGTGCATATATGTGAATACTACATGCACGTTATATATATATATATATATATATATATATATATATATATATATATATATATATATATATATATATATATATATATATAAATATAAATAATAATAATTATTTTATTTATTTGCTCTAACTTCACTTAACTTTATATTTTAAGCTATGGTTATGAGCAATTTTTGTGTTATAAAAATGCAATAATTTAATAGTTTTATATTAATCATTATTTAATGATTAAAACAGTTTTTTATATACAAACACTAAAAAAACATATACAATACAACCTTATTTATTTTCATATAAATCACATTGAGGAATACCTTTATATCAGGTACTAGTTGAAGATTCATGCTTTTATACCATAATAATGTGGGAAATAGGTTTTAAATGTAACTGATGCAAAATGTTCTATATAATACGATTTATCAATGCCCAAATGATAACAATGCATCAAACGGTGTGAAAAACAACTGTAAAAGTACAAAAAACATGTCTAAATTGACATAAATTTGTGTTGTTTATATACAAAATGTCATAAATTCGAATAAAATGTACACATTGTGAAATTACTACCTTGAAATTGTTCAGGATAAAAGAAATTTTCAGTTGTTTATATCAATGTAAAAAATAATTTTATTTATAAAACACATTACATACTATATAATAGCAATTAATTTTAACTATAATTAAAATCTAAAAAATAATAATTTTTTAGAAATGGATATTTTTATCAATATACATTTGTGATCATTTCTTGATGAGGTAAAAATATTATAAATTACTTAACATTCTAACATAACAAAATCTAAACGTTCAATTTTTTTATTATCCATTCCTTACTTTATATGTATTTAAATGGTGAAGATATTCTCATTTGACTATAAGTTTTTTAAAATTTGATAATAAAATAAATATATTGACATTTTATACTAATGTACTTTAGAATAACGGTATTATGATCGAAATTCACATAAATAACAAAGAATTAATAAAAAATAGTTATTGAAAGCTTTAACCATCTTTCATAACAGTTAATGATTTTTCTATAAAAAATGTAAATATTCAAATAGATTGATTTGATATAAAATAATATTAATGAAATATAAAAGTAGATTAAATAGTGTTATTTGAATAAACAGAAAAATATTTTTACTTTTTTTATTTTATTTTAAAACAATGTTGATTTAAATATTGCACAGTTGTTTAAAAAACAACCGTGAATTTTATTTATTTTTCACATGTAATTAAGTATTAAAAATGCATTTCGTGAGAAATAAATTGAATGTTGACTTTGTTGTGATTTATAAACACTATTTTTATTTTGTAGAATTACAAATAATTATTTAAAAAGAATTTTTTTTTATCATAACATAAATTCTTATATCAATAATCAAAGTTTTCTTTTTTCTAAGTTATGACATTTTGTATTTAATTGACTATAAAATCTAAGTTAAAAAAATTAGTAGTCATTTACAGTAGAATTAAAATGAAAAGTTAACTATTAAATATTTTAAAAATAACTTTTTATTATGTCTAACAATATTCATAACCTTTATTACAAATAAAGAATATAACTTTAATTCAAAAACCTTTCTTCGGTTCCCATTGCTGACGCAGGTAACTTAATAAATTGCTCGTTTTTTCATCAACTATTTCTAAAAAGATAAAATTGTTTATTTCCTGTCAAATTGAAAATTTAGTAGAATTTATGATAAATACTTTGCTCTGATGGGTGATCCTTCGTTGGCAGATATACAGATGGACGTTTCATACCTGACCGATTTGTGCTGTCCGTGTGAAAACGTGCAAAATTATTTTCGTCATATGATGGTAATCCTTTTAAAAACTCTGCAACGGACTAAAAACAAAAATTATTTCAATGAAAATATTATCACACTTCAAGCACACCTCCATTGTATTCAGTAGTGGTGGTAATATCAACAAGTTATTTTATAAAATAAAATTTTGTATTTACCATTATTGATTTTGATTATGAATTTTTCGTATTGTTCAGTTCGGCACGGAAACAAAATAAATTTGAAAAATAATTTAATTATCAGTAAAAATGTTCTTATAAACAGCTCATTGTATCTAAAGTGACGTGAGCAAGTATGACTAACACTTTATAAATTCAATGTGAAATACACCAACGATACGGTTTTCAATTTTTGACAATTGGTCTAGCGAATGGTGCTGCTCGTATTAATTTAAATATTCATTTTTATTTATTTATAATCATTTTTGGCTATCATAATTATGGAGGAATTTATAAAAACGCGTTTATCTAGTCTACTGGGATTTAATATTCCAGATGAAATGATAAAGTAATGTTAACTAAGTTTATTAAAGATTATAAATTATACAGAATATTTTCATAGATTTTATACACGCACACACACACATATATACTTTCATATATTTTTTATAATAAAATATAATAATGTAAATTTTATTAAAATATTGTTTTATGTCGTAAAAATGCAGATACGAGTAAATTTGTTTCATTATTTATTAACAGTTATTTATAATTTTTATTTTGATTTCATTATTATGCTTCAAAATTCTCCAATCATAACTAATATGAAATTATATTAGTTATAATTAATTTCATATTAATTATAATTAATATGAAAGTTTTTAAAAATTTATACAAATACCTTTTTTCGTAATTATTTGCCAAAAAAAAGTTGCATACTATTGCAGGATTGTTAATTAGAAAAGTTCAAAGGACAAATAAAGGAAAGTAACAATTAAATTTGTATAAAATAATGAATTTTTTTTATTGTTTTACTTCTCCTGAGCACATTCAGTAAACTTACAGTATTTAGTTATAATAAAATAATAAAAATAAATAAATTATGATTTTTATGTAAGAACAATTCATTAATATATTCATTATATATAATTTATATAAATCTTGAAATAAATATGTGAAAAATGATATAGTTTTGGTATCAATATTGCAAAATTTAATGTGCATATATGTGAATACTACATACACGATATATATATATATATATATATATATATATATATATATATATATATATATATATAAATATAAATAATAGTAATTATTTTATTTATTTGCTCTAACTTCACTTAACTTTATATTTTAAGCTATGGTTATGAGCAATTTTTGCATTATAAAAATGCAATGATTTAATAGTTTTATATTAATCATTACTTAATGATTAAAACAGTTTTGTATATATAAACACTAAAAAAACACATACAATACAACCTTATTTATTTTCATATAAATCACATTGAGGAATACCTTTATATCAGGTACTAGTTGAAGATTCATACTTTTATTGATATATTAAAAAAATATATATATTTTCAGTGTTTTGTAAAAATGATGTAATGTATTCTTTACCATGAAAATTCTATATAGATGAAATAATATTAAATGCAATAAACTCCAATGAAATTTTATAAGAGTTTTGTAAAAGTTCATAGAAATTTCACCTTTCTTATTAATTGTTACTATATTATTATTTTGCATTAAAGTTTTAATAATTTTTGTAACAATTTTCATAAATATTGTATTTTTTAAATAAATTTACATTTAATAATTGATGAGAAATATTTTTAAAAATATAGAATAAAATTAATGAATACTGGTAGTTTAATATGAATCAAAAAAATGTAATTAAAATTTAAAAAAATTAGGTGAAATGATTATGATTGTTTTGTATTGCACTTTAAATGCTATGTATTTATTTGTCTAATTTTTATTTACTAATTTTGGGAAAAATGCTTCTATTGGTAAAATAGGATCATCTGTTGCTATTGTAAAATAACTAGGGACACGCCTACTTGTTGGAGAAACTGTTTTAAATTTTCCAGGTGTATTATAGTCTTTACTTGCTGATTGTGTTAAATCAGCAACACGTTGAGATTGTAAAAAAGATGATGCAGGATCATTTTCATCATTTTCCGTTGTTGATACTTCTTTTTTATGTTGATCAAATAAATCTTCAATTCCAATATGACTTTCTTCTGGTTTCATTGTCCATTTTTCAATTTTTGATTCCGACATTTCCAGAGAATTTGTTGTCTGTATTGGTATTGTTTCAGTTTTTATCAATTCAAAGTCATCGGTTTCTATATTTTCTGCTTCTGTTGGTGCATTTGTTGTAGTTGTTAAATTTTGTGTTTTCTGTTTATTCAGTATTCTTGTACGTAAGCTTATAGGCGATGGACGTTTTAAGCTTGACAATAAAGTATTTGATTTAATAACTACTCTTGATGGAGCAACAGTGACCGTGTTAGAAACTGCTTCAGTTGTACTTGTTGATCTATATCGATTGTAATATTTTCCGGTACCTGGACGGAGTCGATTAGCGCTAGTTCTGTATATATTTTTCTCAGTAGTTGTGTTTACATCTGTTTCTGTATCACTATTTGATGTTTCCTTGTAACGACTGTTTTTAGGTATGAATTTTGAACGCGGAGAACTGTTTTCATTTTGAGTTGATTCTGTACTAGAATGTAATCGTATTCTTGGTGGCATTCGAATTTTTGATATACTCGAAGAAACAGTTGTAGTTTCATGTGTAGGTTCTGTAGTTGTTGAAAGTCTTTGTTTATAATCTTTTATACTAAAACGTGGTCTGTTAACATCATATCGATTCGGTCTTGTGCGGATTCTATTGGGTCTAATAGTTGTGGTAGTCGGTTCGATTGTTGTTAAAACTTTCTCAGTTGTTTCGATTGGTATATTTAGCGTTGTATGCTCTGGTATTTGCAAATCAATTTCAGGTTTTAAATATTCAGTAGTGATTTTGCCAGTGTTTCCGTTATTACTTATTTCGACAATTTCGTTTTCTGGTGTTCGTGTACTTACAAATATTTCTGTAATAAATTCATTAACACGTTCTGTAGTTGTTACTGGAGACATATACTTATTTTCTTGTATATATTCATTATTTAAAGGTGATTGTGTAATAACATAGTCCGGTTGATGTTGAAATACAGTTTGTTCTTTTAATACATAAGGATTTTGTTCATATTGTTCCGTGGGACGTAATCGTAATCGCTGTTTTCCTCTGGTCAAGACTGTTTTTTCATCCTTTACAAAATCAGATGCATCATCTAACTCACTTATATTTTCTCTAACAGGTATGACTTTATGATTGTTTGTATCTGTATATCTATGACGTGATTTGGTTTCATCATGATATTTTGGTCTGGAAATATAGTCAGTATCTTCAAAAGCATCTACGAATATAGAGGGTCTCAAACGTTGTTTTTGAGGTGTTCTGCCACTGTCTCTATATTTAACATCAGTATTATCATGGTTTTTAATTCTTTCAGATTGATCAAAATCACTGTCTTCAGATACATATTTGTGATTTATATTTGTATACTTGTGATTGTTATTTCTTTCTCCTTCCTCTACTTCATATTCATACTTATTTGGATTTGATAGCTTATTCATTTGTTCGTTGTTTTCTATTTCTACTATTTTTATCGGAATTGTAGGTTCTACTGTCGGCTGAACACTCGTTAAAAGTTCTAATTCAGGCGCATGTGTCGTCCTATACGATGGTCTCTTTCTTGGTCTATTATATTCTTGTCGATGATTCTGGTATGCTTGTGGCTCATTATCTCGATTTTCTTCATACACTTCTTTTACGGGCATTTTTTCACGGTGGTATTGTTCGAAAGACGATTCAGTAGTTGTTCTTATTCTCTGACGAACATTTGATGGTCTTGTTGGTCTTCGTCTTCGATGATTTGGATTTCTTTGGCGTGGTCTCATTGTAAAAGCAACGGCCGTAGTTGTCGTCCGAGGTGGTTTTGTAGGTTTTACTGTGGTAGTCTCTGTTTCTTGTTGATTATCTACTGGATAGAAAAAGTTTGTAGGATCTAAAGTGGGTAAAACAGGAGGTAAAACGTTTCCAGTCGTAGTCGGTACATCGTTTTGATTGTAATTAATTTGTGATTCTTTCATAGGCCCAGATACTTGTGTATTTATACCGATCGGGAATTCGAATTGTTGCCCATTGTAATGAGTTGAAATTTCGACGTGTGGTTGACTGGTTGGTGGAAAATCAGTAAAAGGAAAAATGGCTTGGTTAGGGGCTATTTGCGGATATGTAGATATTTCATTCAAAGTGGGTATTGTAGGGAATGGAACATCTGGTTGGTACGGCGTTGGTAAGAATGGTTCTTCATGTATTTGATATTGTTTCTGTGGTATTTTAACGACATGTTCATCAAGTTTACCCTCGGTTACTTCGTAGGTGTGACCTTGCCCGTAGTTTGCAACCGTCGCTACTTCTTTTATATTAAAGAAATTTCCGTTTTGATTATGTGGCGTGTAATTGGGCGGTATTTCATTGTGAAATACGTTGAATTTTTCTTTAGTAATCTCTAGTTCAACGTTCGGTATATTTTGCCGTTGACTTGTAGTATATATTGAATTTACCTGAAACGGAGCCGATAGTTGCGCGACAGTTTCGGGAAAAACACTGTTAATATTTTCATTTATATGTTTTTGTGGTATTAGTTCTTGTTTCGTTTTTTCCGTTTTATGTTTACCGATGATAACTTGTTCACGATAATTTGTTGGTGGTGTTATTAAAACCGTTTCCGTTGGCTTTGGACCTTTTTCAAAAACGGTTTCAGGTCGTTTCGTTTCTATTTCAATAACAGGTTTATAAGGCGGTGGCGGCACCAAGTGTTTAGAATATTCATTTTCAATGAACGGAAAATGAGTGAATGGTTTTAAATATTGTTGGTTTCCTAAATTTTGTATGTCGTCGTAACTAGGAGTACTAAAATGATGGCTATTAGATGTTAATGGTAATTCAAGGTGAGAATTTATATTTTGTTGAAGCAAATAAGGCTTGTTTGCAGTCTGGGCTGTTTGCTGCCCTTGTAGAGCGGTTTTCTTACTTCCGGGAAGAAAATAGGCATACGAAGCTGAAAAATATATGAATTTAATTTATTTTAATACAAACTTTTTAAAATGTAGACATACGATTTATGAATTTGTTCTAAGTAATTTTAATTAAGCATATTTACTGATGAACAGAAAGTGTACTTTTAAGTATTTAATATTTATACATGTATTAATTTAAAGTTTATTCAAATAGATAATGGTGTTATCAATTATAGTTTAATGAGTTATAAACTGTAAATAACAAATATTTTCTAATAAATTTTCGAATATATTTTTTTAATCTGTTTATATATTTTAAAACGTTTCAATTTTTTTGTCAAAAATGGAAATATCTAATTTTATATGAATTAAAATCTTGATTTTTTTAATTTTAAATTAAATTGAACATTTTTTTTTTGTGATGACAGGAAAGATTCTGCGTAAAATTAATTAAGAAATAAGTAAAAATGATAGTCAAATATGAAAACAGCATATTAGTCTCGAGATAGATGATAGCAACGATTTTGACGAAAGAAATTATTTCAATGAACGAATATTTGACAGTTGATTATATTTGAATGTATTATATAGAGTGCCCCAAGTGGGATTGAAGGATATAATATGTAAAAGTGTGTCTAAACTTTTAATCTCATTTGGGTCATCTGTATATTCATCTGTAGCTTTGTACACAAATCTTGAAGTTAGATACTAATTAGGCATTTCAATAAAACAATAAGCCTAAGTAAATCGCAAGAATTCGTTAAATGCTCGATTCTATGTAATGTTCTAAGTTAAAAAGATGGTAATAAGTACTTGGAAGGAAATAAATTCATTTTTTGTCAATGCAGATAAAAAGCAACTAATGTTTAATTGAAACGAATGTTATAAAATATTAATAATATTTAAAAGTTTAGAAAAATTCCTCCTGATTTTTTTTTCTGTGTAGACTTGTGATATTTTTTCTCATATCGATCGTATCTTTTTATTTTCTCTTAATTTGTGTACATTAAAGAAATGATTTATAAAATATTAGTTTATTTATGCTGCTGCAATAAATAATGAGTACGAAATTAGAATTAAAGGCAACTTAGCGATCTTTAAAAAATAAGATCTGATGTACTTAGTAAAATAAAATGATTTCATAATAGAATTCAGTTTTGTTTCGAACAATCTACATATAAAGAGAAAAACTAGAAAGCAGTAAAAATATTACCCAAAAGAGATGGTGGTGGCGGTACAAATATTTCATCTCTATTCGTGTTAGCCGTATATTGCAACATCGGTTTTTGACGTTTCGCTGATAATGCCATATGTGCTTGTAGTTTTCCTATAACAGGATGTCGAAACGCAACCTTATGCCCTTTCATACCCAAGATTGCAATATTTGGACTCCTGAGCACATTTTGCGTTTTGTCGAAACCAGTCGGACCGAAATTATTTTTTAGTACGTTTGCGCTTCCCGTTAATGGCACTGCATTAACGGCACTCGGCTGCGTTTTAAAACCAATCACAGGCTGTTGTGATCCGCTCGAGCCGATCGTTTGGACGCGAGTGTTCGTCGCCTGATTCAGAATGTTTTTTGTCGGTAGTTGATAGGCTGATTGTTGGAACGATTGTTGCAGTCCCGGTCCCGAAACAGATTGTCCTAAATTCATATGGTTAGGATTTTGATGCAGTTGAAAGAATTGCTGTTTATGCTGTTGTTGCTGCACATTTTGGCTGTTTTGTAAAAATTGTTGATTGTTTTGTTCTACTTGAGGTCTTCGCATGTGTTTCAGTTCCTCTGATGATATTATCGGCCTCCATCCATCAGACGTCATAGGTATTTTGTCCTTAAAAATGAAAATTGTTTGTTTATATGTATACTGTTCTTCAGTTTACTTCAACATAATATTAGCTTTAATAGCAGTATCACATAAACAAAAAAATCATTCTATTCTATTATCAGTCAAATGAAAACAATATTTCTAGACGTGTTTTTACATGAGTACAGTTTTTGTATTATGTAGAGCAATAAAACAACTTAATTGTAGAGATTATATAGATGTTCTAAAAATAAATAAACATTCTTGTAAAAGATGTTTTCAATTGAATTCAACCGATGATCTTACGATCAAGTTTTCGATATATATATATATATATATATATATATATATATATATATATATATATATATATATGTATGCATGTATATGCTGCCAGTAGAGTAACGACATGCATCACCGCCTGTCATGCGGAAGATTGTTTTTGATCTTCGAGAATCCCTCAAGCTATATGAGTTGATCATGAGACCGACATCATCTCGTAAAAAACATAACTGTCATGGAACTCTAGCAAGAGAAGCCTTGCTGCTATAGCATTGTTAGAGAGGCTAAGACCTTACAAGTGCTATGGGGTACCGAAGAGTAGTAGTAGTATGTACGTATATATATAAATACATATATATGTATACACACACTAAGTATCAGTCGAATTTATTTTTTTATAAAAACAATGTATGTGAATTTTCTCCAAAAATTAGGATACAGAGAAAAGTCGAAAATGAAGAATTAAAAAAATCGGAAGTTTAATAAAAATTCACTCTTATATTATCTTGACACATTTGAAAATGAAATTTTGAAAACAATTAATATAACTTATATTTCTTGCAATTAATAAAATATAAACAAGTCTCCGCTTATTGAATAAATTTTTAAAAAAGTATAAACTTTACGAGGTTTCCATTTGATGAAAACTATTGACTAAAAATTCTTAATAGTTCATTTTCTATAAAATAAATATTAATTTTTACTTACTGCTCTTTCCAATCCATGTGTGACTATACTACACGCCATTTGGATGGAGATAACTGAAAAAATTGAATTAAATTTATATAGTTTTTTTGTCCATTATATATATATATATATATATATATATATGTATATATATATATATATATAAATTATAAAATATAAAATAAATATTTTTTATACTTTTTAACATAACAAGATTTCCTAAAGGAACTTTATTGAAAAAAAAATCTTGTAGATTATTACTTTATGACAAATATTAGAATTGTAATTAAAAAATAAAATAAAGGTAGTCAATATTAACTTTAAAATATTAATATTTAACTATAGTGACAATTATTTTTAGCTGCGTTTTAAGCACCTTAATTTGTTATTATTTTAAAAAAAAGTATTGTTGGTATTATAATTAGTTCGGGTTTGTGGTTAATTTACTTTTTCATACATGAACTACTTCTACCACTCCCAACGCCTCAAGATTTTTTAAAAAATATTCAATAAACACTGTTATTTACTTTTTTTATTACTTATGTGCTCTTTAATGGTAAAATTATCAGTTTCAGAGAATGATATTATAAAAACTGATTTTTTTAAATGTAGAACTTGAACAATTGCTAATTAATTGAATTTTTAACTATTTTTATATTTCCACGTAAATTTTTGCCAAAATTTTTTTCGTTATTTATGTTTTACAAGTAATTTAATCTTCATAGGTTTATTGATAAATTAAAAATGATAAAAATGTTTAGATTTCTCTCTCTCTCTCTCTATATATATATATATAATTATTAAATACATTACCTGCTATTATTAATATCGGAAAATATTTCGCCATTTTGTTCAATAGAGGCACGCTGACACCTCTTTAGATCTGTAACAATTAAAAATATTAATATTGTTGTAAATAAGATTTCTCTTTAATTAATTTATTGTACACGTATGCTTTTCTCTAATGTAAAAAGAATATCTAATTGGTAAGAATCGTTCATTTGAAACTTCATCATAACATAGAAATTTGATTAAATGTATACATTTAAATCATTTAACATATTTAACCTCGTTTTGATGAAAGTATGTTTGTACAATGTGCAATTAAAATAATAAAAAACAAAGAAATAATTTATTTTGTAAGTAAACTTCGATATTACTATCATTTTTTATAAACGTTTTATAAGAAACTTATTTTCATTTTAAAATGAATAAAAAATATTTTAAACGGTTATTTAAAATGAATGTCATAATTACATAGAAATGAAATAAACTTTATTTATTTACTGAAATTTTTTCTAAGAATGTGCACAAATAATGGTTTACATACATTATGGAATACTATACTTGTGTATCTAATTTTGGATGTTTAAATTTTGTATAAAATTAAATCCTGTTGTGGATTTTATATTTTATCTTATTTAACTAAAGTTTGTATATATATTTATATATGATTTAAAAAACTTTCCATTATCTTACACCCACTACTCTCGTATTTTTATCCTAACCAATGTTATAATCTGTTACAATTAACTCTCAGAGAGTTTTGTTTTGAGAGATTTGAAATCATACTCATTGCACTAACCTCACTTGCGTGTTAGTGAATATATTTTTATTTTAGCTGAGAATATTTTATAAATTTACTTTTCATAGTGAGATCTACCAATTTTTAAAGAATATCGTAATACTTCTTGAATTCTATTTACTCATTCTCGCTACTTTAAGGCAGTGAAGTAGGAATTTTAAACTTACATACATACATACATATATATATATATATATATATATATATATATATATATATATATAAATTAATGATATATATAAATTAATGATTGTTAATAATTAAATAATTATGGATATGTAGAACATTGTGTATTTTAATACTAAGTTGTAAATTATATGATGATACTCTTTATCTTAATATAAGTTTCTCAGGATAAATTTTATAGTGCTTTAATAGTTATATTGGTTTCATTTATATTCTTATCATTTTATTTCAGATATTATTTATAGCAATATCTAATGCTATTTTAATCAAAATTAATGCTTATTTCTTATCCGAATTTCATAAAATGTTTAAAATAATAAATTTGTTACTTTTAGTGTTAATAAATATTTATATATTATTAAAAATAATACACAAGTGAATAAATAGAAAAATGATTTAAATAACATCACCAAGAAAGAATAAATTTAAATCTTGTCTTCGATATAACATTAAAGAGAGTATTAATGGTTATCATATTTTTTTTGTAATATAATATATAAAAAAAATTCTTTTTAAGTAGTATACTTTCTTCTGTCATATTTATTATTTTATATTTGTTAACAGCACATAAACACAACAATTAGTATATAGAAAATGTTCAAAATATTTACTTATATGTATACATTGTCATTTAAAATATAATATATTGCGAATATACGCGAACTTATGTTAATTACTATTGTGATGTAAAAAGACACCTTTTCATTGTTTAACATATCATTCCCCCCGTGTAATTTTCTTACATGTATTTAAGATTAGCGTTTAATTATTTCAAACGAGATAATGACATTCTCTCGCATAGATTAATTGCAATTAAATTGTTAACAAAACCATATACTTGAACTGTTTTCATTTTATTTTGAAGGTTGCTTTTAAAGCTGGCACGTTTTTCAACAAATGGTTTCATAATAGCTTGTTCATTTTTGTACATATTTTTAAAAGTATCTTCATATTTATGTATATATTTTATTTTATGTTAGTAAATTGTTTTAAAGATGTTTTAGACAATTGATAAAATCTAAATGGTGTTATTATTTGTTTTGTAATAGTTCAGTTATGTATGAGATAATCATTTTTAATCGTTTTTTTTAACATTAAATGATTTTATACACGAATTTATAATTAATTTAAATTTTATTTGATTATACCGCCATAATTTAAATATTAAATGTTTAAAATTCATTTCATGAAAATTTATGTTTACTTATAAAAGCAAAAGTTTACATTTATAATTATATGACTGTATGTGCCTTTATGTTCGTTCTAACAATTAAATTTTATGTATGTATATAAGTGTGTGTGTGTAATAAAAAATCAAGTTTAATAAATGAATGTCAAATATTTATAAAAATATTTTTTTAATGATAAACAAATCGAGATAAATTATACAAACTAAATATGGCGTTACACATAGTTATTAAAAAAAATCAGTAATAAAATAAACAACAAAATATTTTTTAAATCAATGATTACATAAATTTAAATAAAAATGATTTTCAATAACAATGTTGAGATAAACATTAAAATCAAAATTAAGGAATAAATTGAAAAATAAGTAGTTACTGAACATTTTTTTAAAATTCTGTAATGTTGAACCACGTGATTTATTGGTTCAAAAAACGTAACTGTGGAGTGAAGTAACATTAAATTTATCAGTACATAATATAATATTTATTTATTTGATATTTTCTGTAATTATCAAAATTAAAATTATTAATTCTTGAAATTTTATTCTCTAATATTTTTTTATTTCAAAAAAAATTAGAAACTATTAAAATTTGCACAAAAATGTGCGTAAACTTTTTTTAATGATTATATTTGAGACTTAAAATTATTTATATATATATATATATATATATATATATATATATATAAGTATGTATATATATTCAATTTGATAACAAAGAAGTACATTTTTTATTATATAACAGTTGAGTAATATATGTTTTTAATTTATACAAGTAAATTAAATGTGTTCTATTTTCTTTTTTAAAAAATGAAAAATATATTTTTCAAAAAGTATGTTTTCTTCGATGTACTGAATATGCACTTCTAGTACCGTACCGAAAAATATTTTGATTATTGGTAAACAGCTTGACATTAAAAAAAAAGAACTCTCGTATAGCTGTTTTTAAAATTAATTTTTTTCTTTCTTGAAAACGATAATTGCTTGACCCTCTGTGAAAGCGACGAATGCCTTCGTTAGAAATGAGTAAACGAAATCATACGATTACATCACAACACATCTGTTATATAGTAATCTTGCGTCCAGTGCTCATACATTATTCGAAGCACGACTTATGACAATCTGTCATATAAACCAGGTTAATAACCGTGAACTGTTGTTTCACAATAAACTGTACATGATTTATATAAATGTATGAAATATTAGCAATTCTAAATGTCGGCAATAGAACCGGAAATGCAATACCAATTTCTTGTGAAAGTAGAATTATTATTATTTATGCGACGATGCCATGCGTTCGTCTATTTATCAGATGAAAAATAAAAATACAGAACTACGACAAATTGTATCTGTGCATATGGTAGAGGATGTCGTTATCGTCAGTTTATCTCGATATAATAAAAATTTAAGTATCTTGTATTGATGTCAACGAAGACATTTGATATACCATAATAATGTGGGAAATAGGTTTTAAATGTAACTGTTGCAAAATGTTCTATCTAATACGATTTATCAATGCCCAAATGATAACAATGCATCAAACGGTGTGGAAAACAACTGTAAAAGTACAAAAACATGTCTAAATTGACATAAATTTGTATTGTTTATATACAAAATGTTATAAATTCGAATAAAATGTACACATTGTGAAATTACTACCTTGAAATTGTTCAGGATAAAAGAAATTTTCAGTTGTTTATATCAATGTAAAAAATAATTTTATTTATAAAACACATTACATACTATATAATAGCAATTAATTTTAACTATAATTAAAATCTAAAAAATAATAATTTTTTAGAAATGGATATTTTTATCAATATACATTTGTGATCATTTCTTGATGAGGTAAAAATATTATAAATTACTTAACATTCTAACATAACAAAATCTAAACGTTCATTTTTTTTATTATCCATTCCTTACTTTATATGTATTTAAATGGTGAAGATATTCTCATTTGACTATAAGTTTTTAAAATTTGATAATAAAATAAATATATTGACATTTTATATTAATGTACTTTAGAATAACGGCATTATGATCGAAATT
Organism: Neoneuromus ignobilis; assembly: GCA_029203775.1. Taxonomy (NCBI): domain Eukaryota; kingdom Metazoa; phylum Arthropoda; class Insecta; order Megaloptera; family Corydalidae; genus Neoneuromus; species Neoneuromus ignobilis. The sequence goes on along the minus strand of CP092089.1, from coordinate 36,954,675 downwards.
CGCATAAATAACAAAGAATTAATAAAAAATAGTTATTGAAAGCTTTAACCATCTTTCGTAACAGTTAATGATTTTTCTATAAAAAATGTAAATATTCAAATAGATTGATTTGATATAAAATAATATTAATGAAATATAAAAGTAGATTAAATAATGTTATTTGAATAATCAGAAAAATATTTTTACTTTTTTTATTTTATTTTAAAACAATGTTGATTTAAATATTAAATAGTTCTTTAAGAATTCAACTGTGAATTTTATTTATTTTTCGCATGCAATTAAGTATTAAAAATGCATTTCGTGAGAAATAAATTGAATGTTGAGTTTGTTGTGGTTTATAAACACTATTTACCTACTTTGTTTACCTAGTTCCACATTATTTTAATTCGATGTTGCTTTAATAACCTTTAAAAGAATCTTATTCTGTGGACAATGTAAAATTATAATATATATATATATATATATATATATATATATATATATATATATATATATATATATATATATATATATATATATATATATATATATATATATATATATATATATATACATACATATATAAATACATACATATATACATACATACATACATACACACATAAGATTTTGAATAGATTGAAGATAACGGATTTATTTTTTTGAAAACATTTATAAAACTAGTTAAGATAAACATAAAAATGTTGATATATATATATATATATATATATATATATATATATATATATATATATATTAATATTAGATTGTCTTAAGTTGTATTAGTGATTGACACGAACATTAACTTCTATTTTGTTTTTTATCTTTTTTTATTTATTTATTATGATCACGAGAAGATAGTACTAATTCACTTGCAGGTCTCATGTTAATCAAATTGCAATAATAGTTATCACAAAATTATGTTTATATTTTACTTTTATTCTACCTATCTGACTTACACACACACACACACATACATATACATACATATATATATATATATTTATATATATATATATATATAAATAAGTGGATGCGGAAGAGTTTTTCATACATTTAAGTTTGATCGATTAATTTTCTAATGAAGAAATTAAATAGGTATGTCGGTGAAGGCGTGCGGATCTCTGATACCGGAAATCTATGTTTTCATTTAACTATTATGATTATAATTGATGATTTCGTGTGTATAATAAACTGTAATTTTCAAACGCGTATGAGGAAACAGCTTCAATTAGAATCTAGATCGAGTTGCAACGAATATTTATTTTTTATATAACATACAGAATATCAATCTTCATATACTGTTTTTTTTAACAGTGAAACAATTTGTATATAATATTACAGTGAGTAGTTTAAATGAGAGCACGTAATGTCAGCGATGGAGAGAATAGACTAAATGTGCTTTTTTGTATACATTTCTTTAACGTTTGAAAGTTACGGTCGTGATCGCATTGTCACTCGTTTATTTTTCGGAAATTTTTAATGAACAATTAAGATTTTACAAGGCTATGATACGAATTATATGATTTTTTATATTAGATGTAAAAAACGTTAAAGAAAAAAATATTCAAAAGTTAGAATACATTTTGGATTTAAATTCATGTTTTATTTTTCATATGAACTTATTTTTTATATATACATACAAGAGTATTTTTTTAAGTTAGAAAAAACTTTCGATAGGAATTCAATTTAAAGTTCTATCACTCTTAAAAAACATTATATATATATATATAATTTTTTTCCAAAAAACAGAATTAAAGTCATTGACTTCTATTTACACAAATTATTTAAAAGCATTTGATAAAGTCCCGCATAAGTTAATCGTAAATAAATTATACGCAATTGGAATTTATAATAAAATCGTTTAATAGATTCAGTCATATCTTCTAAAAACGACTAAAAAAATATTTTTTTATATTCTTTGTTAGTTTGGTTAAAGATACTAAAAAACAGTTTTAGTTCATGATTGATTTTTATTTTATTTATCAATGATGTTCATTATGATATTAAATTAAACATGTAACCCTTATTACCGAAATAATTTGTCCTAAACCGATGCATTGTTATTAAAATGGTGTTTGCTTATATTAGCAAAAATTACAGTTTTTCGAAAAGCATATCTCTAAGCTGAAAAATAGCTGTTTGTATGAGTTGATAAATGACTAAAAGAAATTCAAAAATCAATAAAAAAAATGGTAGTGGTCAAAATTCAATTATCGTCCATTGTATATAAACCAAAAAGTGTTCGTGTACAAATATATAATATTTATTTTATGTGTTTTAAACGACATGTATATCATGTAAATGATGATTTATACTGTTATATAATTTACTGTTTTAAATTATTAGAGTGTGCTTTCTCGTTTTTTAAAACGATTTTGCTGCCTTATAAATATTAAACAAAGTTTTAAACTATTCATCACAGTGTCCACTAGTTCGAATCAGGGCGTATTTAACTATTCATGTTTGTGAATGTCTACTGGATTAGAACAGAACGGAACAAAAATAGCTAGCACATATTTAGTTAGTAGTAAATGATAAATTATACAACTATTAACGTTTAATTGTATTTCTATTTTATTTATTGTACATTGAAAGAATACATGGATTATTTTTAAAATTTTACAGCATTTTGATTATTATTAGAAATCGTTCTCTTTATCCTGCTTCTAGTTTTATGTTTCTTTATTCATTTTAAAGATTTACATCATATTTTTCATACAAAAAAACAAACAATATCTACTATATTTTAATAATTTTTTAATTATTTTTCTTTACTTTTCAAATCAATGTTTTCCACATTTTATATTATACAATTTTATTATATTTTATTGAAAGCGTACTTCATTTTCTAAATATTTATAGAAATTTTAATAATTAATTTTCTGCTTCGATTACGTTTCAGATCAAAATTTTTACGCTTATTTTATTGCACACTTGCTTTCTGTAAAATACATATTTATGTGAAATTTCCAAAATATTTTAAATGAAATGTATATAATTTCGTAAGTTTTCCTTATCACATAATTATCATATTGGACAGAAAATGTCGATTTAATCACAGTAATATATATATATGATAGATCACTTTGTTCTTATATATTATTCATCAATGTGTTCTAGTTATAATCCAGATAATTAACAGGGCGTTTCGGTCAGTCATACCTATAGAAGTGTTCGTACGTGCATAAGAACTCTTCCTGTTTATTTAATGTGATGATAATTATTGTACAATAACATGAACGCGTGCACATAAACTAGCTGACAATTCGTCCATTCGTTAATTCAAAAGCGTTGACAACGGGACAAATGATCTCGATTTACATACAACAATTATTTGTGAATATCGGTGAAAATTAGTGCAAAATAACTGTAAAACGTTCATTGATTCGTAACGTGTGCATTTCATTTCACGCGATAACACAGATTTTATAATAAATAACTTGAAGCGGACGTTTGATATGATTTGAAATTCAGACAAGTAACGGTCAAACTATTTTATTATACACACACACATACACACACACACACACACACACACACATATATATATATATATATATATATATATATATATATATATATATATATATATATATATATATATATATATTTATATATATACACGCACTGTGAAAAAATATTAATGAAAATTTTTTATGTCAAAATTATGTCGAATTAACATTTTACTGGCAAACAAAAAGTGTGACTGTTTAACCGTCCCTGCGATTACAATTTCCGATTTTTATTAATAATTTCAAATAAACAAATTTAATTTACAGTTTTCATTTTATATATTAAATTAAAATGAATATAAAACCATTAGTGTTACTTTGATTGAATATTTCAAACAAGAAGTAATGACCATTTGTGTGTCATATCTACTATTAAATATTCATAATATAACTGATTAAAACTACCTGTACCACTTCTGATGATTTTTTTTAAAAAAAATGTTTCTTGTTTATTATTTGTACTTTTTACAAAGTCGAGAATATTTTTTTAGTTACATCATAATTCATAAAATTAGTAACAATTTTATATCTTTATTAAATTACGACGTAATAGAAGTACCTTTGCCATTAACCAAGCGATGAATTTTTTAATAGTTTATATTATAATATAATTAAAAGTGTATTTATAACTTAATTACATTTAGTTATATTAATTTTTATTTTAGCCAACTATTTTATAGTTTCTTAATTAATATAGTTATTTTTTATATTAAGAATTCATAATTTTAAATTCGTTGTGTTTTTATATAGAATTGTAAATTTTTGATTAGATTTTATCATATAATTACCATGCGATTAAAAATGTTTATCATTTATACATTTGGGAGGTGTACGAAAATTCAATGTATATTCAGTCTTTATAGAATAGGTATTGAAGAGAGGAATACGTTGTCGAAAAATAATGTTGTCAGAATTAATACACAAGATCACAATTTCGCATAAGACCAAAATTAAAGAGAGGGTATATATAATAATTTTAAATTTAGATGTTATAATTTTACGTGACAATCAATAAATTCAAAAAAAGACCTCGTAATTTTTTAAAATAAAATTGTCAGAAATAAACAAGAATAGTTTTCAATACTAGTGGTAGGTATAAATAAATGCAAGTTTTTTGTACTTTTTATAGACTATTCATTAATAAAAACTCAATAAAATTAATTAGTTTACATTTAGAAACAAACATATTGTATATTAATATTTTTACTTAAGTATTTTTTACCTTAATTTGAATGAAATGATGATATAATAATTGAAATGAAATAAATTATTATAAATATAAGTTTTGAATATTTTATACTGATATAAATCTAACAATGCTACTTAAATGCCGACTTAAGAAAAGAATAGGGAAAAATACTTAATTTATTAACAACTATTTTATTTATTCATAATCTAGTTAGTTTATAAAAGCAACTAAAATTTTTGCAAACTTCTATAAATAATGAAATGCCAATTTAATTGAATCTGAATAATAACTATATGAAAGATAACAAAAATAAGAGAATCATATAAATGATTATATAAGAAATGTATGTGTTTTTTAAAAAAGAAATGCAATTTGAAAATAATGTCAGTACATTTTTTCCTATTATTGTATAATTTTTGTGCATGACTCTATCATCTCTAAATTATATTATTTTATTATCACATTTCACAACACTTCACTACTAACATTGTTTTATTCGTCTATTTTGTATGTTTATATTAAGGTTAAATTATTATAATATTTTGTGATTGTTATGTTATTATTTTCTCTTACGATTGTTTCTTTTCTTAGCAAGCAGGAAGTTAAAATCAAATATATATATATATATATATATATATATATATATATATATATATATATATTACTTGAATAAAAAACTTTAACAATGTAACCATAATAATAAGATGTATTTAATTTTTTGTCTACGAATTTATTTTTTAAAAAAATGTTAAAATTTTGATGCAACAATAAAATAAATTTTAGATCCGTGACTTATTCTGTTTCTCTAATAGCCCAGTTTTATATATAATATTTCTACAGACAACGGTTTAAGTATCTGAATAACTTAAATGGTCTAGCGGTGGTTTGTACTATCATATTGTATAGACAGAACAGATTATTTACATTTTTGAAATTTTTAAATGAATTTGTTACTTTATGTCAAACTGAATAAAAAATTTGAAAATAAATTATATTTGTTTATGAATTTTCCCTTTTTGCATTTATTTAAAATTTGAACTATTTATATCAAAATAACATGTAGTTTATATATCAACAGCAGCAACTTATTTTTATCCACTGCTGGATGAAGGCAGTTCCAAAAATTTTACATTTCGACTGATCCAATACCTTTCTCTTCCAGCCCATCCTGAAGAATTTTTAACTTTTGTTTTCTTTTTGATCTACTCAGTCCTCTTTTTATCTCTATATGTTTTTCCTTACATGTATTTTTCCATGCTTTTTTATGATATCCAAAGGTTATATATTTATATTTATATATATAAAACATATGTCTTCCCACAATATATAAAATGTGGTGTATTTATTATTTTATTCGTTTTAATTATTGGATATAAAAATTAATGAGTAGAAAAGTTAAATACTTCTATTATATTTTTTCAATGATTATTTAAAAGTTTACAAACAGTACGTAAACTGATGCGGTTAACCATAATATTTCTTTGAAATTTGTAATTATCGACAATTAAAACATAAATTTTCTGCTTCTATAACAGTAATTTCTATTAATTGCACGAGAATTAGAATGAAACTAGTATATCTTGCTGTAATTATGTTTCTAAAATTAGTAAGTGATAAAAGTATTAAAATATAATTCTTAGAAAAATTGCATATGTCTATAGTAAAAAAAAAATATTTAAATATAATAATAATGCTAACATCCTTATTACATTTTTGAATTATAACCATGAATATATATGTTATATGCACAGAGTCGAACTCGATCGAAATGATAAAATGTGTATATGAATTCATATTGATTTATTCATTAGAGTAAATTAACTAAATTGAAAATCGTGACTTTTTACTGCCATGTTGATTTATTTTTGGTTTTGCTAGCGGCAAACGAGAATGATAATTTGTAGTGAAACGATGTCGCTAAGTTAATTAAGTACATTTATATGAATATGCAGATAATTATATATTATAATTTACAACTGTTCCACAATTGAGAGATGTATACAATTAAAATAATATTAAAGTGGCCACAAACAATCATAACACGTGTTTTATGTTTGCCTATGGTGTTTTCAAACCAACAAACATCAAAAACAGGTGCATCCTGTGTCATCAGTAATTTTGTAGTGAGTTACTCTTATCTAATTATTAGTAGCAATACATTAACTTTATAGATAATGTTAGTAGTAAATTAAATATGCGGGGCCATCAAATATGTTAATGTTTTCATTTTAGAGACGTTATTAAAAATGTACTTATGATTTAAAATAACTATAAAATGCATTTCAGTAGTTATAACAACATCGTCAGAGTACTGCATTATGAGAATTTTAAATTATGGAAATATTTTATAATGTAACGCTTTTGCAATGATTTGATCATCATCTAAAATGTGTATTAACGAATAAAGTGAACACTGAATAATTATTTAATACTTTTAAAAATCCGTGCTGTTGGGGGTGAATGATTCATTTGAGTTAAAGTGAATATGGCATAGTATCAAAACGAACAATTAAAACAATTAATTAAATATTTTCCATTGCATTCAAAAATACACTAAAACTTATTAAAATAACAACAGTTTTTTTAAAAAAAATTGTATTTTTTTAATGTTATAACTTGATGTAAAATTATTTAGTTTGAAGGTTTCCTCGATAGTTTGGATTAGGATATTTGGTCCCCATTATCTTAATGTTTTAAATAGAAAGAGCTTTTAAGATTTCAACAAATTTTCGTTTCATTCATTCATTATTTGGTGTCATTCCTAAAATCTAAAGATTTACAGAATTTTGTACATTTAAAATATAAATGTTTTACTATAAAATATAGAATACCAATTGAGATAAAATATTTCAGAAGTATTGAATAGAGAAATTTCATAATTTGTAATCATGAACGAAAGTGAATTAATACAAAAATTAATTAATGGCGGTAAAAATAGTATTTTTAATTATTTTGTTAGAATTGCTGTCATCATTCCTAACAAAATAGACATAAAAATATTAATTTAATTATTGTGTTACATAGGGTCATCCAAATGTGACGCCTAGATTTGTGTTTTATTAAAAAGGAAAATGTGTATAGGGAAACATGTGTTTAGTTTCTTTTTAATAAAACACAAATCTAAGCATTACATTTGGATGACCCTATATTGATTTAAATAAATCAAAAATCATTATTTTTCATGAAAAATATATATTTTACTTTAAAAACTTTTTTTCCAATAATTCATACATTTTTATTATCATTATTATAAAGTAGTTTAAAAAAAGGTTAAAAATATTAAAATTCTTGTATTATTTCTAATGAACTGAGATACTGCTATATACATAAAATTTACTCTATTCATTAAACTATCGAAACTATATATTTATTTTTATAGAAAAATATCGTATTAATAAATATAGTAGCAAAAAAGAATTTGTCATAATTTTGCATCCATGTATTTATTGTTATTTTTTGTATGTTGTAAACACTTTTCTTGTTTTCATTCTTAGAACTATTATATTATTTTATGTCTTCTAAAATTGAATTTAGTATTAAAGCCATCTCTAGATAGATTTCTTTTTTATGATTGTAAATTATATGTTTGTATAATGCTATTTCAATTTAACAGGAATTAATTTCTCATGACATATGTATAAAGTGTTGTCATTTAAATATAAAGTGGATATTTAATTTCACTAATATTTTTTATGATAAAGCCGTTTAATAAAACTATATGCATTGGTCATTTAATTATTGTACTATATTTGATTATAAATGAAGCATTAAATTATGATTCATTAAAAAAATGGACATTAAAAAAAATCGATAGTCAATGTATTTAGAATTATTTACGTACGCTATACATATGGTGTTAAATTGTGAAATCTTTGAATTTATTATTTTAATTAATATTCTGATTTTAGGTACGGTAATTCATTATTTTAACACATTTATATATATATATATATATACAACTTGTGTAATAAAATCTTGTGATATAATAAGTAATAAGGATTCCTTTTCAAGAAAGTGAATTAACTACGCTCTAAAATATATCATATTAAGTTAGTTAAACTATCGTATTATTTGTAGTGTTAAAATAAATCAATTATTATATTAACTTTTTGTTTTTTTTTTAAAAAAATAAAAATTTCAGTTTTAATATAAGAACATCTTTCATTAAGCTCATATCATCTTAATACAATACAGTAAAGTGTAGCTTTTTATACAAATCAATAACGTTACGGTTAAAACCAGCTCCTTTTATGTTTACAATGAAGGTGAAAGTTGAAAAACTTCTAACAAAATATATTCGTTTTATAAGAATATTTCAAACAGGTTTCAGAAAAGCTTACAAAACGTCACCTATTTCCCTAATAGTAGCATTATTCGATATAAGAATCAAGTCCTTATTTAACATTTACTTTTATTGATAGGTTCAAGCATGTTTTTTTGATTTTTCTCATTGAAAGATATTGCTTTTTATTTATAGAATTTTGAAATTGTTAAATAAATATTCCAAAGCACAATACTAGACATTTATAAAGGAATTTCGTGATTTCATAAATATTTTTTTTAGAAATGAAGGATGAATTTGTATACAACTTACATCATTGAAAATAACAACTGGAACACCTTTTTATACCTATGCATTAATTTTAATATTTATAATCAACAAAATGATATTCAGTTTCCTGCCATACGTTAAGGAATATAACTGTTAATTTTTTCTATGATCTTATTTTTTCATCTTATTTAATGTAGTAGACAACAATAGTTAATTAAATAATATTCTTGTTAAATTCCTAATATTTCCAAAAAGTATGTAAATGAGGTATTTAATTTTAAAACAGAATTATTTATAAAATGTTTCACCAATGAAATTCAGTGTTTTTTCAGTCAAGACAAAGTATAAAAAAAGTAAATGTACTTTTTGTGATGAAATTCGTAAAAGTTTTCAGCAATACAAAAGATTTTCACCGATTTTAGAGTTTAAATTTTTAATTATATTTATGGGACATACATATATATATATATATATATATATATATATATATATATATATATATATATATATAATATACATACACGCCCACACACAAACACACACACATACACATATATATATATAATGAAGTATATTTCGACATTTTAAAAATTATTTTGAAAAGTAGTACTGATAATTCAAGTCTTACAAATAAGTTCGTTTTTTAAAATCAAAATAAGAATTTGAAGTACAAAGCATTAAATTCTTAATTTAGATTGTTGTAAATTTATAAGATTCAAAAATATCTCCACAATATTCAGTTCTAAACACCTACGTCATTAAATTTTATAGTTATTTTTTTTTAAATTTCAATTACTTACTACAGTAATCACAGAACTAATATACATATAGATGATCTAAACATTATACTAGTAATTAAATGGTAGAATATAAACGTTACAGATTTAACAAAAAAGTTACTATAACGTATTTCAAATATTAAAAAAATATATATTATTCAATAAAATGATATTGATAGTATCATTACTGAATTTTCCAAAAATGTTGTTGTATACGAATTTGAGCCTTAACTGTTTTAAATTAATTTATAATTTATTATACTTCAGTTTGTTATTAATGCATTGATTATTTTTTTATCAATAAATTAAATACAAATACGTATATATTAATTAGTAATAAAAATTGCCATATTTAAACATTATTTTTGATTTTTTCAATTTTTCAAACGAAACATTGGGCATATATATATATATATATATATATATATATATATATATACATATATATGTATATATTAAATACTTACCAGATATGTTTATACGGTCATCCAATGTACACAAAAATGTATCAACAAATCTCACAATACACTTCTTCACACTAACATTTTAAATTTCGCGCTAGCGCGAATTTCAATATAGTTTCTCGAATGTCTTGAATTTCAAAACGAAACAGAAACTACACTCTTATATTTTTATTTATAACAAAAACAGTGCTGGATGAAAGATAAAAATCTTAAAATACACTTCAGTTGATTTCTATCTTTTCAATTATATATTTGAACTGTACGTACAAGTGTTAACTACAACACTGACTGTTATGAATGCTGTACAGAAGCAAGAACCCTACGGCGTTTCCCCACTTTCTACGTCTATGATACCGTACGGGGGCATACATTTACAAGATTGTATACAGTTAATGTTGTTATTTATCCCAAATATTGCTATGATAGAAAATCATCACCGACGATCGATTAGAGCGTTAATTATTGTTGTTATTTATATATGAAATAGATATGTTGAGCGTATCCGACTATAACCGCTGTCAATATTGATAAAAAATAATTAACCATTAATTAGAATAGAATCAAATAAGTTGTTAATTTAGAAAATATAATGATCAGATTAAAAAACATTTCGACAAATGAATTACCATCTAATATAACAACAGTTTATAAAAAAAGTTATTAATTATTTATTTTTTTATTATTTTCATAAAATACATTTTATTGTAATAGCCATTCAGTCATCATTAAAACATTATATTATAAAATCTTAAAATACATAAAATATTTTATAATGCTGCCTTTTATTATAACGGCATAACCATAAAAATGCGTACTGTCGAAAATATTGCAATATCAATAAACATTTTGATAAAATCTTGTGGTTTTGGGAAGTAATTTATTTATATAAAAAGTAAATTGGCCATAATGTTGAACCAATTGTGACAAAACATTATTTTTTGTTAAATACGATTTGGACAATAAAAATATATTTGTTTTTGACCAATTTTTATTGATATATTTAATATTTTAAAATAGAATCACTGAGTGATTGTAAAAATTCCATTATAAAACTATTATTTTATTTATAAATAAAGATTTATTGAATCAATTAAATATTTTTCATTATTAACTGTTTATTTTCTTCGATACTTTATCAAAAAAATTATAGCTATTCAACAATGAACACAAATAATTCTGAATGCCTTTAGAAAATAATTTTTTAATTGTATTATTTTCTTAATAATTAAAATATTAGATTGTTTCATAGGAAAATACCGAAAATTCCTTGTTAGAAATAATTTCTTTTACAATCAGTAAAGTCATTAAAAACTCGTTTCAATAACTTTCCATGAATCGTTAATTTCTGAAGAAGTGCTCTAGACGTTGGAAAAGGTGAAAATCTGATGGAAAAGTCAAGTTGGATGAAGCAAAAATTTATAGTCAACCATGAAAAATTTTATATGATAATCTGTGTATCATATGTTATAACACAAGAAGATAGATTTACCGATATTAGTTAATGAACTATTCTTAATTTTTTATATATGACGTTGATTTATTTAAAATACTTATGTACTGTTATTTTTTAACTTGAACGAAAAAAAATAATGGACTACTCTTTCTACAAATCGCTATACAGTTACCATGTTTTTTTGGAATTCAACATTTGTTTCGGAATATTTTTGGGAACGGAATGCATCTTCTGTACTGGTTCTTCTCCAATAATCCTTCTTTAAATATTGATATTGGATTATAGAAATTGATAAGATTCTTAAAAATGTGATACAGAATTCAAGAATACGAATATCTTCTGATAAAGACAATAATCGCCTGAACATTTTTTTCTTCAGAAAAAAAAGATTCTGCATACAATAAAAAACTGCAGTTTCTTTTGAAACTCCTTAATAAACGATAATATGATGTGGTTATATTTGGAGAAAGTGGAAAATGAATGAAAAGATCTTAGTTTAACGACGTTAATTCAGTTATGATATTTTTGAATTTTATAAAGGGTAGTCAATTGATAAATCTAAACTAAGGCGAACAGAAAGCGTAGTGTGGCGACTCAAAACGAAGATCATTAATTTTCGTTTTGAAAATTACAGATTTGTGGTTTTGTGCAATGCTACAATGAAACAGCTTCTTTTTCTTAGCCAATTCTGATTTTTTTTGATATTATTATAGTAAAAGGTTAAAAATTAAAACCGGCATATTTGTTATTCAGATTAATCCCATAGAGTAGTTGTTTTCAATGAAATAGAAAGGTATGACACTTTCTAAAAATGTTCCATACAGTTAGTTGCAGTAAAATGAGCTTATGAGTAACTTAGCAACTTATTTTTTGTGATTTCACAAAAACGATTCTTGAACTTGTTTAACGGGAACATCATTTACACTAGTCTACTTAAAAAAAATTTCTCGGCAAGCAACTAATATCAATGAATATTTTATATTATTCAAAAATTAAATTTCTATTTGATAGGTATTTCTTATATTTTTTATGAAATTTTTGACTGTTTTATTATTGAATTTGATTAGCAACTCACAGTCATACAAAATGCTTTCTCTTGCTGAGTAAGCATACTACAATTGATCCTTAAGTAATGTAATTGTCGGTCACTTCCGTAATCATTGTTTTTAATATCGTTATAAAAATGGAGTTTCTGTTTTAGATAACGTAAGTTCTAATTTATTTATGCCTTTTATTCTCATAGAAATATTTTTTTAAATAATCCAACTTTTTCTCTTGTTCTCTCCACATACACCATATATTAGGTTGGCAAGTATCTCCCTTCCGCTTTTTTTTTTTTTGTGCATAGCCGCGAAATTCAAAAGACCAGAAGGCGGAAGGGAGATATTTGCCAACCTAATATATATATATATATATATATATATATATATATATATATATATATATATATATATATATATATGTAAAATATTTTTTCAATCTGATTTTTAGGGTAAAGTAAAAGAAGTAATAATTATAATATTATAATTTTGATAGAACTTTAAATTGAATCCCTATTGAAAATTCTATCTAACCTAAAAAAAACATTATATATATTAAATAAGACACAACAATTACACAAAAAAATAAATCAGTCTTTATAACAATTACTGTCACTATTTATAATTATTGTCTATATGTATGGTAAAAGTAATCATTTTAAAGATATGTTCCTGTCATAATGTCATGTGCTAATTCGAAAGTAAAAAAAATATTGATCCAAGTGCAAAAAGTGACAGATGTATGAAAAAAGATAAATATTTTATGACTAGCAAGTATAAAGGTATGTATGAATTTCGCATGTATTCTTTAAGCAATATCACATGCACTGCACTTGCAATATAAACAAACTACATTTTATAAATACTATCGGAAATTATTCTCAATTTCCGATGCATTATTCAAGATTTGTGTGAATGTATTGTTTATCACGAAAACGTTATTAAGGTTAATGTAATGAATATTGGGGGCGTATACTTGTTTTCAAGAAATCGAATGATTTCTGCTTGTCTTCCATTTATATGGAATTGATGATTGTAACTAATGCCATATTTTGCATATTTTTACTAAATATTATCATGCAATAAAACTGTAACTACAAATCAAATATTTAAATTCGCTATCATTATCAACATTACTGTTTAATTATTTATTCAAATTTGTGTTACAATAATTAACATTGTTTCCAGACCTGTGCACTCATTTGTTGTATTAAATTCTAGAAATTGAGTTCTAAAGATCACTTATTGTGTTGTATTTAACTATTTGTTGATTAAAATCTTATAATTATTTTTAATGTTTATTATGGTATTACTAGTTTAGACACATACAATCTCCAGGAAAACCTTTAATGATTATTTGAAACATGATTTAGATCCTTACAGTAGATTAAGCATTTTAGTTGCATATAATTTTCTTACTGTAAAACATCAACGAAGATTAACTAGAGAAATGTAAAAAGACAAATATTGATTATGGAAATAAACATCTACAAAAGTAACGAAGACCCAAAGACTCTTAAGAGCAATAACAAGATGCTGTAATTAAAACAGAAGAAAATTATTTTTTTAAAGTGAATCATCATTATAGAATTTTTGATTTTTTAAGTAACAGTTCTCGTGGATTGTAAAATTTAGAAAAAAATATAATTCTATTTTTTAATATTTTCTCCTTAAAACTCGATTTGTTTTTAACTACGTTCAATTATATGACTTTATTATTTTTTGTGAAATATTAAATTTAGTATAAAAAAAATAATCTCTAAACTCTTTAATAACAAATATATTTAATGGAAAAGGGATTAAATTTATGCCATTTGTATAAAAATATAAAATTTTAAAAGGAAATAATTCCTTGGACAGATTTTTGATTTCTGTTTAGTTTCTTAATATTTTCTTTGTTAAAAACTAATCTAAATTTTTATATTGGAAATCAGTTCTTGATAGCTTCAATGAATAGGATAAATAAATTGTAATTAAAATAATTGTAATCATATTGTAATTAAAATAATTTCTAGACTTATATTTATGAAATGTGTATCAGAATGTTATCGTGGAAATTTACTACGCCATTTCTAATCATAAATGTATTTCTCTTTATATTATTTTCATAATTTTTTTATAAAATTAAATTATAATTACTTCCATTAATGATTTCAACTTGTTGGAGAATAAATAATAATATCAACAAATAATTATCCTATTTTTATTTATGCAAAAGCTTAATTTTGACATTTGTTTTGGTGGTTCATTTATGTATAGATATTAAATAAATACTTTGTTATAGAGAAATCATTATTTTTCATGTGTTAAATAATCGCTTAGAGCAGATACAGATGTGTTTGATGTCGATGGGCATCTAGATCGTGGTTCATCATTGACGGCTTCACGGACATCTTTCAACATCTTATATCACCCAAAAAATTCTTGTTCACGACAGACAATCCTCAAAGTATGCACTTCTTAACATTTCCAAAGTTTGCGTGAAATTTATTTGGTTTGTAACACAACATTTAATACAAATTCTTTGATCAACTGATTTCGACATCGTAAAAATCATCATGAACAACAATCACTGTAAATTATTTACTAATGAATGTAGCGTCATGAAATTTGACACAGATGTCATTGACAGATGTATTAACTTAAAAACATTACAACATGTCATTCCACAAGCGCGCGCAATTTAAATGAGAAAGTTTTATTAGTTTCTGCACTGAAGGTATATCTATTTCATAAATTTGTGAGAAGCTTAGTTATTAAAAAAAATTCAGTGAATTTAAAATATAACAAAATTGAATAGCATCTTATTTAGTTTGGAATTTAAAGCTTTTAACTAATTATTATTATTGGTATATTCAAATTAACCAAATTGCTTATTTTGAAGAATACATTTCCTTGTTATTCATAGAAAGAAAATTCAACATTGATAAATATTAAAAATTCATATCTCATTTGCAGACAGTCAAAAACTGGTTGTAAAATGAAGAATTCAAATTTTAAATCAAGATAAAGAAGTCAATACGTTTAATGTAACATAAACATTAAACGATATGCAAGAAATGTCAAAAATTAAACATCAAAGTATTGGAATGAAATTATTTAATAACGAGAGGAAATAAATATAATTGATTCTGGTGGTAGGTAGTAGGTATGGAAACTTGAAGTCATCTACATTAGAAAAATGTGTTAGAAGATTCGCACAAAATATTAAGGAATAATTTTTAATTTAAATCATAATTGTCATTGTAATAATTTAAATAAAATATATAGACTACTCATAAATTTTATATATATATATATATATATATATATATATATATATATATATATATATATTAATGTGTATGTATAAAAATCAACATCAGTTTTGTGCTCGACCTTGAAAGACAACCATCGTCGTTGATTTGTATAACAGCTTTTATTATCCGACAGGTAAATCAACTGAGCGATCATTCGTGACAGAATGTGTTGGTCGATTAACGTCGTTCGTGCAATGTTTCTCTGTCACGAGCCAATAATAACACAATATTCTTGTATGCGGCTGACTCTGTTCCAATTCCACATGAGGTTCTACAATGATAATAATAATAATACAACCACTTTCCATGCGGCCATGCCGAACACTCACCGCGATCTACTGACACACACGCAGACACGTATCGGTCGTCTACGGACCGCCTGTCTCATCGTACTGTAACTGAGAAGAAAGTTGGCCTTCTGCTGGTCAAACTGGAACGCGACGATCTACTTGTCCATCCTCGTTGATCGGGAAGCTAGAAGCCGCTGGTACACTTCTTATCTTAATATAAATATGTATATACTGACGTACGTGTATGCACATATATTGATACATAAGAACATATATATATATATATATATATATATATATATATATATATATTTGAGTTTATATGTATATATGGGAATATATAACTGCTATCACTTATATACACATTTTTATTATAATAATAATAATACTCCATTTCTATGGAAATAAATAGTTGCCATAAAAGAATTTGTATAAAAAACTAATGTTAAAAATATGCACATTATATAATTTAATAAATAAAGATGGTTTGTTTAGCTGTGTACATACATACCTTGTGTGTGTATATATATATATATATATATATATATATATATATATATATATATATATATAGGTGTTTTTAAGTGTGATAGAACTTTAATTAAATCCTTATCAAAAGCTTTATCTAACTTAAAAAATATCTTTACCATACCTTCATATATGCATACACACATATACACATGTGTGTGTGTGTATATATATATATATATATATATATATATATATATATATATATATATATATATATATATATATATATATATATATATATATATATATAAATATATATATATATATGTTTTTAGGTTATATAGAACTTTCGATAAGGATTGAATTTAAAGTTCTATCACGCTTATAAAAAATTATATATATATATATATATATAGAAAGAGAGAGAGAGAGAGAACTATTTATGTTCTATACGAATTTTTTAAACTATATAAAATTGTTGAAATATAAGAAATATCAAATTAATTAAAAAGTATGAAATATAAATATTTTTATTTTTTCAAAAGTTTAGGAATAAATGACTTGCAAAAAAGCTCTGTTTGACTAGCATTGTCAGATAAAACAATACCTGAGGATGTTGATAGGAATAAATGAGTTAATATTATAATAACTGATTACAGCTTTGAGATATGTTGTTTATTTCACTTTATATAAAAGTATATAACTTTAACCTATTTTGTAAAACTTATCTGTTTCAGTTCATGCAATAAGGTCATATTGTGTTGTTTGTGAAACGATTAAAAAAAGTCACTTTATTGTCCCACTGTTGAAATATTTTTACAATAATTTGTAACGCTACTTTTCGTTTTTACACTTTCTTTCACTCTATTTTTTACGAAAGAGTGCAATTATTATAAATATTCTACACGTATCTTATTAGATTTGATTTTATTATTTTTTTAAAAAAAATCACATTTTGCTCTTTCTCTTTATATGAAATGGTTTTTCTATAATTTTAAACTGTTTTAGGATCAATAGAAAAAGAAGTTATATCAATATCTTTTTACTGATGAACAGAATACATAAAATTGTTTGACATAAAAATTAAATATGTATTAATTAAGAATGCTTATAGATCCAGCTTAATGTTATAAGGTTTCAAATCTTCTTAGAAAATATAGTTACTGGTAACCTGACATTGTCTACATAGATATTTTTAAAAGATATTATATAATAAAGGTTAATTGACATATAATGTTTTGGAAAGAAGTAAGTTAAGTTAAAATAATAGTTATTTTTAAAAAATAATCTTTTTTATACACTATATACAAATATATAAATATTCACAATACAGTTTAAAATTATATATATATATATATATATATATATATAACAGCCATTAATTATTAACCATTATGTTAATTAAAAATTAACATCTATTTATTTCTATATAATAAATTCAGTTTCTTCGGGCAATGAAACTATTTATAAACGGACAAGATAACAAATCACTGTATAAACGCCATCAAAAACTTTTAATGACTTCATTATTAATAAAATATATCTTTGATTTAAATACGAAAGAGTTATTAGCGTTATTTTAAAATTTCTCCAATTTCTCAATCTTTGATCTTTATTAAGTTGAGATGTAAGTGATGATAATAATACCTATGTACTAAAAAAGTAGTTCCTAGAATTAACCTGTTTTGTAAATTATATTAATTTTTTGAATTAGATGTAATATGAACACTTTTTAATATTTTGATGTTTTCTCAAATAACACGATTATCTTCTGATTCCAATAATACAAATCTGTTAATTATTGGAAAAGTGAAACACATTTTTTATAAACTATAATTTTCACTCGATTTATTTGACTTATTGTAAACATTATTAAAAATTAAATATTCTATTATTTTTTTCGATTTTTTCGTATATGTTCATTATTCATTACAAATCATATAAATGATAAAAACACTGATCTGTGACTATGATTTTGAAATTCAATGACTTTTTTATTCGATTTTCTTAACAGTATTTAATAAATCCTTATTTAATCGTCATGAGGTATAAACCAAGTTTAGAATTCTGAGACCGAATTTTTTAACCTTTAGCGGCTAATTAGCTAAATCGAGATGTTTTATAAATGTTGGTTTTTAATTAAAATTAACAATTTAGTTATTTCCTCATTTATTAATTTAATTTTTTCGTGTTATTTTATATAACCTTTTCAATTTTAGATAAACATTTTCCGAAAAAGTTCTGATTTTTCCTGAAATTTTGCACACTATAAGTCGTTTGTTTTTTTAATTTAAAAATTCATTATCAGTGAACTTTTTATTTGAAATTGATTATTAAATTGAAATAATAGAAAATAATAATAACAATTTTCCATTAAATATAGCATTTATTATAAGTACAAATATATTTTTATATGAGAAAGCTAATGAATAATTTTTCATCTTTGATCAAAATTCAATAATTCAAAGAAATTCATTTGTACTTCTAAAAATGTGAGATATATATTTTAAATATACTGTAACATCTCTAGACAATTTCAAATCAAAAATAAAAATTTGTTATAAGAACACCTTTTCATAAATGAAATAATGATATTGATTAAAGTGTTGTATAATCACCTAAATTAATCAATTAAAAAGATAAAAACTAAGAATTTGTAAAATTTATTCTTTAAACTGATCAACATTAAAAATTAAACCAAAGAAACTTATTAGGTAAAAAAGATTTAAAAATAGAAAATTAATATATATCAAGTTTTTATATTATGTAATACATTATTAGCTAGTTTCACGAAAAACTTTCTTATAATTTATATGCATTCAGTAAACCAACAAAGTATAAAAAAGTATATTCATAAAATATTAACCTAAAAGTGTAATTAATTGCAACATTTAAATCTCGTTTAGAACATCAGTTAATGACGAAATTCGAGTATACGAAATTAACTCGATTAAGAACTAATTTCTGCACATCAACTACTCCCGCTATTACTGCTACCGTAACTACATTTTTCAGCTAGGTTCTTACTTTCACAACACAATATGTAAATCATTTCCATGTGTGCGTATGCGTCGGTACGCGTACAAATTAATTCATATATATGTACGTTTTCGTCCGTTTGCTCGTGCACCTGTGCCATACGCAATTATTAAACTGAAAATTGCAACCTGCTTCCGAAACAATACGTAATTTTACGGATATGAGTTTGAAAGAAAGCTGATGTCATCAAATGAGTTATGTATATGTAAAAAACAAACAAACAAACAAATAACTATCTGATAAACAATATATCTTTTGTCTATGCATGGCCGTCTTAATCCACTTTTCCTTATATGATTAGTATGACGAATTAGTATCAAGTATTGTTAAAATCAGTTTCTAATCCATACGTGACGGGAATCAAACTCGCGCGAAAACGTACGTTCTTACATTCAATTGTACTTTTCATCAATTCAATTGTATCCCTTCATAGCACAATTTCTTTATGATTGACGTATATCACTTTTTATTTCATAGAAAGGGACATTTTTATACGGCAAGCAATTCTTTTTTATGGCGATATTTGACATTGTATTTATTCGGCTCTCTCCGAACTTTTTAGCAATTTAATATTATTTTAATACAAATTGACCTTCGTCTTTTTTTATAAATTCGTTAATGATCTATTGTTGAACGTGAGTGTATGTCGCTTTCAAATTTCCTTAATAATTTCAGTGTACATATTTACAATTAGTTTATTGTTTATATATACAGACGAATTGGGTCTTGTTATTTGCTACTTTTACATAAAGGATTTATATAAAGTGTGGTTATAAATTTTTTACGAGATTTTTTCAAATTTTATTACTGTATTATTACGTTTACAAAATATTTAATTACAATTATCTGAGGAAAAAACATGTAGTCCGTTAATAAAATCATAAACGTAAATAACACTTCAAGATTGAAAGTACAGTGATTTTTGCACATATTAAGTTTTTTAAATTTCAGTATTTTGGAAAATAAAGAAATAAGAGCTGAATTTTTATAATTGTTGAATATTTCTATTAAATTTTTAAACATATTAAAGTGAATCAAAGAATATCAAGAACTTATCATTATAAAATTCAGAATTTACTCATTTTTTAGCTAATTTGATATGTGTATACAATTTTTAATTAAGGGGGTATTCTAGTCTAGACGCACAAATTTTAGGTATTTTTTCGGGCGCTACAAAAAAAACAAATATTTTTACTATCCATTTTTTATCAGTTATTTATTGACATTTTAAGAGTATAAAAAAGTATTATTAAAAACAAAAAATTCAAAATTGAAAAAGGTACAGGCTAGCAAAGTGGGCGCTCGAAAAAAAAGGTGTCTCCTGGTTGACGTGGTTTTAACCTTTCAGGTCAGATGAAACAAAATTTTTTTTTTGAAATTATTGAAAAAGAAGATTGTAGTAGTATCCTCGCCTAGGGAAATTAAAAATTTTTTTTTTTCGAAAAATGGCGGCAGTGTGAAAAACAGTCATTTTTTTGCCCTATTTTTTCAAATTTCGAAATTTTTTAAAAATAGTAAAAAACAAAATTTTCAAAAAATCCTAGGCAGGGGAAATTACTGTTATATTGAAAAGCTCTGTACCAAATTTCAAGTAAATCGGTCCATTAGAACTTGAGATATCACGTCAACCGTATCGAAAAAAGTAGTTTCGAGAAAAACGCGTTTAAAGTTGATTCGTTCCGGCCAGACCGTATTGGTCGGCGAGTCACAAAAATAGCTATAACTCTGAAAATAATTCGAATTTCGAAAAATCCTCTTAAGAACATATTCTTAAATGTCTAAACTTGGAAAATATGCAAAAAAATCGATTTTTTTGAAATTCTAGACTAGAATACCCCTTTAATAAATATGTTAACAATCTTGTTTATGATCTTTTTAGATATATACGTTATTTTAATTAAAAAATATTCCATTATTCATTATAACATTTCTAGTATAAAAACAATATTGAATACAAGAAAAATCAAATTTAAAATAATAAAATATATTTTTAGAGAAGAATAAAGAGAAGTACCCTAAATTAGGATATTTGAAATAATCGTATTTAAAATATTTTAAAATAAATTTAAATTACAAAATCAATTTTTGACATTTATTTTATATTTATTCCATAAGGAGTCAAAATTAAATTCAAAAATTGTGCATACATTCTGCTAATTTAACCAATTTGATTGACTCGCTTCCTTATACTGCCTATATCTCTGACTTGATTTTTAATAATTTGTGGGGAGTACTGAAAATATTTCTAGAATATAAAATATGTTTATTCAATGGTAAAATAATACACAACGTAGAGACATGCATGGGTACGTAATTAAATAATTTGATTAAATGATTCATAAAAAAATTCTGGATGTTAGAAAAAAATGTGTGATGTGTCATATGATATATTTGTTACATAGTTAAAAAAATACAGTAAAATTTCATCAGTATTCCTTTTTTAGTACTAAAGCATAAATAAATTATATATTTCAATTCTACAAAATTTTATTAATGAATTCAATAATCATTTATAATTTTCACTTTATTTACTGATAAGCATTTTGATGATCATGCTATCATTCTCAACGTTGCGTTATAAAATGTAATAATTACTGATTACTTACAAAAGAACTGATTATTGAACATTTTTATCAAATGTTTTGGTATTTAGGTGAATTTCATTTATGTTAATTTTAATTTCATGTTTAACAACCCTAAATATTACAGAAAATTTTTGTTAGACCATTGAAATTTATTTGATAATCAAATTATCACAATTGATATTTTAAATGATATACACACATCACCTGTTTCTAAATAAAATAAAAATTAGTTTATTCATTATTTTTCTATTATTTTTTTTTAAAAAAAAACAATCAAAATTGAAATTATTATCGCAATTATCACATGTAATTCAATTCAACAAAAACTTTCGTGTAAGTTGAAGAATAAATGAAATTTACTTACACGTTTGTTAAATATCATTTTACCATATGTATTGTTATTTCTACCTATTTTATTCTTGTTATTTTGAATTCGAGTTATTATAAATTCGAAATTACAAAATGTGAAAATTACAAGAAAAATAGTGAATTTAAATGACAATACATACATACATATATATATATATATATATATATATATATATACATGTGCCTAACTGGTTTTCATGTAATAAACAATAACATCTCCACGAACTGTAATTTCTCAAGAAACAATACCGATTCTTTTTTTACGATTCTAAGATGCAACCGACTGTATAATGCAACGTGCGAAAAATTGTAAAGAGTATCCAACATTTCGACATGCACTTTAATCTTGACATTATGAATGTGTACATGAATATTATTTGCATTATTAAGAAGGTGGTTTCGAAAATAAATTACAACATTTTTCGTGTAACATTTGTAGCGATGAAGAAAGCAATAACAATTCATACGTTAATTATGAACATTTAAATTGTTTTATTTTTACATATCAATAGCATGCACGTAGTACTAAGTGAATTTATCTACTAAAAGTACATTGGTGGAATTGTAAAGCTAAGATTAAATGATACTCGTTTAAATAAGGTCTCGGTTAAAAAAATAATGCATTATATTGAAACGACAAAAACGTGTAAATTAGCATTTCACTCGAAAAATGATTTATCTTTGTAGGTTATATCTCATTTTTGATTTAATTAAGGCAAATAGTCAAAAGATTACAAATTCTTTTCAAATATCTCTTTTGTAGTCTTATTCATAATGAAAATGTGACATCATTCATTGCCAAAGCTGCACGAAATATCAAATAAAAAATTAATATAGGTAAAAGCTTAATAAACAGTTATGAAAAAACAAATTTTATGAATCAACTCACTTTGATCAAAATAGTTCGCTTTAAGCAGGAACGTTTTTACTTCAATATGATTAAGGGGGTATTCTAGTCTATATGCACGAATTTTATGTGTTTTTTCGGACGCTATAAAAAAAACAACAAATATTTTTACTATCCATTTTTGACCAATTTTTTATTGACATTTTAAGAGTATAAAAAAGTATTATTAAAAACAAAAAATTAAAAATTGAAAAAGGTACAGGCTGGCAAAGTGGGGGCTCGAAAAAAAGCTGTCTCCTGGTTGACGTGATTCCAACCCTTCCGGTCATTTGAAACAAAATTTTTTTTGAAAATATTGAAAAAGAAGGTTGTAGTAGTATCCTCGCTTAGGAAAATTTAAAAAATTTTTTTTTTCGCAAAATGGCGGCAGTGTGAAAGACAGTCATTTTTTGCCCTATTTTTTCAACTTTCGGAATTTTTTAAAAATAGTAAAAAACAAAATTTTCAAAAAATCCTAGGCGAGGGTAATCACTGTTATATTGAGAAGCTCTGTACCAAATTTCAAGTAAATCGGTTCATTAGAACTTGAGATATCACGTCAACCGTGTCGAAAAAAGTAGTTTCGAGAAAAACGCGTTTAAAGTTGATTCGTTTCGGCCAGACCGGATTGGTCGGCGCGTCACAAAAATAGCTATAACTCCGAAAATAATTCGAATTTTGAAAAATCCTCTTAAAGACATATTCTTAAAGGTCTAAACTTTGAAAATATGCAAAAAAATCGATTTTTTCGAAATTCTAGACTAGAATACCCTCTTAAAAATATGAATAAACATATTTATCTCAAAAAATATTGTACAAATATTATCATTTAAGTTCTATAGTTAAACATTTTTTTAAAAAAATGAGTGTTTATTAGCTGGAAAAAATTACATATAACAATTTAATTTCTTTTGTAAATATTATGTTGTCAAGTATCTCCCTTCCGCCTTTTTTTTTTTTTTTTTGTACATAGCTGCGAAATTCAAAAGACAAGAAGGCGGAAGGGAGATATTTGACAACCTAATATAATAATTTATTTGTTGTAGTAGTAACTATACAATATTCATGTTATCATAATATAAAATAATTCATGCGTTAAGGTATTTAATAAAATAATGTCATGTAATTACACTATTATAAACTGATGGGTGATAAATGGATGATTATTAATTGACAGCGATTTTTTAACGAGACATGATGTGAAATAAAACGCGATGAATAATAATTAAGAAATTAACAGTAATTCTGTTCACGAATCATAATATTGCTTATTATTAATAACATATAAATGCTGCATGAAAAATTAAAAAAAAAGATATAGCTATAATCAGTTTCGCACGCCTGAACATTCCGCTCCGTTGAAACGACGCAATTAAGTGGTCGTATCGGTCTTCTAAATTAAACGAAACGAATCGTTTACAAATTCATTGCGAGTATTCGTCTGTCTGGCTTTTAAGAATTATGTATATCGCGCCCCATATACCATTATGGAATGGAACTAACAGTACAAATTAAAAAAAATATATATATTTAGCCGTGAAGCGCATCGCGGTCATACCGTTGCAATTTCGACAAGAGAAAATAATATATTAAAAATTATTTTGTATTTTTTACTATTGTTGTTATTATTTTCTACTACTATTATTTTTATCATCATAGTGATTGCAGAAGAATAAATATTACAACGTAAATAATATATTTTCATTAATGATAAATATTTATAAAGGTGTTGATTCGTGAATTGAACACTTTCTGTAGTACATGAAACGTATTTGTAATTAATGTTGTTGTGAAATCGTAAAGTTTTTTTTATACTTTTGTTAATTAAATACATCACATAGAATAATGTTTGTTAATTTATCAAAATCATTAAATATTAACAATTTGATAATTTTACTTTCATAAAACAAATATTGATTTCAGTTAGTCTCATTTATGAATAATAAATTTAGCACTATTGTTATGTTATTTTTTAATAAAGGTATCACTTCTTTATATCACAACATTTTATAAAAATAAACAATATTTTTTAGGTTAATTTTATTTTAAAGAGTTGTCTTTTTTAAAAAAAGCTTTTTCATTTTCATTCATTTTCATCTCATTTTTAATTGACTTCTGTCCTTTTTAAAACATACATATTTGTTTCCAAAAAAAAACTAAGGAACATTTTGAAAACTCGTTTCTTGATACGCATTTTTATTTCTTCGTATGAATTTAATTTTTCCTCATTAATACAATTTTGTAAAGATTGGAATAGATTATAATCTAAAGCTGTCAAATTAGATGCATTTGGAGGATGTGTAAGAATTACTCAGTCAAGATTCTTTAGTTTTCTTTGGGTATTCATACTTATATGCGATTTTGCATTATTTTAGTGAATGTTTATATTCTTTCTGTTAATATTCATTTTATACTTAAGATACATTAAAGGTATTATATTGGTCATTTTATTTGATGCGGATAAAATCAAAAAGACTTTCCATTAACCTATTATATTATCCCATTAAGAATTTCAGAATAGGATAAAAAAATAATAAGATTTTTCAAATTTTTAAGTTGCATAAACTGTATAAAGTTAAATTATTTTTTATAATTAAAAAATATATATAACGCCATATTCATTACTCAAATAATTACATTATAAAATAATATTGTATGTAATTGTCAAATTCAATCTCTTAAGTATAAGTTAACTGTGTATAAATTTATATATTTTGTATAATATTTTTTAAGATGTACGGTTTTTATATAGAAATTAATTTTATTACATAAATATAACTTATATATTTTATAATTAGAATCATTTATTTTTATTTTTGTATAATTGTTGTATTTTTTTATATAAAATTTTTAAATCAATTTCTTTAGTATATTTTGCTAGAACCAATTGCAGTACTTGTATACGGTCATCTAAATGTGATGCCTAGATTTATGTTTTATTTAAAAAAAATATGTGTATAGGAAAACATGTGTATAGTTCCTTTTGAATAAAATAAAAATCTAGGCGTCACATTTGGATGACCCTATATATTAATTTAATTGTTTGTCACTATTTAATTCAACTACTGAACTATCAATTTATTTCAAAATATAAATGCTGAAATCAATTCTAACAAGATGTAAATGAATAGCGACGTAGACGAATATCATTAAAGTTAATTTATTTTTAGAAACCTAAATAAGACTGCTGACATTCTTAATTCAAACCTGACTCCAATGTACTTTTTAATAAAAAATATTATTTATATACATAAATTATTTATATCTTTTTTTTTTAAAAAAATGCATTTATTATAGTTTTATTGTGCAAATAATCTGATATGAAAACAATTAAACATACTTAAATATTTTATAAAATATACATTTTTTAATAAAAAACCTATTAGAACAGGGCTTTCTTTAAAAATCACTACATATTACTTTTACTTAACTGTATAAGTACATTAAAGAAATTTAAATTTTCAATTAGATCATTTGATAAAAATAATGGAAATATTTCAAAATTTATTTAATTATAATATCAAACTAGAGTAATAATAGTTTCTTTCATATTGAATGTTGAATTTATTCTATGCATTATACAGTAAATATAAATTAATTAATTTATTAAAATTTTAATTACAGAGATTTAAAATATTTTCTTAGTCTATTCATAAATATAATATAATCAGACATTATCTGTGAAATAAAAATAATAAAACACTTTTATTATTATTCTGTATATCCATTAAACAATATGCATCTTAATTAAAATCCATTAGTATAATTAAATTATTTGACTTTTTCCTTTCATTTTAAATCAATGAGACTACTTATTTAACTAAATATAAACTGCATTTTCAGATAAATTATCTTATGTAAGAGATTAACATTTTAAGAATTCAATTTCAGAGAAAACTGTGCCCATGAAAAACGACCACTCTTTATATTGACTGTAAGTTAACTGATTAAAATCGATCTTCATCTTTGACAGTGAGTTGAAATAAAAGTTCATTTATTTTTTTAAGAAAAAATTTCAAAAATTAATTGTTTTCAAGTTTACTGTATAATGGGTATTTAATAAAACATATTTTATAGATGACCTGAATATTTTATAGATGACCTCTCTTTTTAATAGATGCCCGAATAAGTCTTATTTTTAAAAAACTTTTTATTTTATAATTGAAACGCCAGTTAAGTGGACTTTGTTAGTTAATCAAAAAAACTAAGAAACAAAGTTGTAAAAACAGATATAAAAAAATTGAAATAAATAATAACTACTCAATTGAATACAGTAATTAAACTCTTATAAATTTTACCAAGTCATTAAAGAAACATAAGTATTAGTATTTTCTAAACGAAATACAATGTTTTTCCCATATGTGAATTTTGCTAATGTTAATTGCACTTTTCTTAACTATGAGCTGCATTTTTATTAACGGAATTCCAGTTCAGTTAATTTTTTTGTAGATAATGTAATGGTTTGCAGATCAATCACAATTGCTGGCCTATGTAAAGTAATGAATAAAATAATAATATATGTGTATACTAGGTGAATGAAATAACAATTGTTTTTCATTTATTCTGAATTTAAGCAAATGATGGAAAAAATACCGTTGAAGAATAATTCATTTTGCGTACAGCTGTTTCAACTGAAAATACGAAAATCAAAACATAAAAAAAGATTTCTAATCGCTGAAATAAGCAATCTGTTATCTACAAAACATATGCCTGTAATTTGTTATATCCTTTTGAATATTAATCAAACTCAAATCGTTGTTATTCCGGTCTGTTTTTAATATCAATGTCATGGCGTATCCCTTATATACACACACGGCAAGAAAGTGTGTGTAGAAAATGTGATTAGAATTAATTTTTAGTTTGACAATGCATCTCTATACACTTGTATGTATACATTAATTAAATCTATTAGCTTATGTATTTTAATTTTTATCATGCGAATAGCGTGCGTACGAACGTTTTAGGTTTTTTCTTTTTTTAAAAATTATCACGATTGACTGTCTATTTTTGCATGTGACCTGTTTTATTACATACCTGGAATTCCTATCATCGTACTAAAATTCAATGTCGATTTCTAATTGAACACAATTACATTTATATTGTTTATTATTGATATTATATCTATAATAAATGATAGAAAATAGTAAAAGAAAAATATGTATTATATGAGGCTGGTATATGTGAAATAACTGATTCGAAGAAGTAAATACACACACTTTTTATTTATAAATACATTGTATTATTCTTTCTTTACAAAACTCATTTAAATTATTATATTTTATATTATTTATTTATTTTTTAAAAAATGATATCTTAGTAAATTCAAGCTGTTAATTTAATAAAAAACAGTGACTGTAAATTTAATATATATGAACGTAAAAATATTTGAGATAAATTTAATATAGAGTATTTATTAATTTTAATTAATTCGTATTTTTTTCGATAATATTCATTTCAATTGCCATTCCACTATCTGAAAGTAACATTATAAAATCTAAAATGTTTAATTAAATATTTTTTATAGCTTTTAACAAAATATTAGAAAATAAAATATACCTGCTGGCACGGAGTAAGTTTAAAACAATCATTTCAAGAGAAAGAAAAAAAAATGATTAAACATATTATGATCATATTTCTCCAATTAACACAAAAATGATTTTGCGTAAATTTGTATCAAAGATAAAATAACTGATTAAAAAATAACAATGCACTTTTGGAAGTTCTAGAAATTAATAAATTCTAAAAAGTTGGAAGTCATACAAATTATCATTTTATTCTATTGATCTATATTTTAAACATAATTTAA
Organism: Neoneuromus ignobilis; assembly: GCA_029203775.1. Lineage (NCBI taxonomy): Eukaryota > Metazoa > Arthropoda > Insecta > Megaloptera > Corydalidae > Neoneuromus > Neoneuromus ignobilis. The sequence goes on along the minus strand of CP092089.1, from coordinate 36,924,959 downwards.
TTAATGAGAGAAACGTTTTGTGATACTTATTGTGTCAAATACTTGACACAGTCAACATAATATATTTTTTAAGAAAAGTATTCAAATTCAATATCAGTAACAAAATAATTATATTAATTAATAATAAACGTATATTAATAAACAAACACATCAATCAACCAAATAATAGATAATTCAACAAATGTAGGTAATGATTCCTTTACTATTATATCTTTTATCAAATGATATTAATGAAAATTAATAAATATTAATAAAGAAATAAATGTGAATATTTAAATATAGAATTAATATAAAAATTGATTACAGTCGTGAGTTATTCAAAGAATTATTAAAAAAATATATAGTCACGAACTAATTAATAATACACCTCCCAGTTGTTTATTTTAAAATTAAATAGACAAAATATAAAAATATTCGTTTCAATAAGTTAATGTTGACATAATAATCATTTAAATGTGTAACTGTACGAATTTTAAAACGTCTGGACTTAATGGCATGAAAAAGAAAATGTATAGCCATATTTTCTTTTTTCAGAAGTTTTTTTCAAAATCAACAGAGATGCGTAAGTATTATTTTCCTTATTATAAATGTGAATTAAAATTATTTTTCCTTAATAATGTATTCAAATATCAAAAATCTAGCATAAATATATTACTAGTCTATTAAATGCAAGTTTACAAGAGTCTAATCAATGAGACGACCATTTGTAATAAAAAAGTAATATTTAAATGTTTTAAAATAAATATTATATTGAAATATAAGTATTTAAAATGTAATGATTTATGTAATGTAATTCGTGTAATAACATTTTAAAAATTAAATTTTGTTTATACATCTATTACTGTTGTACAGAGTTATGTAAGTATTGTTGCCTAAATAAATAAAATTATCTCTTATTTTATATTGACTTATTTTAGTAGAATATACACTGAAAATGTATGACGACTATAACATTCTGTTTAATTATATAATATCTCAAAATATTTAATCATATTATTAAAAATATTTCTCTTTAACGATCATGATCATCGTATGAAAATCGTTCAAGTCAAACTCATAAACTACAAACTGTGTCTAACTTCATACTATTTAAAAAGAGATATTTATATGATCTAGTTAAATAATAAACAAAGAACGCATTAGTGTTTTTTTTTGTGTACATATATATTATTTGTATTTAATAATAACCGTCTGAAAAATATCATTTTGACATTTTTTTATATTAAAAACGTGATATGTCCTTCGTCTAAATTTAAATGTGCCTGAAATAGAACCGGCGCCACAATTTATACATATTTGCAGTTGACTGTGCAGTGTTTATTTTGATTATTATTTTTAAATACAGGTATGTAATCTTCATTTATTTGTTTAGTATTCGGCATACCGTATTTTGTTGCCTTGACATTCAGTTAAATTATTTTGCTAGTGATTATTATTTTTATATCAACAATATCTACATGAATATTTAATATTTATAATGAATATTTAAATTACTTAAAGTTATATTTACATCTGTTTTAAATAAAGTTCATTTAAAAAGTTGAAAAGTATAATAAGTATGTAAGTACTTGAAAAATATACATGATTGTATATTTAAAATATAAGGAATGATTTAATAAAGCTATTGTACATATAATAATTATATTTAACACTCATTTAACATTTTTTATTTTTGTACTAATTTTTATTCATTATTTCATGGTATTTAAAATTTATATATATATATATATATATATATATATATATATATATATATATATTTGTGTGTGTGTGTGTGTATATATATATATATTGAACAGTATATTTTATGTAAAAAAATTATTGCAGTTATACATATTTTTTGTACACATATGTATATTAGTTATAAATATGTTAAATTTTTATAAATTTATTTAATACATTTGGTAATTTTGTAGTGTACATAAAAATTTATAATTGGAATTCATGAATGAAAAATATTTTATACAATATTGAAATCAGAATGTATCATTTAACAATCATTTCTTGCTACAACTGTACTATTTTCTATACTTCCGTAGACTTCGATGTAGAAATTGTATCCATCTCCACGTCTCGATTGAATATTCATTGTAACGTAAGTGCATCCTACACCACCAGATGTTATTGTAAATTTAGATCCTTTACCGTTCTCATCTCTGTTATCGATTGCACGTATGCAATGAATGACTTCATGTTTAACGCCTGTTTCAGGATAAAGAATGTTTTTTTCTTTGACGACAAAAGGTGTTCCTCTTGCCTGCATATAAAAATAGATTTTAATCTCTTAGATACAAAAATGAAAATATTTTGTGTTTTAATATTTCTTTCGGATTCACTGAATCGTTTATGTATTTTCTATTAACAATTTAATTTTCTAAAAAATACATTATTTTAAAAATGATGCTATTGTTTTTGAATGTAGACACAGAAAATCTAATCAGATACAGCAATAGAATTTTCTGTGTTTGCTCTTTGAAGATGATTGTGTTTCATTGAAATTCACTTTCATTAATTTGTAGTAATTATACAATCTCGTATTATGTTTTTATATTTTGGTTGTAGGCTTTTTATTTATAAAAAAAAATTAACTAATTATGAAACAATTTTTTTTATTAAAATATTAACTATAATTTAAAAAATATATAATCCTTTTATTTTTTTAAGAAAATATAATAAAATTATTTAAAACACAAAATAATTGAAATTAAATACACATAATATATATATATGATAATTAATATAGCAATATATAATATGTATATATGTATGTGTATATATATATATATATATATATATATATATATATATATATATATATATATATATATATATATATATATAAACATATGTATGTATAGTTGTCTGTTTTGAATATAATTAGTATGCATTGGTATATCTATATATGTGAACCAGATGTTTCAATTTACAGTAAAATAAATTGAAGTAACTTTAATATTAGAAAATTTATACAATTGTATAAATATAGATTTATATTACGCATATAACATAGTTGTTGAAATACGTTATAGCTTTGTTGGAACATCAAAGAAAATACATATTATACATTCTATTCAACTATTTTTATATATTTATGAACGTGTTATGGTCCTACAGTATATCTTTCATTAATTATTTTGGTTGTTGAGAAATGAATATTGTTTTAAAAAATTTAACAAAGTAAGAGAATTGAGAGTAATTAACATTTTCTCTTTCATACTAACGTGTCGAAAGAATAATATATTTTTAAAAATAATAGAAAATAATTCTGAATAGTTAAGTATTTTTTGTTTTAATCTGCGTGTAATTACTTGTTCAATAATAAATATTAATATTTTTATTCTTAATTTTACTAAAAAGAAAAACAATGAATATAATAATATTAAATTTAGTAAATTCTACATCCGCAAAAAATTGCATCCTCATTGTACGTTGGTTCTTAGAAACCATGTTTTTTGTGTTTAACTGTGATTAATGTTTTAATTAAAAAGACTTTCTTTTGTCGATTAAAAAACCAACTTTAATGTACCGTTCATCAAAAATTGTTAAACTATAAAGTAATTATATAGTAAGCGTTTAATTTTATTATTTAAGATATAAAAATGTTTAACATGTCAAATAAATAATCATATATAAATACCTTTGGATTTTCTAAATATAATGGTCGATCTTCTGGCTGTGGATCACATTTAATATACGAATTTCGTTCAAGTGGTGACCCTAAACAAACTGCTACGAAAGCAGAAATAATAAAAATATGTACTATACAGTGTTTCATGTTGATTCGATTCGCGACGAGGTAAAAGTGAATTTGAGCTTAAATTATCATACTAAATATATCTTTCTGTAAATACTTTTATCTTGTACCTATTATAAATTTCATACTTCTGATAAAAAAATATCTGATCGAGAAAAACTATTGTTACTATTTGTATTAATAATAACAATACTATTCTACTTATAAAGGAGATAACGTCTTTATACAAGTGCATTCATTAAACTTTGTAATTTGATTACGTGATCTGAATGTTCCACTGGTAATATGAACTTCGATTGTTTGAATTGCGATCTTTGCCTGCTACAAATGTACGATTGTAATAGTCCGAAAGTGAAAATATAAATTTAATGAACTTAGCACTAAATAACAAAAATCATAAATATCCAATTTTATCAAATCGTTTTTAAGAAAAACTATTATTTCTTAATATCCTCTTTAGTATAAAATCTAAGGAAGAATAAAATGCGAAAGAAACGTCTATTATCTTCGGTCTTATTATTCCGTAAGTTGTTGAAATTTCATGTTTAATGTACTATTTGGAAAATAGTTTTATTCATGATAAGTATTTTAATTAATATTAAAAAAATTCTAGGAAAGTAATATAGTTTTAAAGTTCATAACTGATTTGGCGTTGTTGTTTTTACATAGTTATTTTTGTATATGATGAAAAATATTGAAATTTTGATTTCAGTAACTAATATATATATATATATATATATATATATACATGGAATCTTAATTAATGAATACATAAATTAGAATATAAACTGGTTAAAAAATATAATAAAAATGTTAAATGTTTAAGTATATTTTATTATAGAAAATATTTAAACATGTGTGTCAAGTATGGATAAATATTATGAAATATTAATAAATATAATACATTTTTTCAGAATGTTTAAAAAAGTACAAAATTATATCATATTCATTGTTCTAAACCTCCATATACTTCAATATCGAAATTGTATCCTTTGCCTTTGTGTGAAGTAATTTTCATAACTATGTAATGACTTCCTATACCTCCATCTTCTATAGTAAATATAGCATCTCCTTTATTGGTCAGTTCTAAATTGTCAATAGCTCTCACACAATGAATCACTTCAGCTGAAGGTCCATTTTCTGGTACAGTTATAGTTTTAGTTTTAACTTTAAATGGAGACCCTTTAATCTACAAAATAATCAAATTTATTATTGTGTTGTATGATTTTATAATACAATAACTTTAAAAATACTTTTTGTTCTGAGGTTAATATCATTTCCATTAAAATGTGTTTAAATAAATTAAAAATGAATAATAAGTAATGATTGAATACTTAAAATTGTTTCATACGACATCATTAATTAAATGCTATTCAGAACGATACATTATTTAAGCAGATTTGAAATAGTGGCTCTACTTAGAATTATTATGTTCTTCGATTCTCAAATGGAATATCATTTTGAAAATAATAGGAAAAAAAATATTGAAAGTATGATACAAAAATACTTAAATTTCACTTGTTACTTTTACGCTTGCTAATGATGTATATTTATAAAAATGTGGAATATTTTTTTTGTTTTATGAAATTGAAGTACCTTTTTAACGTACTATCTATCTATATATGGATCTCTCTCTCTCTCTCTCTCTCTCTCTCTCTCTCTCTCTCTCTCTCTATATATATATATATATATATATATATATATATATATATATATATATATATATATATATATATGTAATTTTCATTAGTATTCAATAATATTTCATTTCAAAGATGTAGAAATTGTTCATATATAATACAATTTATTTCTTATTGTTTTTCCTATCGCTAAGCTTTTTTTCTGTTATGTAATTAGAACCATTCTTGTGCTATTGTTTCATATATTTTTCAACGATTACAAAACTTTCAGTCTTTTAAACATTGTTCGTATCGCGTGGAGAAACATTTTTTTAAGGTGATTGTTTCCTGAAGTACCTTTAGAATAATCAGTTTTTTCGTTATTTAATTTTAATATTTTTTCATTGTATGGTATAATTGTAAAATAAAATCATTTAAAATAAATCAGAGTAGAACAGTATAAAAATCTTAAACAATTTTTTACTACTTTACATTTGTATGCTTTAAAAATAAATGAAAAGAATAAGGTCTTTTTAGTACACAAATATGAATTATCTTTTCATATATTATATTATAAATGATAATATATAATATAATGTATGAATACGATATGAACCTAGATTAAATGTGAATTTATTATAGATGAATAAACAGGAAATCTACCATAAAAATATATGATTTAGAATAGAGCATTTAGTCAATGATAAAAAATGTACGCTACAAAACAATTTTTAACAACTATGAAAATTTACTAATTTTACCTGTGGTTATATATGTGTATATATATATATATATATATATATATATATATATATATATGTATAATCGTCATTAAAATGGATATAAAAGAGTATAAAATTTAATTCTCGACATAAAAATAATAAAAAAAACAGTGTTTAAACATCTTGGTTTCCTGTTAAAACAATTTTTAAAATACGAGCGTCTAGACATGCCTTAAATCATTTTTTTTTTACCACATTTGATATATTTATTACATATCAGTGATATTTGAAAGATATCATATTTTTCTACAAAATGCATTATTTAGAAATACTTATATTGTAGTTTGCATCTTTAAACCACAGTGGTTAGGAATTGAAAATAAAAAATATTTTTTTTTTATAAAAAACATTCACTTTTAATTTTTTGCTATTTTTCAGGAAAATTATATAAGGATATTATTTTTTGTTTTGAATCACATTTTACACTTGTTTGTACTCGCTTGTAATTCTCTCTCTCTCTCTCTCTCTCTCTCTCTCTCTCTCTCTCTATATATATATATATATATATATATATATATATATATATATATATATATATATATATATATATATATATATATCTATATGTGTATGCATGTATGTGTGCGTGTGTGTTTATGCGTGTAAATTAGAGTAATGAATAATGTTACGTGCGTCTGTATATAAATAGAAATAGATAGGAAAATAAAATTAATACCTCATAATGTCCAACATGCATCAATCTGTCACCTGGTTTAGGGTCACACCATATAACAGTCTGTCTGTTACAATGTACTGTCGCCAGTATTGTTACAAATATCAAATATACTATAGAAAATTTCATGCTGACGTTTGTTCACAAATTTTCTTTTTTGATTTGGGAATTTTTCAAATGAAAATAATGAATTGATAATTTATATATTTAATTTTATCTGAGCCGTTTGAGTGTTTATCAATTGACAAAACAATTCATAATTACTTAAAATTATTTTTCCATACTTGTACTTATTTATCGAAATTATTTTGATAAAATATGTATTGTATTTAAATTTTATCAGATTTTTTTATTTCTGTATATTTCATATTATCATTTGTTTGAACGTTTGTGTGTATGCGCATTTATAAATAGAATACATACAAATCATTTTATCTACTTATAAAATACATACGTAAGATCATTCTTATTAAATTTTAATTTTCTAAGAAAATGTGAATTACATTTTTTTTTCAAAAATTTTAAATGCTGTATGCAGTAATTTTATTTTAGTGAAAATAAAGTACCGATTTTTATCTCTTTAAATAAATAAAATGTTATATGGGCATATATATGTATATATATATATATATATATATATATATATATATATATATATATATATACGTTTGATAAGTATGGTAAATTTATTTATTGTTTAATTTAATTAATTGATTAATTAAATTAAATTTTTCAATTTAGTTTTTCTCACTTTTTTACCATACTTATCAAACCCTCGTTTATATATATATATATATATATATATATATATATATATATATATATATATATATATATATATGTTTGTGTGTATTTTTTTCAATATTTTCATGCTGCAATATTTTGTAAGGAAAATTCGAATAAAATTTCCAAAAAATATGAATCATTTATTATCCATATAATTCAATCAAAACATTATATCCTTTTCCAAGCTTTGATTTAATATAAATAGTAACGAATGTAAATCCAACACCTCCATCTTTTATTGTGATTTTACTTCCAGAAGACGTTTCACTTAATAAATCGATCACACGCATACAGTGTATTTCAGAGCCATTTCCTTTTTCCGGGTAATGTACATTTGTACTCTTATGGATGAATGGAGTTCCACCAGCCTAAAGGATTAATTTCGTTTAAAATTATTATAGAGATTTAATTTTTATTATATATTTATATAAAAAATAAATGTTATTTAATATTCATCATTTAATAATCTTTCTTTATGCAATTTATTATATTGAATTAATAATAAAATAATTTCGATCTTGATCATATTATTACATTTTTCGGCTGTCCAATGGAAAGTTAGAAGTCATCTATAAATTTAGTGTATATATATATATATATATATATATATATATATATATATATATATATATATATATATACATTAATTTTATGGATAATCCACTTTTATTTTTTAAATCACTTACATCACACTACAAGATTGTATACATATGTGTTTGATTGTCACTCACTTTAACACAAATAAATTATTTTTGTAAGTGAATTTATATATATATATATATATATATATATATATATATATATATATATATATATTTGTATGCATGTATTTAAAAATATAGATATGATTTTTTTTCTAATTTTACAATATAATTACTAAGACGAATAATAGTCGATTATAATTATATCACATTAAGAACAAAAAAGGTGTACGAACCCTAACAAATCTTTTGAATATAATTTTGTCCCCTTGAACCGGTTTACAATTGATAATCGTTTGTAATGGATCATACAGGAATCCAGTTATGTACACAGATAACATCAATACACCGATTGTTAATAAAATAGACGTTCCCATTTTAAGAAGAATTGTTGTTTCACGATCTTTCTTGCAATATAAAATCTTTCGATATTTTATAAAATATCAATATTTATTGAACTGTTTTATCTCATTTCCATTTTTTTCTTGGCATCGTTTTTATAAGATATTGATAGTAAACAATAGTGCATTGTCGATTGTAATTTATTTATGAAATTTTTATATGCACGTGTGTGAAAATAGTAATTACTGTTTATTAATAAAATATAATTAGAACTGATTGATAATATATCATATATAATCTTAGTTATGCACTATCTTTTTTATATTGACGAGGTAATTATAAATAGTTAATACATCTATATTTGTTTTTAAATATTCGAGATTTAATTTTGATCATATCATGCAAATCATTCTTAATATGAAATATTTTTTAAGTTTTTGTAGAGTAATCAAAAAGTGTTTACAGTAATATAAACAACTGTTTTTCTCATTAACAGTTATTGTTCAAAAATCTAGTAATATTTTTTTTGTTTAAGATAAGTCCGGCGACAGATTTTCCAATTTTGGAATAATTTTTTACATTTATACATTTTATCACTCTTATTTTGATTTTTTAAAACCTTAATTAAGGGTACTCCGTAAAAGTTTTAAATATGCAATCTAAAGTCTGAAACCTTCGTCTACTTTTTAAACTCTCCCACCTGTACTATTCAGTTATTTTATTAGAACCATCCATCCTAAAGTATCTATTTAACATGAAAATACCAGTCTTTCTTTGATTTCTATTTTTCATTTTTGTTACTGAATGTGGTGGATCCCATACATTTTTGCAGTAGTCAAGTAAAAATATCGTCTATGTAAAATAGGCCTTTTTTAACGATTATAGTACATCTCTTATTTTATATATATATATATATATATATATATATATATATATATATATATATATATATGTTTATTTTTAATTTTTCTTACTAGTATAAAAATGTATTTAAACAATGATCTAATATATTTTATATAATAAGTATTAAAAGTATTGTACACCTAGAAACGCTATTAATATTTTTTTATGTTTAGAAATTATAGTATTTTAGCGGTTTACTTATTTTTTATGCATATTAAAATGAAATATGTTTTTTCATATATGTATTAATGTTTAACAATTATTATAATAATAATGTTATTTAAACATTATAATATTGTCAATATTATTTATTTTAGTACAGTGGCAAATTCACTTTAATATAAATAAATTACTCAGCTCAACACAATAAGATTTTATAAAAATGTTCAGTAATTACTTATTGTTTAATTCATTTGTTAATAAGCATATAGATTTTATAATGCAGAACTTTGATGATGATGGCATGGTCATTAAACACACATCTGCAAATGAACAAGTGGTTATTGAACATTTTTATAAAATATTCTGATGTTAAGATGAGTAATTTCAATTATAATATTGCATTGGAATGTTTAATGTTTTTAATAATCGTACATAAGTTTTGTTTTGTTTTTTTTTTACTAAAAAAAATATATTATTATTGGAGTATTTACTATTATTTTGTATTTTATTTATTAGAGTATTTATGATCTTTAATTAATAAAGTTTAAGTGAACGAATACAATTTAGAGTAACTATTAGGCCGTGTATTATGAAATATTGGATTATTATATCGGAAATAATATAAAAATCCGAAATTTCATATTACACGACTTAATATTACATATTATTACCGCGCTTAGCAACTGTATCAAAACATAAAATGTCAAAAAGTTCATAAAAGGTTTTATTTACTGCTTATGTAAAATCATTATTGTATAATAGATGCGTATTTTTATATTAATTATGAGTTATCATATTTATGTCAAAATATTTTTATGATATTTTTTAATGTTATCTTTGCATACTTGAATAATCGGTATTGAATTAAAAATTGATTTGATCGATTACCATAGAGAATGCCAAGCTTATTTTTTTATATATTATGTTTTATTTATCTTTAATAATATATACATCATTCAGTATTGTAAAGATTTATTTTAGATCTATATAATTTAATTTATCTCGTTGTTTAAAAATGTAATGACGTATTTTATTATTTTATTAATTCTAAACGTAGAATATGACTTTCATTAGATTAATTTCAAAGATGGTTAATATTTATAAATAAATTATTTTTTTGTTACTTAACATATAAATTTATAATGGTACCAAATTTAACTATATAAAAAATAGGAAAGATCCTTTCAATATTACATATTTAAAAAAACTGTTAAAGTATGACTAATTCATATTATATAATAGATATATTTCTTCATTAACAATTTAAATTTGTGCAGCAATAAATGATATAATGAATTACGATTCAGACGTATAATTCGTCTAACTTAACACCTATACTAGTTACCATTTTTTTAAACATCTGGATGAATTTTTAAACGGGAAAGTTTTTATCGTGAAATATTAACCCATTCGACCTATATTTATTTTGTATCTGCTGTCTATAAAATGCACTATTCAATTTTCCGTAATATTCAGACGTGATTGTGTGGAATTTTTTTTTTTTAAACTATAAAATACAAAGTTGAAGTTTAAAACTAAATTATACATCACATCAATTTTTATTAATTTTACTACTTATTTTAATGGAGTTTCAATGTTTTGATATTTTAGTCAAATTTTTAGTACTTAATATAGAACCTAATTTCACATCATTCTTTAATGAGCACGTGTATTAATATATGTAAGTTTAAGTATCTATATATATATATATATATATATATATATATATATATATATATATATATATAAGTTTAAAATTTGTGTAATGTTTTTTTACGAAAATTATAACTGTCATATATATATATATATATATATATATATATATATATATATATATATATATATATATATATATATGTATATAAATATATATATATATATATATAATATTTATATACATTATTTTTATTGCAGACATGCAAGGGTATATAAGAAAAGAAAATGCCGAAGGAGTGCCATATTACATTATGTAAGTTTGTTTTATTTTATATATATATATATATATATATATATATATATATATATACATCACACAATTACATAGTTTGTTTTATTTCTAATATTCACACAAACATACATTTCTAATTTAAATTATTTAATACAACAGTGATGAAGCTGGTACAATTCAATGGGATCATCCAAAATTTGTTAAAATCAAACAAAGTTTAGAAGAATGTAACGTTATTAGATATTCAGCTTATAGAGTAGCATCAAAGCTACGCATTTTACAAAAATCTGTATTAAGTAAGTACTATAATAGATGTTTATGAATATTAGTTGATTTTTGATAATATTGTTAACACTTAATAATTTTTATGGTTTAAATAGTCTGAAATTAATTTATTTAATAATATCTGATAAATGTTTAAGACGATCTGGTTTCAAATATCTTTTTAGCTTTAGCTATTTTCGGCAATTCTCTCTTATTTGTTCGCATAGTTCCATCAAGACTTGTTTTTTTGACAAAGTAGCTTCTTTGCGAGTTCTATACTTGTAAATAAAGTTTTTATCTGTTGTAATTTAATAAAAATTTTACATAGTTTAGTTTGTGGCTATTTTGGGGAATTTCAACCAAGAAGTTTATCACATTCATATTTTTATCATTTACTTATGTACTAACCTACATACATTTGCATCATTTGAATACAAAATGATGCAAGTATATTTATGTGTAGTAAAAGGTTCTATACTCTTTAAATCATGTACAGTATTTTGAGATAAAAAATACAATGCTATATATATTGAATTGTAATAAATTAATAATACTGTTATTTTTCTTAATATCACATTATTATTTTTAGCAAATTCACTGCCTTTAGCATTATGTGCTGGAGTTTTTGTAAGACATCGGTTAGGTTCTATGGAATTATCCTTACTACTAGAAAGTTGTGAACTCGAAGCTGTTTTATCAGATATATATTTTGCTGCACAAAAATACAGATTTATTTCTGGAGAGGTTGATACAGCAACAGAACTTTTACTGAATTTATTATATAATATTTATGACAGGTAAAAACAATTCAGCATTATGTTTTTAATTTTATTTTCATTTATTTCTGTTTTTTTTTTCTAAAAAAAAATATATATATATTTTTAATTAACTTCAAATCTTAGTATATAGATGTTATATTTGTGTAAATTTAATATGTTTGTCATTATACAGAAATAGAGAGGGAAAACTTCAAGTCATATCAGCAAAAACATGTATAGCTGTCTTAAGCACAGCATCATTAACAGACTTACATCGATATTTATACAGTTTAGCAGCTGATCATAATAACTGTGTTACAAGACGCCGGTTACATCTCTTATTAGATCAACTTGCTGCTATTGCAGAATTTTTACAAGAGGGCAGTATGTTTGGACGTGAACTAGTACCAAGTGCAGTTGATTCCTGTTTTAGTAATGTAAGAATTTTTTTATATTTTTTATAAAACCAGGATTAGAAAGAAAACATGTTTTAAAAACTTTTTATGCAGATATACAAATTACATTTTAATTTTTATACTAATTTGTTAGAATACATTTTTTTTTTTTATTTTTAAATCATATTATTTTTATATTATATCAATATATATTTTCTCTTCAGAGATTTTTTTCAAAGAAAAGTAAGTTTCAGTGTTATTTTACTTTTTTATATAAAATAAATGAATATATGCTATGGTTAAAATATTTACAAATATAATTGAAATTAAATATATTTATTAAAAAATTATTTTCTTTGAACTTTCTCTCACATGCAAAGTAATTATAAAAATTATGAAATCTTCACATTATTTTTTTTTTTAGTCACCAGGTATGGTAGGAATTGATGAAGATACTTTTATGAAATGGCTTCAAGATTGTCCTCCAATTGTTTCATGGTTGAATACGTTTAGTAGGTTACGAAGTGCAGAAGCAGGTTTGTTTTTATACTAATTTCTTTAATTTTTCATTATTATTATTATTTTCATTATTATTTTTAGTTGTACATCATACAAAATGTTCTGCATGTAAAACCAATCCGATAATTGGTTTAAGATATAAATGTGTTCGCTGTAGTCGCTATACACAATGTCAAACGTGCTATTTTACAGGGCGAGTAAGTCATTCACATAAATTGAAACATCTAATGCAGGAATTTTGTACAGAAGTAAGTAAATTATCAAACAATAAATGTTATAGTTTATGACTACATTTATTTTGTTTAACTAATGAAATATATATATTTAAAATTTAGTAATTGATTAATCAAACAGTCTAAGAATTTATTTATATAATGTTTTAATTATACATTTATTATTATTTTTTGTGTATTTGTGCATGTGTGTGTATAATCAATATTTATGTGTATGAATTAATATAATTATTTTTAGGAATCTACTCGTGAAGTAACTCAAGCTTTTATAAAAAAATTGCGGAACTTTTTACATTGTGTGAAAGTTAAAAATGTTAATAATTTTGGTGAAAATGTCAAACCAATTCTTAGTTCAGAATCCAATGATGTTGACGATAATATTTCAACAGTTACAACTGATATTTCTGGTTCAGTTCTTTCAGTTGAAGAGCAATTATCTGCTATTATCAATCATCTTGAACAACAAAACCTGTATGTAATTACAATTAGTTTATATAACCATGTATGTTTATTATTTATTTATAAAATTTTCTTATTTCATAATAAGACAACTACAACAACAAATGTCATTTCTATGTTCAAATACAATTGATCGAAATGTTTGGCGTTGTTTAGAAGAACATAAAGTACAAATAGCTACACAAGTTAAAAAACTTAAGTTACTAAAAGTAAGTTTAATAAGTACTTTAGCATTTATTTAATTAATTTTTGTTAGATTTTAATTTGAAAACTTATTAAAACAGCAATATCTACAAAATCAACAACCTATAGTTAGAAATGTAATTGATCTTGAAAGTACTCCTATGGTTAACAATACAAAAGATGTTAATCAAAGACAGGTACAACGTGCAGACATGGATATTTTTAGTCCGATTATTGTACCCCAAAGTAAAGATAATCATCTGTCTGATACACTGATAAATGCTAATGAATGCTCTTCACTGAATGCAGCACAGAACAATTCTTATTATGATACGTTACCTGTTTGTTCAGTTCAAGATTTAAGTACATGGATTGGAGGTAATTGAATATACAATACCTTCATTAGTTTTAAATAGTAAAATATATAATTTACTGCATTAAATCAATGGAAAAAATCAATAAAAGTTCATTTTCCTTTTAGGAAAACCAGCTACTGATGCCAATTCATTATTACAATCTTCATCAATAAGCTCAGTATCAAAAGTTCGTGAAGTTCAGGGTGATTTAGATACAGTTCTTGAAAAATTACAAGAAATATTAGCTAATAATTTTGCATTTGACGGTACAAATATCATGGAATACCAAACGTAAATATCTATTCCTTCATGTGTTACACAATTTTGTTTTTTTTGTTTTGGCAAATTTTAGATACAGCTAATACTGACAATGGGCAGCTTAAAAATGCAGTAACTGAAATGGAGGACATGTTATCAACATTAATTGATGGTGTTGAAAAGAGTCGTTCTAAGAGAATTGAAAATGAATCTTATTAGATTGATAAGAATAAATGTACACATATAAACGTGTATTAATTAAGGTACATCACTATTATTTTTTTTTTTAAAAAAAAACTAGAAATTTTAACTACTTAGAATTTTTTATTGATATTTTTATTACTGATATTAATTTTTTAAAGTGACTGATTTGCTAGCGCAATGATACTTATAATTAAATATAATTATTTTTTTAATTCTTATTTTAATTTTTTTGATTTTACTTATTGTATTTATTTTTAGTACATTTTTCATATACTTTATAAGCAATTTACAAATAAACTTTTATATTAAGTTTTACACACAATACATTATTTTAATATATTACAATAATTGAACTGATATTGAATAATTTTGTGCAATAAAAATGCATATTAAAATATGTATTGAAAGTTATAAACAAAAAAAAAAAAAAATTTTAGATTTCTATTTTAATAAAGTCCATATATCATTTTAAAATCATGGATTATGTGTATTTATTATATTCTAGATTTATTTGTGGTTTAGCCAAAGGTACTCAAATTCATTATATTTGTTTTTGTGATAAACATAACTATTCACAATCATCCGTCCATTAAAAGTCATTTATTAAATAGGCTGGTATAATTTTTGAAAATAAAATTATATAAAAAACTAATTTTATTTAGTTTTATAACAAAGAAAATTGTCTTTTTTCAACTTAAAATATTTTACATATATTATTTATAATAAACAAATAAGACTTATTTTTAAAAGTTACTTTTTAAAACATTTTTTTTAATTGGTATTTAGTTAATTAAAAAGTTATTATTTTAAAAATATATTCTTATATGTTAAAGTTTATATTTTTTTTAAGTAAAGATCTTTGGATTATCCTTAAAAAAGTTTCAGTATTTGAGCATTTTCATAATTTTAAGAATTTCTTAATAAACTATTAAATAAAAAAGTATAGTTATTCATCGTACGCATATAAAAAAATTAACATAATTAGAAAGTAAAACTCACTATTAATATAACAAAAATTCTTTATCGTCTGACTGAGAGTAATACAAATTTTGAAACTAATAATGAAATGCAAAACTTTGAATAATCATCAGTTTTGATTAACACAAGATTTAAATATAGAAGATAATATAATCAGATTCTATACTATAAAATGGCTAATACAAAAATATCAATAAATTTGTATCAGTTATATTAATTTTTGAAATTGCATATTAGTATATTTTTGTTTTTTATTTTTATTGACTTGATTATATTATTTTTCTAAGTAAATGCAAATTTATCAGTTTTAAATTTCATTATTTGTACATGCTCTAAATATTATTTAATTTAAAATTTATTATCAAATGTAATTAAAATATGTAAAGTATATTTTCTTTTTATAATTAGGAAGTATCCTTCTTGAAATACAATGTTTTTTTTTCATATTTTCATTCATCAATAATTTTAGTTATGATTTTTCACTGTCACCAATAAGAAATTCTTATTTAATTACTATAATAATTAGGATAATTTAACATTTGTTAAATTAAAATTGATTAGTGTAAATATATATTTTTTTATAATACTAACTAAATATAAATTTATTTCTTAAGATTAAAACTGTTAGTTACAAATGCTTTTATTTACTGAATTTTTGAAATTATTTTTTAGTATAATAAATCATATAATTTACTTTAGAGTTGTTTTTTTTTAGAGACTACTATTTCTAGGATATGACATTTTAGATCAGTTTTTATGACAATCGCCCATATTCTTTAAAGATATTTTACATATTCCTAATTTTAAATATATATACATTTTATTTTTTTAAAAAAGAAAAAATAGTGTGTCTGAAAAAAATATAATCAGTATAAAACAAACTACGAATATACATTGAAGTGGGTAAAATTTATTTATCATATTCACATCACAGAAAATTAAACAAACATACAAGAGATATCTTATTTTTCTATGATTTTTATATAATTTTACATTTACAAGATTTGATTCTACATACTTTTTCAGTTATTATATGGAAAACATGAACTTTTCTTTTCATCATTACCATGTAATATTCATCATATTCATTATTTTTTCCTTTTTTTTTTTGTTCTTTTCTTTAAATATAAATTATCATCAATAGTTACAATAATGTTATCGTTTAATAATAATTATACTTTTAAATGACTTCACAACTAAGCAACAATTTCATAATTATATTATACATGTGTGTGCAATTGATGCAGTTTTTAAAAATCCCAAGGATGCAGCGTAGTTTCTTAGTTCTTTTTGTTTTCTGTTTTGATTTAAAAACAAACTTTCACATTCATTTAACATGAATCATTGCAAGTACATGTGTTGTCAGTTTTGCTTTAATTATTGTTTTATGTTTTACAGATATACCATCAATAATGCTTAATATTTCAGGGGACATCTTCAATTTGTTTATTTATTTTAAATTGAACGTTAAACAATACACGATTTTTTAAGGAATATGCTCCTGTTCAGTAATAATGTTACGCGTAAATATTAATTAATTTTTTTTTTTAAATCTTATATTTAAATACGTTATATGTATTTGTGTTTAATTGTCGAGTATTTGTGTGATGCATGTGTGTGTCTGTATTTCCCTGATAGATTTTTTTATATATACAATTTCATACAATGAATTTTAAAAAATTCATTCCATTACATACACACACAAACATGCATATATGTATATATATATATATATATATATATATATATATATATATGTGTATGTGTGTGTGTATGTATTAATGGTATGTACATTATGTAATTATATATTTGCTTGTGTATTTTTGCAAGACAGAGCACACGATTTGCAATGATACGTGCAATTCTTTCTTGCATGGAATAATTGAATGATTAAATAGAGAAAAAGTAGGAATAGAAATGAGTGAATGAATATAATAGCAATAAAAAATCTTCAAACATGAATTATTGCGATTTATATTGAACATTCTATACATAAAGTGATAGAATATTCAATTCACAAAGCATATATTTTATTTATATATTTTTAAGGTGATTTTTTTATTAGTCAGAAACCTTTATTTATAATATAAATTTCTTTGTCCACTTTGGACTACATTTTTCACCTAGCTAATTTGTTTTTTGGTTTTCATTATTCACTGATATTTATACAATTTCTTCATTTCTAAGAATAAGTAAATGATTTCTTAATCATTGTCTTTCGTAATTGTTCCACCTTAAAGACTTTTCAAAATTTCTTAACAGCTAGATTGTTCATAGATGAAAATCATGTAAAAACGCTCAGAAAATGATCATTAATATGCAGTATGATTGTTATTTAAGCATTTTATCATAGCAAATTTTATTCAGCGAGAAACACATTTATATGTTAAGAAAGTATGCATATGCACGTATACATACATGTTTGTATTACATACATATATATATATATATATACGTATATATATATATATATATATATATATATATATATATATATATATATATATATATATATATATATATATATATATATATACATATACACATATATATATATATATATATATATATATATATATATATATAATCATACATACATACATACATACATACATATACATATACACATACATATACACACAGACCATATACATATATATGCATATGTACATATTAATTTATACTTTCTGCCAATGGAAATGAACAAAAATTTCCAGATTTTATCATATTTTTAAAAACGAGCATCAATACAGGAATGTATTATGCTCGTATAACTATGCGATGTTTCTATATAAAAAATTTTGATTTGTGAATACACACTCTATGTATTTTTTCATAAAAGACTAACCAATTAAAATATCATTTTATTAATACTTATTTTCATACTGATGTGAGCATTCTTAGAAGAAACATTTAATTGAAAAATTTTTGACATAAACTTCAATTACTTGTACATATATAAACATACATATTTATATAAATATGTGTCAATGTATTTTTATATGTACCCATTTTTTTATAATCACATCAATATATTTCCAATTACGATTAGACAATTTTTTTTATCTTCCTGTCATTCTATGGCATATAATGTCTCTTCAAACTTTACTAATTTGACACCAGTCTTGAGCAATGTAAATCAATATCTTTACATTTTTTTAATATGATTTTTTATTTTACTCCATCATTCTAACTTTTAGAGACAAGTGTAATTAGAAATTATATCGATTCCGACACCATCGACTCGGATGATAAATACAGTAGATGTTTGTGCGACTTAATTTGGTGCGTTTCGCAATCAATCTGTGCGTTTCTGATAAAAAAAATACTAAAATCTTATGGGCTGTGAAAATAAACTTATCGTATATACACAAAGGATATTTTCCAATTTTTATATTTGTTAACTGAAATTTTCATTTAAATAATTTACCTTTCTCAGTTCGCCAAAGTTATTTATTATGTGAAAAATGTATTTTTTTTATTAATAAATTTAAATAGTTTACATTTGAATAGATGTGTATGCATATACATGTTTGTATGTATGTGTTGTATGTGTATGTGTGTGTCTCTCTTATAAGCAAATATAAATAAACATTTTGAAATTTATATGACTACATACACCTCTATTCTCTTTTATGATTTTAAATTGATCAAAGAATGACTAGAAAATTACTTTCATACAATAAAGTATATCTCAAATAACATTCAAACAATTCAGATAAAAAAATACATAATTTTATTATCTATGAAAAAGTGTCCACTTCTACTTATGAACAACAGTGTTATAAAAAAATGCTTCTAATTTTCTTATAAAATATATGTACGTATATGTGTGTGTGTGTGTATGTGTGTATGCAAATATATAATTATATATATATATATATATATATATATATATATGTTTATGTATATGTATATATACACATACACACATATGTTATTAAAAATGCATAAAATTATTTGTATTCAAGGATCTTTTTAGTAATTAAAACTTTGTACTGAAATAATGTACTTGTAAACCAAGAAGTAGATTGTATCATTTATTCTGATTTATCTGTTGATTTTCTTGATTTGTTATTTGAAAGTTCTAAAACGAGACGATAGTGACAATCGATAAATATGAGAAATAACCACATAATATCTTGTAATAATTAATAGCAGTAGAAAGACAATGAGATAGGAGTGTGTTTCGCATGTGCGTACTTGTTTTTCATACACACACATATATATTTATATATACATACACATACATAAGTGTGCTATATATGTGCATATTATATATATATATATATATATATATATATATATATATATATATATATATATATATATATATATTCACATATATGTATGTACATATATATGTTTCTTTAATAGAGGCCGCAGTTTCGCAAATTGTTGGCGATAATGACGTCAGTTACGGCATCGAACACAAATTGGATGTTATGCGTATCAGTCGCACACGTCATATGGCAATAAATTTCTTTTGTAGTTGATTTATTTTTGGCTTCGAATTGAGCTTGTATGTATGCTGCAGCTTCACCATATTCTTGTGCACCTATCAGAAACAGTATAAAAATCATAAATATGTATAAAAGGAAATAATTTTTTTAAATGTTGCTGATAAAAACATGTAATCATATACTAACCTGCATATTCTGCAAAACATATCGTAAGTGGTGATTTACGTATTTTTTCTTCAAACAAATCTTTCTTGTTCAAAAATAGAATGATCGATGTGTCAGTGAACCATTTATTGTTACAAATTGAATCAAACAATTTTAAACTCTCTTGCATCCGATTCTAAAACAAAATAAAAAAATAATGAATAGAATTCTTCTCATCTACAAGTCATTGATAACTTTTTAAACAGAAACAATTATATATTGAAATTTTTAATGAAAATATATTTTATATATAATTAATGCAAAACAACATAATACACACAAAATATTTTAACAGTAAATAACTAAATTGCTATTGCATGCTTATTTTTATAAATGACTAATTATTAATAAAATACTTAAACAAAATGTAATTTTCCACAAAATTTAATATATATATATATATATATATATATATGTATAATTAATATCATTTTATTAACATGTTAGCGCCATGTCAGTCACCAGGGACTGATACCGAACTTTCCATTCAACCGCGTCAGTCACAAGCCGCCAGTATTTCGACCGGTAACTCACATAGCGGCCTAAACGGAAAGCAAAACAAAATAGGCTTGGCGCTTGACGTGTTAATATGATTTTATTATTAATTAATAACAGGCACCTTAATCTATACTGTATGATCATTATCAATTGAATTCTGCTTGATAATAATAACAAATCTCATCTCAATATGTACCAAAATTATTATAAACTCAAAATAATTTATATAATTTTACAAGAATTCATACCGTTGTTTCATCTTCATGCAAAACTTGATCATATTCTGACATTGCCACACAAAATATAATCGCTGTTACATCTTCAAAACAATGAATCCATTTTTTTCTCTCAGATCTTTGACCACCTACATCGAATAGTCTGAAACAAAGTAACATTGTTATCAAAATTGATAAAAACCTAAATATTACTTAATAATGCTGATAAATATGTATAATACTCACTTAAAGTTAAGGTTCTTAAATGAGAAATGGACTTCGACAATTCCAGTGGTTTTAACTCGCGTTCGTAGGATGTCTTGTTCGGTAGGTTGATAATCCTTTGCACCCAATCTATCTAGGTCATCTAGGAAACTGTAAGATAAAGCATATAATTATTAATCAATATAAATAATTACATTTAATATTTCTTATATATATACACGTTTTCAATATTCACATGCACAGTCATCTAACCATAAATAGGTAATTGTAAAAATTCACAATTAAAAAATGCTAAATTTTCACATGGTTTATTTAAATTTCTTCAAATTATTCATGCTGTTGTTAATTCATCAATGTTAAATGTTTTTTTTCAACAATAAATTGTATTTCTTAAAAAACAGCTTTAATATTTAAATTCTTTAAATAATATAAAATACACAATTTTTTAAATCCTTGCAGTTTAGAATAAATTAGACAAAGTGAGAATTTACAACGTTTTAAGTATACAAAGGATTAGTAAGTAAAATATTATTGTATTATATATATATATATATATATATATATATATATATATATATATATATATATATATATATAGAGAGAGAGAGAGAGAGAGAGAAAGCATAAAAATCTTAAAAAGTCTATTAACATATTGTATGCGGCCAACGTCTCGACGACGTCTTTCGCATGCTATTACTAGAGGACGAAAGGCGTCGTCAAGACGCATTGCCCGCATACGAAGTGTTAAAATGAACCACAAAAAGGAATGTTATTAATGTGGAGCAATTATTATTTTAATATAATGAGAATACAATACAGTATATTTTAAAGCCAACAATTTACTATTCAATTTGGAGATGTGGAGAAACCTTTCTTGCGAATGATTGGAAAAAGTTAGGAAAATCAAAAGGGATTATAAAATAATAAATAAAACATGCAGATGTAAGACTAAACCAGAAATTCATATTTAAATAATAAAAAAAAGTCAAGAAACCATTCTAAAAAAGTCAAACAATTAGTCTAGATTTTAATAGAAAGGCTCTGTCGATGATGGTGTCGCCATCGAAATGCATCAGTCGATATAATTATAGACTATATAATTATAAGTAAGTGAACAATAAGTGATTATTGGACATTTTAAACTATTATGATGTTGGGGTTAAAATTCATTTGTGTAAAGTGAATCAGCCACAGTTCCAAAACAACAAATAAAAAAAAAACAATTCTCATCAAGTATAATTAGAATTCGTTTATGAGATGCAGAGTAATTTATGTTTACAGACATTTTAAAGCCGTTACTCAGGCCTGAAAAGAATATTCGTATGGAGACTAACTAATTATAATTAGATATTAGAAAGTTAATAAGAAATATCGGTCATGTACGGCCGAAGATAAATAGAATATAAGAAAATAAATAGAACAAATTACGGTCAAGCTCACTAAGAAATTGATTTGAACACTTATTATGTAGTTTTTTGTTACACTGTATAACTAAATTAATCTTATTAACAATTTTATCTATTTTGCATAACATTCCATTTTAGTAATGAGTAAATAAAGTATTAATTTTCGATATTTAATAGAAATTTCGGGCATTTCTATGTATGGAAAATATACATTTTAACTATTAAATGATAATAATTTCAACTGCCGACCAGCACTGTTACTGATTTGAATAAACGACGACAAAATACATTTATACCAAAAATTCCATAAATATGTTTTGTTGTTTGTAACAGAGTAAGATAATTTTATATATCTTCTTTATATTTTTACTCTAATTTTTATTTTATAAGTTAATACTAAATAATAGTATAATATTTAATTACTTATTCTTATATATATAATTAATAAAATAGAAAATAATATATATATATATATATATATATATATATATATATATATATATATATTTCTTTTAACTAATAATTATCTTATATATGAATATGACTGAGATTAACTGAAAGCTGATGAAATATAATCTAAATAATAATATAATTATTAATAATAGTTTCTAAAAAAATATTTTTGTATATTATCGAATAAAATTCGAATAAACATTTCGAAATATTTTTTTCTGCATATAACATAGACGAATTTTTAAAGAACAGAACTTTTAAAATGACTAAAATTTAAAATAAGAATTTAACTTATAATAAAAGATTTCTTGAAACAATAATTTTCTTTAAACGAAATATAGAATGTTTTTTTCTACACAAAAATATAAAATAACAAAAACAACATAAACCTAGGATACTTCAGATAGTTTTTTACTGAACAAGTCAAATTATCATTATATGTTTTGATACTGTGGCAAAATTACTTTAACACAAATGAATTACTTACTCTTACACCAGATTTTGTAATGTAACGCTCTAAAGATGATGGCAAACGAAATCAGCGAATAAAATGAACAATAAATGATTATTGAACATTTACAAAATCTTATGCTATTGAAGCAAGTTCATAGATTTGTGTTCAAGACAAATTCTATTTTAATACATGCGTTTCTAATGATGTTAGATGATTTTATATTTGGTTAGTAATAATTTGCTTATTTTTTTGTTATTATTAATTTTGGCACTGCGGCAAATTCACTTTTAGTCAATTGCTCATTCCAGCAAGATTTATAAAAATGTTCAATAATTATTTCATACTCATTTTTTTTGCTGATATGATTTTTAAAGACTTTGTGATCATTAGAGTAATGTATTATAAAATCAGACAAATAAATTTGATAAAAATTTAACATTTTCGTGATAATGATGAAACACATCAGCAAATATATTGAACAGTAAATGGTGGTTATTTACCACTTAGAAAGTATTATGATGCTGGGATAAATTATCTTATGAATAAATATTGAACACTAACGCATTATTGGGATTATGTACGAGGTGTGATCAAAAAGTAAGGTGAATTTTGAAATTTAGCGGGCTACATCCGTTCGATCTTCGATTTTTTTTATTTGGTTATGTTGGTACACTCGTCTCGAATATATGTTCCAAATTTCAGCTATGTAGCATGTTTAGTTTGTTGGTGAGAGGCATAAAAGTTAGAAGTGTTTTGCAGGCTCCATTTCGAAAATAGTTTGCATTAGATCAAGTGCTCCAAAACACTTATGAAAGTGGCATACGATGAGTCTATAAGCCAAAAAAATGTTTACAAGTGGTATCCAAGAAGGCCGAGAAGACACCAACGACGAACCTCGTTCTTCAACAACTGATGGGAACGTTGAAGAAGTGAAGAAAATAGTGTTGGGGAATCATCGAATTATTGAAATTGCTGATGATATTGGCACGTGATTTTAACGGGTGTTTTAGACATGAGACGTGTGTGTCAGCGAAGTTTGTTCCGAAATTGCTCAATTTCGACCAAAAGAACCGTCGCATGAGCATCGCCCAAGAGCTATTGAATGACGTCAACGACGACCCAGATTTACTCGACAGGGTCATAACAGGTGACGAAACATGGGTATACGGTTATGACGTCGAAACTAAGACTCAATCGTCCCAGTGGAGGCATTCCGGATCACCAAGACCAAAAAAAGCACGCCAAGTTCGATCAAATGTGAAGGTTTTGCTTACAGTTTTCTTTGATTGCAGGGACGTGGTGCTTTGAGGATTGGAAAAAGCGTTGGCACAAGTGCATTATATCCGAGGGGGATTACTTTGAAGGGGACAAAATAAAAATTGATGAATAAATATTCTTTGAAAAAAATAAAAATTCACCTTATTTTTTGATCACACCTCGTATATGTTGTTACATGTACTATTAAGTAAAATAAAAATATTTATATTTATTAGAACGTTTTATTTTTTAATTGATATCAATTTCTAATTATGAATACGATTGGAAATAACCGCAGTTCTCTCTCTCTCTCTCTCTGTGTATATATATATATATATATATATATATATATATATATATAGAGAGAGAGAGATTATATATATATATATATATATATATATTTATATATATATATATATATATATATATATATATATATATATATATATATATATATATATATAATTCGAAGATTTCACAAAGACTTGTTGATTTGAGAAACTAAGGCGTCTACAGGTCAGTATTTCCATCCGTATTTGTATCGTTATAAACTTGCACGGGCTAAAGTGACGTTGTTGTGGGCGTTGTATGCGTTCCAAATTAAAATCCGCGATTCGGTCAACAGGTGCTCTTTCAAACACCAAACAAATATGAAATGAATGGATTGACGCGTGCGCGTCGAATATCATTGTCGTCGGCATCGTTTTTTTCCTGAATATCTTTTCTTCCATATTTCTTACAAATCATTTTTCTTCTCATCGGTTATATGGACGACACTCCGAGTGACGTACGAGTTTTCATCTATTACATGTCTAATGTTAAACGGATAAATAGACAGAAGAACTGACGAATAGTTGAACAACGTACATATATGTACGTGTACGGTTATTGATCGAGGGTGTAGTATATGTTTCGACGCACGAAAAGACGACTGACATTGGGAATCGAATTCGTCGCCAGAGATGTGATTACACATGATGTATGTTTATTATCGTTGATCAGGTTGTATGTTTTATCGTAAAACATAATAGAATTCGATAAAAGAAACAGCAAATTAACGAGAACATTTCAGTTAAGTAGTAAAAAAGTCCAATAATGTATAAAACATATAAATAATATATAAAGTTTCTGTTGTTAGTTTGTATACATGTATTTTTTTAACGTTTCAGGGAAATCAAAAATGACCTGTAAAAATAGTAATTACCTTTCTCTAATAACGTTTGACCATGCCATCTTATTTTATCAAAATTAAATTATTTTTTGACCGATTCAAATAATTTTCAATACAAGAATGAAAGTATAAATTCATTTTCTCAAATTACAATGATAAGGTCAGGTTTTAAGTCGTTTTATATTTATAATTATTATTTTTAATTCGAGGTGATTTAATTTAATTTGATTTGTATTTAAAATCAAAATGAATTTACCTTATTAATAATAATTTATTACTTTGAATCGAAATTATTTCACGCAAAATAAATATATCAGCTATATATTTAGAAATATCACTTTCCAGAAATTGACATAAATGTTAGTGCGAACTTTTCCCACTGGTGTAGATATGACATGTATAATAATCAATTAACATGTTTTATTAATTTTGAACTTCACTATTCTGAGTGACAGGTCAGCGTCGACAAAACAAACAAGACACGCACATAGTCCTCACTTGGGCAGGGTCGAGGAAATTTGCACAGCAACACATTAATAAACGAGACAACATGTGTGCTGTATTCTAGTTAAACATTTATTATGCAAGTCTAATAATTATGGCATACATGAGACTATAAAAGTCAGGTCAAGGCACAAAAGGCTAACGTTTACATTTATAATTTATTTTCGACACAACAGAACACGTACCTACATTCGAATGCCGTAAAAACATAAGTGTTTAATTCAAATTAAAATGTCACTCACAATGATTTCATACAGACAGATTACATTAAGCTTGCCACTGTGTTTAAGTATCGTTTAGTTTTAAATTGATCAACTATATTTGTCGAAAACACTAAAGTGACTTATTATGAATATATACATTAAGTTCTAATTGCAATAAAAGTGATTTAGTTTGAATTTCAATTTTTTTTGTCCTTTGTGTTAGATTATGATTACATTATAAGCATTTTGAACAAAATAATCGAATAAACTGTATTAATTATAACTGAACTTTTTCCACAAGTTACTTTTATTAAATACACACTTTTTATATTATTTTCTTTTATTGTTCATCATTGGGTCACTGTTTTTGTATTTTTCAGCGATTGATTTTAATCCTAAATCGATTGTTGTGTATATAGATACATATACATTAATAAAATAAAAAAATTAAATAACCTTAACTGAAAAAATTAAATCAAACCTAATAAATACATATCAAGAAGAAACAATTAAAAATAATAAAAAGGACATCAACGAATTAAAACATAAAATTAAAAAGAAACGAAATAAAATGTAAAATAATAAATTCGCACATTAAGAGGGCTACCAAAAATTAATTAAACAACTTTTCTGATAAAAAATCAATTATATAGTCTCAATGTCATACAAAGAGACTTTAAGTATACCGTTAAGTAGTTAGAAGAAAATATGAAACTGAAATATATATATAATACACACATACTATTAAAAATAGGGGTATGATCATCTATTTGTCAATGAATTTAGAGACAAAACTGATCGTGAAAAAATACAATAGCAATAATTCAACGATGAGCAAGATTTGAAAACAGTATAAGAAGATTACAAGCATAGAAACAACTTTAATAATATGTTATTTTCATGCGAAAACACTTCTACAGTAACTCACTTCAACGTTCAATCACTCAACTTCAACACCATAAGATTTTATAATACATTGGCGAATAAAGTAAACAGTAAGAGATTATTAAATATTTTTATAAAATCGTAAATACTGGGCAATTTATTTGTGTAAAATGAATTGACTAAATAAATATAGCTATAGTAGAAATTCATACAAAAATGACTCCAAATGTAATTATCAAAATTGGATGTTATTGGTGCGAGTTATTAATGTGTGTAATAGCGAATTAGCCACAGTGCTCATGAATTCTTAGAAGTTTTAAACAAAAAAAGTAACTTTTTTTAAATATTTCTGTAACAAATTTATTTCGCTTTTAGAAGCACTAATAAAAAGAAAATTGCTGGATTAAAATCAGATGAAATAGTTGAATTGATGAAGATAAATATTAAATATAAAGTCTGATTTACATTCAAAAATGTCATAGGCAATTTCTTAGAAAACGACAAGCACGCAAAGAAATGTTATGTAGAAATTTTAGACATCGAGTTTTAATATAAGCATCAAACTACTTTTTGTATATTGAAAAATTTCGTCATGTGCTTCACATTAGTTACGCCGGCATTTTTATATTTTCATTTTCCATTATAAAATCAATTATCATTACTTTAATTCGAAATTAAATCAAGCATTTTTTATTATTAATAACTTTCATACATACATATATTGTTTAAAAAATTCGTGATTTGATGAGTTAGAAGATAATATTTTATAATTAATATAAAACAGTTACAGATCTGTGTGCATCTGTGTATGTTTTGAAGTATTTTAAGGTCAGTAAGCAACTAATATCAACATTCAATTCATAACAGAAACAAAGAAAAAAAATGAAAATAATAAATAGGCGAGCGAAATGAAAAAATCTTATATGTACAGACATATATTGGAGGATTCTTTTCAATGACGTCATTCAGTATCGATTCGATAACAACATTAGATATGAGAAAGATTTTCCAGTTTGTCGTAAACTGACGCTGAGCAAGTATGTGTTATGTGTATGTGTAGATAAAAAATGTGAATGTGTGAGTGCACGTGTCTCTGTTTAGTTCCTCGCGTTCTTTAGATGATCCTAAACCCTTTTTCGTTCACATTTCTATAGGCTACAGCTTTATAACACATAGAGGAATTTTATATAAAAACTTCGACATATCTGACTTATTTTTATTTACAAATTTATATATTTGTTTGTATGTAGATATATATATATATATATATATATATATATATATATATATATTATTTTTCAATGTTAGAATTACATATAAAACTTATCCTCTATTTTCTACATCAATTTTATTTTAATTACTCATGCTGATATATTTTTTTATATTGTTTTAAGCATTTATACTATTGCAAATAATTTTGACTACATGGTCTTGTGAGTATATTTAGTATGTTTAATTTTTATTCGGAAGTAATAAAATTCTAGAGGCTGATTCTTTCGAATACCTAGTATAGGACAAAAGATAATATATAAAATTGGTGTTTATTTTCACTATTTATTTGTCGTTGCTTTAATTCGCTTTTAGACAAATCATTCATTCATTTCAATAACATGAGATTTTATAAAAGTGTTCATTAATCTTTTATTGTTCAATTTATTCGCTGATATACATTTCGATGGACATGCTGTCATCATCAGATCATAAACCTTCAATTTAATTATATATTCTAATTATATATAGTCGACAACATACCGAATAAATAGTTATTACATATTTTTGTTAAATATTGTGGAGTTAACCAGTTGCGCTGGCAATTAATTAACATCCACACGTGGCAAATCCGTCCAAAGCAATTCGCAGCAAGTTGGTATTTGAAATCATTTTTTTATAAAGTTTTAGACACACACACACGTTAACATTATAGTAAAACTTTTAAATTGATTAACAAATTTATTAATAATATAAATAATTTTTGAAAAGGAGTATTGCTTGGGTTTTGGTACGTTTGTTATTTTACCGAATAAAATAGAGATATTAAAAAATTCCATATCCATTAGATAAAAGAATATTTTTCTGTAACTTTTTGCAAATTTTTTCATTAAAGGAAAAGATGATAAATAGCTATCTTGCTAGTCTACTCCGCCCATACCATTGTTGTAATCTAAAACTATATTAGGTTTTGTAATGTTTCCATTTTGGTCTGTATAATTTCTACATTTTTTCTTTTTTGTTACAATCATTTCTGCTTTGGAATGTTTTGAAGAAAGTAAATATATATCTTTTTTGTCCTTCCATTTTACAGCTAAGATACCATTGTAAGATCTTAAAAGAACTTAAAATGTTTTTAATTTTGTCGCTGCGAGATCTTTTAGCATATTCTTTCTATTAGATCTGACTGTTTCGATAGTATTAATTTTTTGCAAATGTAATTTCCGATACAGTTTTGGTGACGAATACCAGCAGTTATCTAAAAAGAGGGTGTGTACAAAATCAACTAAAGGTCTACATAAATCCAGTACAACATTTTCTGATGCGCTATTATCCGAATAAAATAGTTCTTTGATAAAATAGTTTTTTATAATAATAAAAAAAAATATTGTGTTTTGTAGTTACTTGATTATTATTCAATGAAAATATGTAAAATTAATGAAGTTCTACAAAAAAGCACTTGTATGCCTTCAAAACAGAAGTGTTACACTTGTTAACTGAATTCCGATGTTATTTTAACTAAGCAAAAATCACACGACGTGCTATGTACGTCTTATCGACATTTGGTACAAAAAGCAGTTGACGTACACAGCACGTCATTCCAGTGCAACTGGTTAAAGTGAGTAGTTTATTCGGAAATAAGTAAATTAGCCACAGTACCAAATCTATAATGATAAATTTAATTTATATAATGTTTAAATATTATGAAATTTTTCATAATCCGTAAATTGTAAAAAAATTCAAGAGTCATCCAAATGTAAGGCCTAGATTTGTGTTTTATTAAAAAGAAACTATACACGTGTTTCCCCATACATCACCCCATACACATGTTTCTTTTTAATAAAACACAAATTTAGGTATCATATTTGGATGACCCTTTATATATAAATATACATATATATATATATGTATATATATATATATATATATATTCCTATCCACGAAAATATTTTTTTTTAAATGAAAGCCGTTCATCATTTCTATAATAAAATGCTAATAAATATTTTTTGAGATAATTTCCCGTTTTTCTTCTACCGGATACGCCACTTATCTAAATCATTTCAACTATTCAAATGATTCGAAGACACAATGTATTATAATAAATATTATCTTTTAATTTCTATTTTTTTTATTTGTTCTCGTATATAATCACATCTGTTTTTTTTATATTTCGTTAATAAAGCACATTATATTTTCAAATTTAGCTATAAACGATAAGATTTGCTGTATTTTGTATCCGGATCGATCTGAACCGTAGCAACGGTGGCTCAGGGCGACGGACCGGAAACAGAAAACGGGCTACGTGTGGATGCTGGTGGCGGCGCAAGTACAACGCCACCACATACATCCGTTCGTTTAAGAAGACGGTTGTATATAGATCATCGTTGAAATTGAATTGATCATGCTATATTGCTAAATCCGTCAAAATGTATGCACGCCGAATGAATGTTTCAGTATGTGTTACGAAAGGACGAAAAAAACCTGTCGTTGTTAAAAATTTATCGTTTTATAATATTTTAAACGTTTCAATAATTTATAATATTTTTATTTCAAAAGTAGTTGAATGTACTTTATATTACAATTCAAAAAAATATATATGAAGTTAGATAAATGATAGAACTTTTTTTACATCAAGTTCATTATTATGTCTTCGCCCAAAAAATATAATATTGATAAAAACGAAATGTATTATATATTTATAAATTCTACTAACAAGTACAATTTTCAACCACTCAATTTTACATTTAAATGTAGAAATTGTTATTAACTGCAAGATAAAAATTGTTCTTTTTTTGATAATCATTTTTGCTAAAGTTTGTGAAATATTACTGTTAATTTTTAATTGTAGATGAACGTTCAAGAAAAGTGTTTTTTATAACTTTAATTGTGTAAATAGAAATTACAATATTGCGTTATTAAAATCGAAGGATAAAACTAAATTTAGTAAACATAATTAGCGAAAAATATACAGATCTGAAGATATGAGTTCTTGAATGTAAATATGTTATCGAAATATCGACTAGACGAAGAAAACGGGTTACTAATTGCTTGTGATTTTTTTCACGTTATACACTGAACTTTTAATGAATTCAAAAAATCAATCCATTAAATTTGTATATTATTTTGGAACATTAATTATTTGAAAAGCTCTGTACAAAATCTATATTCAGAAATTAAACTATTTCACCTTCTTATTATAAAAAAACACTTTTGAATAAAGTATTTTTACTATTAGAATTTTATTAGAAAACAAGTTTAGGCATAATTTTCGAATAAATGTTATTAAGTTTAGTTTAAATAAGATAATATGACATTTTTAAATATTATTCTGGTCTCAGTTTTGATCAGACTTCTCACAATGCTGATTAACAAAAATACTACCAACACCACGAGATTTTTTAGTATATTTTCAATTAATTATTACTCATTGTTTGATATCGTTTGTTGCATATTTCAGCGGTAATGCCATCATTTTCAGAGCAAAAGAAAATATAATTATATGTATTTATGATTAAAAATTAAAACAGATAAATTTTCAAAAATAGTAAGTAATCATTAAACACAAATTTTTTTTATGACTTTGGTGTGGTAATTTATTTGTGAAAAAGTGAATTACACACAGTGCCAAATTTATTTTCAAATACAGGTTTATGCTATTATAAAAACTCCATCGTTTTTAACTGGAGTTGGATAAAGTCGATTTCCTGCCATTTCGATGATCCATAATAAGTTTTTGTTTTACAAATATTAATCAGAATGTTTATAGTTAAAATATTTTTTATTTATTAAAAAAAAATCCAGAATTTTCCTCTTAGATATATACATTAGAGTTGTTAGATAAAATAAGAGTAACAAATAACTTACTATTTGGCAGAATCGTTCAGTTGATATTCGTTGGATCTTCCAAAGCACTCCTGTACGCCTGAATCGGCCCACAGCCGTTTCATTGCGGCAAGTAATTCTTCTGAGAATGGTTCGGTGTCTTCCATCCGTTGGATTACATCGAAAACCATCTTTCCGTCCGTCTAAAAAAAAATAGACAATATAAAATGTAATCCTTTTGTAAAAACGTATTAGATATATACTAAACTCAACACCCATACACGCAACCACATATACATATACACACACTCAGAATTATACCCTTATAAATACCTATACATCCACAAATCCACCCATGAAAACATTCAAACTTTCACTTACACAAATCACAAACTCATAAACATATACATCTATACTCAGTACAGTTATATAATTTTTTTCAATGAGGCAAAAAAGGATGTAAAAACAAATTTAACGTGAAATATAGAGTGCAACTAATAATAATCTAAAAAATAAATCGATAAAATTGTAATAAAATTTATAATTATCATAATTTATTTATAACAAATTTGATACGTTTAAAATACTTTTCTTTTGAAAAAATGATCTTTTAATTGTACACAAAATACGACCTCTACACTTGATTGAAAAAAAAATAATACACATTATGTACTCGTAAAAAATGAATCGTTTCATTGATCAATTGAAATTGAATCAATATTGTGTTATTATCATCGTACAATAATAAAAAATATATACAACATTATACAATACGATCCACCTGATTTAAATTGCAGTGTTTGAAATTAATTTAGAGGAAATAATAAATTAGTTCATCCTGATGATAACATCTACCGCAGTGATGAAGGGGCGTAATCGTTATATATGTGTATATATAAAGCCGATAGAATACATGCCGTCATATAAATAATAAAGACGTCAATAATATTCTATACACAGTGAATGAAAAAAGTTTACGAATAAACTATCTGTAAATGGGGTTAGAGCTGAAAAGTTACGATCGATAATTGAAATTTGTCAAATTATTTTTTTAAATAGAAATATACTTAATTAAACATTAACAAAAAAAAATGTATTAACAATAAATTTATATCATTCAAGCAATTATAAAAGTTACTCCAGATAAACTTGACATATAAAAAGCAACGTATAGTAAATATTTTACAAATAACTTTCCTAATAACAACACAAAATTTTATTTAAAAATTTTAATGATTTTTATCAAAGAAAAAATGCTGCAGATTATATTCAATATTTTTTCTGAATTATAATTTTTACACAAAGTGCAATAACTTTTTTGTCAAAATGTATTTATTCTTTTCAACATAAAAATATTTTATAAATTACACAGTGAATCAAATATTTCTTTAAAATAATTTACTTTCACAAGATATACGAGGGCCGTTTGATAAGTCCGTGTAATTTCCGAAAGATGGCACCACTGGTGCATATCGAAGTTATTTTTAATTAGTAGCACCTCTTGGAAGAACACACATCAAGTTTCAGCCATATCGGTCTATTCCTTTGTGTTTGACAATCGTTGGAATCAAGGAAATCGAGTGATTGTCAAATAATGGACGAAAAAGAATTTCGCGTGTTGATTAAACACTACTTCATTAAAGGCAAAACGCCTCAGGAGACTAAACAGAAGCTTGATAAACATTATGGTGACTCTGCACCTTCGATTAGTGCGGTTTATAAGTGGTTTCAAAATTTTCGGAGTGGCCATATGAGCACAAGAGACGCTGAACGTTCTGGACGCCCTGTTGAGGTCACCACTCCAGAAATCATTGATAAAATCCATGATATGGTGATGGATGACAGAAGAGTGAAAGTGCGTGAGTGCTGTAAGCATCTCGTGTGAACGGGTACATAATATTTTGCACCAACATTTGGACATGAAAAAGCTATCCGCCAGGTGGGTGCCGCGATTGTTCACGATCGACCAAAAACGAGGTCGTGTGAAGTGTTGCAAGAACGGTTTGCAGCTGTTTCAGCGAAATCCGCAGGACTTTAAGCGTCGTTTCATCACTGTATTTGAAACATGGATACATCACTACACTCCTGAGACCAAAGAGCAGTCTAAACAATGGGTTATCAAGGGGGAATCTACTCCGAAAAAGGCAAAGACAATTCCTTCGGCCGGGAAGGTTATGGCGACTGTCTTTTGGGATTCGCAAGGAATAATCTTTATCGACTATTTGGAAAAGGGTAAAACCATTACAGGTGCATATTATTCATTGTTATTGGATCGTTTGAAAACCGAGTTGCAAGAAAAACGTCCCCGATTAGCCCACAAAAAAGTCCTCTTTCATCACGACAACGCACCAGCTCACACCTCAGCAGTTGTGGCCGCAAAACTAATGGAAATAGGGTTCCGAATCGTTTCACATCCCCCCTATTCTCCAGACTTGACTCCATCGGACTATTATTTGTTCCCTAATATGAAGAAATGGCTCGCGGGAAAAAGATTTTATTCGAACGAGGAGGTGATTGCAAGAACGAATGACTATTTTACAGACTTGGACAAATCCTATTATTCGGAAGGGATCAACAAACTAGAGCAGCGTTGGATGAAGTGTATAAGCCTAAAAGGAGACTATGTTGAAAAATAAAAACGATTTATTCAAAAAAATGAAGCAGTTTTTATTTTTACACGGACTTATCAAACAGCCTCGTACATATATTTTGTTCTTCCAATTATTTTACTTTTTAAAAAATAATTTAAAGTACCAAACAGTTTCTTTCTTTTAAAGAAATAAAATGAATGCATAATTCTGCAGTGTAAATAAAATGATGTGTGAACATGCGCATCTTAAATAGAAACTGATTCCTTATGTATGTATATGTATATATATAAATACATAATTTATATATATATATATAAAGAGAGAGAGAGATTAAAACAATACTGCAATGCAGTTGCTTCAGTACTGTCTTTATAATTAAGCGAATAATATAACATCAAACAAAAAATACAACTACACCTGAACTATTATAACAACAGAAAAAACATTCAATGTTCAAATAAAATATTCAACAATAGTTTATATAAATATTTTCAAGTTGAATAAGAGCTATGTATGTATTGTTTTCTTATATAGCTATGGGCTACTCTGTTCATAAAAGCTATATATATATATATATATATATATATTATATATATATATATATATATATATATATATATATATATATATATATATATATATATATATACAATCGTAAAATGCAAAATATATATTCTTTTTGTTCAAACTTATTTTTGAAATAAAACTTAATGAAATTATGCAGCTTAGTATAGAATAAAATAAAGAACTATAGCTATTTTCAACGTTATTCGAACAAAAGTAAAATTCATCACAATAGAAGTTTTCTATTGTGACTATTCAGTTTTACACAAATGAATCACTAATCTCAACACCACAAGAAATGTTCAATAAAATTATTCAAGGTTCTTTTTTCGTTGTTATATTGCAGTAACCAGAAGATGATAGTATAGTCAACCAAATACAAAATTGTGTAAAAATTAACACAAGTAATTATTAAATACTTTTATATTTTATTGTCATGCTGGAATGAATAAAAAATCTTGAAAATAGATTCAAACTCAAACATATATATAATTTACAATACATAAAGTTATATTTAACTACATGTGTTTTAATGGAATAATTAGACAAAGTAAACATAAAATGAGTCTTATAATGAATCCATGGCATAAAAAAATAAATGTAAAATGAATTTGCAAATCAGAAGAAAATCAAATTAAAAAGGGTAGTAGGGGAAAACTATTTTTATGCACATTTGATCTTAACACTAAAAATATACAGCGTTCTTAATCATAAAAAATTCTTGTTCTCAAATAGAAATTCGATTGAAAATAAAAAAAAATGTTTTATAGTTTTTCAATAAAAGTTGTATTCAATAAAATAAAAAATAGTAGTGTTACAAAAATGTATTATCATTTTTGAAACTTTTTTATTAATCTATTTCAAAGTAATATATATTTGTCATAAAATAACTATATTAATCCATCCATTGAACTTTTTGAGTATTGATACATAAAAAATATTTGTCAGTTTTATCAATTCACTAGACGTATCTTCCATTTACCCAAATATTTTTTTACAATCTCGAATACATCACAGTATCAAACATTTCAAATATTGAATTTCACTAATACAACGTTTTCTTATGTACAACTTATTCAATAATTTCGTTAACTTTTTTCCGTGGAACTTTTATTATCAATTCAGGAACATCCAATTTATATCGTTGCTTTGCTAGAATAATTTGTTTTATCTAATGAAATACGTTCGCCACGAACCAACATAGACATATTGTCAATAAAATGAGCCGCAGGCGAGGCTTCTGTTTCATTTTGCGTCTATCAAATTATTATTCCAGTGCTCCAACCCAACAATTTGTAACTCCAACCCTTCACTTTACTTCTTGTATTACTATAACCATGTTTGCTGGAAAATTAACCATACACCACCTTGAATCTATTTTTATCTTCTACTCAAATTGAATTACTCAAAAGTTTATTACCTTTACATTATATATTGTTTATTGCCTTTATATATATATATATATATATATATATATATATATATATATATATATATAATCTTTTATTTAAATCATCTGCTAAATAGGTGTGTGTGTAAGTTTGCGTGTAAACTGGAACATGATTAATTAATATTATTCTAATAACTCACATTTTCCATTTGAATTTAAATACCGCGACACCAATTATTGGCTCATTTATGTAATTACTCTGAAGTAGTTATTTAAATTATATACATATTTATTATCGATAATAATTTAAATGTTATATGGAAATTACGAAAATAAAAAAAAACACATTTAAATACTAAAAAAAAATTAAATACATTAACCCGCAATTAAGTATAGGAATTTCCCTTCATTCTTTTATTTTGTCTGGAAAATCTATTGAATATTTTACAAAAAAAAGTTCTAACACATAAATCTAAATAAAGTCGTCATAAAACTTCTTTTCTTTTTTAAAAAAACTCTTTATATTTGATTTGTATACTTTGTCAATTTGCTGTAAAAGAAATTCTATTTTTCCCAAAATTATTTTTTCCATTTTCTCTATAATCATGTCATTCAATAACATTCTTCTTTCGTACAATACTTCCTCTAAATTTGAGATATTGTTGTATAGCTTATGCCAAATGTTGCAATAAAAACTTGTGTAAAATAAAGAAAATGACTTTATTTAAAATAATATTTATTTATTTGTTACAAAAAATAAATTTCATGACAGATTTTTAAAATTTTTCAAAACGTCTACAAACATTAAAAAAATAATATTATGCCACCCTATGTATCAGTACATGAGTGATAATATTTTTGCAGTATATTTTACAATAGACACGTTGTTATTTTCTGGTAATAAAAATAATTTATTTTCAATTTACTTACATCGATTTTTTTATAACTATATTACTTTCATAATTAAAACGCGATACAACGACCTCTTGTTAAAAACACATAAATATACAGCTATAGTAGTAGTAGTTGTAGTAATAAGAGCCTGCCAGTGGTAGGGCGTATAGTAATATACACATTTCTTCCGGTTTCGCCACTTATTCCAAGTACTTATTCATATGGTCACGAATTCGATGTACAACAGCGCTGTTGTAGTAGTCGCGTCGTCATCACTCTTACTTAACGTATAGTACATCGAGATAACAATGACAAAGAATAATATATTATGTGAAAAATCTTACACTTTGCCTACATCGACTCGAAAACTATTATAAGTTTTACAATAATCGACCATTTATACAAATAATGTAAATAAATAAATATATATATATATATAAGACCAATTGATTTTTTTAAAATTTTATTCAAGAATTTATTCATAGATTAATATTAAATATGCATATGAGTTTGAATTCAGCATTTTAAACGGCAATAAATACAATCTAGGAATATAAGTTTTTAATTAAAGAATCATTTTCCATCACTACAAAATTTGATAAATATTCAATAACTTTTTCGTTACTAAAGCATACTTTTATCAAATCATCTTCAAAAAATGGTATTAAGAAATTGATCACACAAAAGTGATATTCGCGAGGCTGTGGATTTAATTGGAACAGACAAAGTGCTTATAGGAAAGTAAATGAAGATCGCAAATTTGAACATCTTACAGATCAGGTTTTAGTGTCGCATAGTGATGAAACAACTTTTGGAGTCCTCGGTGGAGCTGCTTTCATAATATTTAACCAACAGAGAAGATATCCAGCTTACCATTAAAAATAGGTTCTTATTAGCTAGATTGATAAAATGGACGCTCCGTCGCGACCAGTCCACTTTTCAACAATACAAATAAATGGAACCATTTGTGATTGCTGTATTGGGCAATGAAGTTAACTATGTTTAGTGTATGGATGAATGCATTTATGTAAACATTTGGTTAACCGCACAACTGTAGAACAAAACAGTTAATAGACATAGAGCCAAAGGGGATAGTAAAAGATGACGTTCTTCTCTCGGTAATGCACGTCGGTTATAAACGAAGTGCAC
>CP092089.1:36832625-36880125 GCA_029203775.1 Neoneuromus ignobilis | reverse complement strand
TTATTGAAATAGAACTAATAATGCAGTGAATAGATGTAATAATTACGGAATTATATATGTATTGAAATTATATTAGTCATCCTCATCTAAAAATAAATAAATAAGGGTAATAACGAAGATATTGTTAAATATTTCTATTGACAATTATTATAAATCGTATTGATATTCTACAAGATCTATAACATAGATGAGTTTTTTTGAAAATTTTCCTAGATTAAGAAAGTAAATAAATGACAAAAAATAATCAATGAAAAGAGCATCTCAAAATTATATAAATGGCTACTG
This sequence comes from Neoneuromus ignobilis, assembly GCA_029203775.1. NCBI lineage: Eukaryota > Metazoa > Arthropoda > Insecta > Megaloptera > Corydalidae > Neoneuromus > Neoneuromus ignobilis. The sequence continues at coordinate 36,879,840 of CP092089.1, read as the reverse complement.
AAGAAAAAAGTTTTAAATCGAAACTTCAAAATTATTAACAACATATGAAGGTCGTTCAACTGAACAAGTGTAACACGAGAAATCTCTTATCAGTTCAGATATATGAGAAATGGCCCTGACTTCCGCAATCAGACTTGGATTTTTTTAACGGAAATATGTGTTTTAGGAATTTTTTCATTTTTTCTTCAATTCTTTTATTTCTTTTTAGTCCTTGAATGTATTTGCATAAGCGTTGAAAATGAAATCGAATTTTTTATTAGTTCTTGGTTAATTTAAACTTTTTATTTTTTATATGATTTTTAGACAATTTTATTTTCTTGTCTCATCTTTTTTATTTGTGAGTTAATATCTTGTTGTAACATCATACATTCTGTAGATATAAATGATCTCGTATTGTTTTTTATACACAGTATATGTTTTTTACATATTTCTTTGGTTTTTCTTCCAGTTTATTCTATACAATTACTCTATAGAACTTCAGAGTACCAGTTTATTCTATACTACTATTCTGATTTTTAACTTGTTACTCCATTACCATTTACTCAACAGTCTAGTATTATACAATGAACAAAAAAACAGAAAGATCATAAGATGTATGTTATTCAAAAAAATGATTATTTTTCGATTATGTCCGTGTACAGTAGATATTTTGACTGAACACGTACACATTTCGAGTTCGTCGGGCGTCGACGGTGTCATCTACAGCACAGAATGACTGGTACTACAACAGCGCGCTTGTGCAACATTGCGCACGTCCTTGTGTAGAGGAGCGATCGGCGTCGTGGCGCTAACAGGCGGGCGACGTGCGGAGGATCGAACGCCGGAACGTACCCATGCAGGTATTGATCGTGTACACAGACTGCCATCTAGGACCCCATCTCCCGCCATTTTCTTTTCGTTTAGATATTAAGAGAACATTGCATTTTTTTAATAAAACTGCAATATTCATGTAATATACTTCAGTACATACATGCACATACATACGCACATACATACATACATACATACATACATACATACATATATATATATATATATAGATATATATATATATATATATATATATATATATTACATGCACGAGTAATTAAATTGAATAAACATTAATTATTTATCACAATGTAGTATTAAATTCATATTTTTGTAATTAATGCCACAGATAAAATATTTATAAAATTATCACATGTTAGCTTTATATTGAATAATGTAAATTTTATTAATTCATTTCATAAACAGCAATATTGATCTAATTTAAAAATCATTTTAAAATTGAAATAATAAAATTAATTTATAAATTTGTTTGTAGATGTTTTTGTCAATTACTATTGAAAGTTCAAAAAATTATGATTTTATTAATAATATTTTGTAAAAAAATCATATAGTTTTTTTTTCGCAGAAACGTCAAATATAATATCAAAAATAAATATTAAGTATTAAATTTAAAATTGGAACATCTATTTTATTGTATAACGTATATAACGATTTTGAAAAATAAAAAGGATCTGTAATTTGCAGAGAAATCTGCAATAAATGTACATAGACCAATCTCAAATTGATAAAAGAGATTGACCGCGAAGAATATACTAAGGTGTCGATTTAAGGGGTTATACGCAGTTAGAAATTTCAAAAAATCGATTTTTTTTTTGCATTTTCGGAATGCACATATATTTGAGTATATTCTCTGAAAATTTGAAGTAAATCCGATAAATATTTTCGGACATACACCTGAATTTGTAAAAAAAATTTAACTATGTGTAAACTACTTCCGAAACTTCAAACGCGTTTATCTCAAAACGGTGTTTTCATAGTCGGCGATCTTGATATCTCAGAAATGGCTGTACCGATCGTTCCCAAATTTTCACACAATCTTCTCAAATATATTCCTCAGGTATTGAACGAAGGAATAAGGTTTACAAAAATTATTACTATTTTTTTAAACAATTTGGAGCGAAAATTTTAGTAAAAAACGAAAAATTTTTTTCAAGTAGACGCCATTTTGTCAAAAATGAAAATTTTTATTATTCCTTCGTTCAATACCTGCATTAATCTATCCTTTAAAAGAATTGACCATATTTTTTGATTTCGGATAATCCAAACCGCCGATATGGGGATCACCGCCAAGCGCCTTTTTTTGGAGGTCGTTCGGGACATCGTCTGCAGGAGCGGTGCACTTCAATATTTTTTTATGATCGACATGTTATTTTATTCTTGAAAGTAGGATCTATTCAAATAACCATAATTTGTAATTGCAAAATAAATACTGTTTCTAAAAAAAAATCCTAAAAAAACGTCGTTTTTGCGCCTCGCAACTGCGTATAACCCCTTAAAAATTGAGATTTTAATGTTGTATAGAACAAAACAGGTCTATACAAAAATGTATTTGGTATTTTATTTTTATTTCTTTTAATAAAATATTCGGTTTTCATTTTTAAAATTTATATACAACAGTAAAATATTAAAATACAAAAAGTAAATGAGCATTATTCAGAGTTGAATTATATTAGTGTATTTTATAGATATCACACGGTATTATTTATAATAACTGGTAAATAAAGCGTAGTTATATTTTTTAAAGAACTAAGAAGTAAAATTATCATAAAATAAATTCGAAATGAACACAGTTATAAATGATGATAAATTTAGTATAATTAACAAGACATATATATATATATATATAATCATCATAAAAGTCTTTATTAACCCCCTGTTGAGTGAAAGCTTCACGAAATGTCATTAGATCTTCTTGAATACTTTCCGAAGATTATTCTACTGATTCCTGTCCGCAGTTAATCTCATCTAACCCTCACATTCATTATACTTTACAATTTTATATGCATGTGTATACACATATATACGCCCACACACACACACACATGCATACGCCCATACACACACACACACACACACATACATACATACACACATATATATATATATATATATATATATATATATATATATATATATATACTTTCTATATTTGTGTTCATTTAAATTCGTATTTTATTGAAAATTTATAAATTAAAAAACACAAAAATTTGTATGTAATATGAAAAATATTATATTAACAATATAATAATAAATTTACTACAATTTATAAACAACAGATTGTTTTTATATGTTGAAAAGTAAATATATAAAAATATCAATATAATATAAAAATGGAATAGAATTAATTTACTTGCATAGACTTTAATTTTAATGTAGAGTAGATATAAGACAAGGAAAAGTATTTGGAGTATAAAATACTAAACACATAAACTTATGAAAAAATCAATTTTAAATAACAGGATTTTTAAACAATACCAGAATGAAAAAAAAAATACGAGAAAAATGTTAACGTCCAGTGAATTTTAAAACGACATTCATTCCTTTAATAAAAGCGTTTTTTTAATTATTAAATTACAATTGAAAATATTTGAAGAATTTCTAATTCTTTCAAAATTAAATAATATGTTTATAACCAAATAGACGCGATTTACTTCAAAATTCAAACAGAAAATTTACGTACAACAGTAGATCATTCACTGTATTGACAGTACGCAACATCGTGCTTTTTATTTTCAGCACGACCGAAGAAATCTTGACATATCCTGGAAGCGCGACTGTCATGAAAAACACATCTCTCATACACGTACGTACTTACATCTGCATGGGTAAATGTCAAACAGTCTTAACAGTTCTGTGAGATGTTACACGAAAACGACCTCGCGGTACTTTTCGATAAATGATTCGTTGCAGCAATCGCACACGATGCGGCGAAATAGATTTTTAACGTGCGCACCGAATGTTCCGTTTCCGGCGCGTCGCCCGTTTCCCGTCGACTCCTTGCACATGTTTCAAGAGTAGCGTACTAACATCGATCTATCGGTAAACGACAAGCATAGATCATTATCGTCATGAGATAAATCGACTAGAATAGACAGGCATGTGAACAGCGACGACATTCCTCTAAACATATGTCACTGGTACAATTGGCAGTAGGCATGCTAAACGTTGCACGCTCACAAAATTGAAATTAATGACGCGTCGCTGATTATGTTGTTATACTTTTATTTCTTCTCTAGTATCATATTACGGCCTGTCATGATTTCTTCATTAAAAACATAATACACCGTGTTTTAAAAAATAATTATGAGTAGAATATATATATATATATATATATATATATATAGTATATATATATATATATATATATATATATATATATATATATATATATATATATATATATATATATATATATATATATATATATATATACATACATATACATTGATGCACATAAGTCATGGCACACATGGGTAACATAAGCAATTTATTGATGTAATTCAATGAAGTCGTTAAATTAAAAAAAAAATTAATTGAAAATAAATATAATGAATATTATATTTATTATCAATTAAATATTTTTTTTAATTTAACAACTTCATTAAATTATATCAATAAATTGCTTATGTTACCTATGTGTGCCATGACTTTTGTGCTTCATGTATGTATGTATATTTATATGAATAAGTATATGTGTATATATATATATATAAACCAGTGATTCTCAACCTTTTTTTCGTTACGGTACACTTTCAATAATTTAAAAATTTGGCGGCATACTAAAAATAAGATAAATTTAAAAGAATTTTACTTCGTTAAGGGGTTATACGCACTTGCGAGGCGCAAAAACGACGTTTTTTTAGGAATTTTTTTTAGAAACAGTATTTATTTTGCAATTACAAATTATGGTTATTTGAATAGATCCTACTTTCAAGAATAAAATAACATGTCGATCATAAAAAAATATTGAAGTGTACCGCTCCTGCAGACGATGTCCCGAAGGACCTCCAAAAAAAATACGCTTGGCGATGATCTCCATATCGGCGGTTTGGATTATTTGAAATCAAAAAATATGGTCAATTCTTTTAAAGGATAGATTAATGCAGGTATTGAACGAAGGAATAATAAAAATTTTCATTTTTGACAAAATGGCGTCTACTTGAAAAAATTTTTCGTTTTTTACTAAAATTTTCGCTCCAAATTGTTTAAAAAAAATAGTAATAATTTTTGTAAACCTTATTCCTTCGTTCAATACCTGAGGAATATATTTGAGAAGATTGTGTGAAAATTTGAGACCGATCGGTTCAGCCATTTCTGAGATATCGAGATCGCCGACTATGAAAACACCGTTTTGAGATAAACGCGTTTGAAGTTTCGGAAGTAGTTACACATAGTTAATTTTTTTTTACAAATTCAGGTGTATGTTCGAAAATATTTATCGGATTTACTTCAAATTTTCAGAGAATATACTCGAATATATGTGCATTCCGAAAATGCAAAAAAAAAATCGATTTTTTGAAATTTCTAATTGCGTATAACCCCTTAATTGATTGATGTACCTATAATATATTTTGTAAAAATAGCATACGATAATAATTTTCAATGAAATATAAAATGAAATTGCATTACAAAGTAAGCAAAATGTTTATTTAATGATAAATTACAAATTACATTTCATGCGAAATTTGAGCTTGGTGTTTTTTGATAACTTCATTTACATTTGGGCGTAAAAATGATAATGCTGCTCTCATTTCGCGATCCAGATTTAAAAGTCTGGATCTTTTTTTCGTTTTTATGTCGATCAAAGCCGAAAATTCGAATTCGCACAAATAAGATGTGGAAAATTGTAATAACACACTTAAAGCTTTTTGTGATATTGTCGGATAATCGTATCTAAGATTAAACCAGAACGAATGAATTGATTCTTCTGAATGTTTTGAAATTAAATCTCAGTTATTACACACCTAAATTAGTTCTTCTTCGTTCAAAATATGGATATTCGCAGTGGCGGCACACTTCAAGAATCTCGCGGCACACAATGTGCCGCGGCACAGTGGTTGAGAATCACTGATATAGATAGATAGATAGTGTGTGTGTATGTATGTATGAGTGTATTAAGATACTTAAAAACCTAAATTTTAAGATTGATTAATAGATAACGTTTTATTTATTTACTTTAATCAATCCATATAATATAATTAATAATCTGTGATTAATTTAAATATTTTTTAATTACAATTATTTATAATATATTGTTTATAATACATAGTAATATAATTACTTATAATACAGAGTCATCTAAATGCGATACCTAGATTTGTGGTTTATTAAAAAGAAACTTTACACATGTTTCCTTATATACCATCCTATACACGTTTCTTTTTAATAAAACACATATCTAGGCGTCACATTTGGATGACACTAAATATTAGGTTGGCAAGTATCTCCCTTCCGCTTTTTTTTATTTATTTTTTTTATTTTTTTTTTGTACATAGCTGCGAAATTCAAAAGAATCTTATTGTAATAAGAAGAAAATTATTCTTATTGTAATAAGAATTATTCGTTGCAATTGTATAATAAAAGAAAAAATTACAGAAATTATTATTATAGAAATAATTTTTTGTCTTATGCTCGTTTTGTAATAAATAGATATACCAGGTAAATACTTTGAGTAAAAGGATAAAACAAAAAAATGAGAAATCATTACTTATGGAAAATATATATATATATATATATATATAAAATATCTAAAAAAAATATTTACAGAAAAAGTAAAAAATACAATACTTACTTCATTTGTTTAACTATAGTACTTTTTCCCGATTCTCCAGCCCCTGTAACAAATAAAAAATTGGTTAAATTTTGTGTATATTTCAAATACATATATGGTCATCCAAATGTGACATCTAGATTTGTGTTTTATTAAAAAGAAACATGTGTATGAGGTGGTGTATAGGGAAACATATGTATATATTTTTTTTAATAAAACACAAATCTAGGCGTCGCATTTGGATGATCCTATAGTACACAGTACGAGTATATACTAAAATAACTTTTTTACACACAATACTATCTTAACGACCCTTAAATTCTTAAATACATGTTAAGGAAAATTTATCTAACTAAATGTACATAACTGATTGCTAATTTTTTTTGTATCCGGAAAATTAACTTATTTACTAAATATTGATCTCTTAAAAGAGATATAAAAAAAATCTTAGAGAAAATATATAAATATATATATTCAAACGGGGTATTAAATATATATAAATAAATTACTAAATAAATTCTAATAAATGTCTGCATTTCAGTAAATTGTTGATTTCTTTATTTTAAGAACATATTTATAAGAAATTTAAATAGGTGTATATTTTTTATTAAAGATCATATTTAGAGATTAATATCAACTACTGTAAAACATTATAATTGATGTAAACAAATATTGGTAACTTTTATCAATTATTAGTTTCAGCTTGCTTTTTTTCAAAAATTTGTAACACTTCACATAACATAGCTCAGATAAGACCTAATTTAGCCACTTGTACTGAATCACAATAGCAGTGTGTTATTGAAAATCTGATATCGATAACAGAGCACAGATTGCAATTTTATAGTCTATTTTTAACTATGAAAATAGATAAAGATGACATTTTTAATTATGATAGTAGAAAAAAGCAGATATGCGTGTACACACACACACACACATATATATATATATATATATATATATATATATATATATATATATATATATATACTCTAAAGCAGCGGTCGGCAACCTATGACCCGCGAGTCACCGAGTGACCCATTTGATAATTTCAAGTGACCCACTTTAGTTCCGAAAATAAAGTACTACTTCAAAATGTTTACTTCAAAATTGATATTATTTGAAACTGACATAAAAACTAAAAAAAAATTCATTTCTTTCCCTTGTTAAAAAGGGAACATGAAAAAGAAAATATCGATGAAAGCAATCTAAATATGTTCGAAAGTTGGATTTTCGTCATTAAAAGTGAATATGAAAGTCGGTTTCAAAGTTTTAAGAAACATGGAGAAATGTTTACATTTATAATAAAGCCCGAACAAATAGAAGAAAATGTTTTAAATTTGCAGTATTTTCAATATCTAAAAATTGACAATTTTAGTTTAGAAATGATTGATTTTAAAAGTTCAACGTTATGGACGGATAAATTCAAGAAATTGCGGAAAGATTTGGAAAGAACAGAAGATAATCATCTTCTCATGATATCAACATGTTGGGCATCACTTCCTACGAAGTTTTCATCTTTGAAAAAATTGGCTTTGCCATTTTGTCCACATTCGGTTCAACTTATAAATGTGAGCAAATATTTTCACAAATGAAATTTATATTAAGCAAGAACAGGAACAGGTTAACTACCGAAAATTCAGATGCTTGTATTCATCTTAAAACGACTAACTATAAACCAGACTTGACTAAATTGACGTCACAAGTTCAACATCAGGGGAGCGATTGATATCGAAGAGAACGTTTATAAATAAAGTTCATTCAACTATGTTTGTAATTATTTTCTTAATAAAATATATCTTATTATTTACTAAAAGACTGTTTTAATACGAAAATATCTCTGACCCAAACGTCTCTTTAATACTCACATTTTGGTTGATTTTGACCCGCGGCCAAAAAAGGTTGCCGACCGCTGCTCTAAAGAATTGATTCAATATCCATAGTGCCCCAACAATACCTGTTTAGTAGCTTACTGTGAATAATCAAAACGCAATTAACTCGCCGCCAATAATAATTAGCAATCAGGACAAAAAAACTTAAGCCACATCAGGTGATCAGTATTATTCTACTCTAGTATTCATATAAGTGCTTTTTTTCTATCTTCGCCTATGATATATAATCCATTCACCTATCATCTGATCAACAAGAATTCGACGTATATGTATTATGTGGTAGTAAACTATTTTCGTTACTTTCTTGTCATTTAAATAATAAATATATTTATTTTAAAATCTGACAGAAATGTCTTAATAATCGAATCGTTTTGATCATTTCTTTTTGTATCACATACACTCACTATTCACGGATAAAGAAAGACAGTCTTATTAGATAACTTACTAACTGAAACTTTTATTTAAACAAATCTTTGTTTTCTTTACATAATATTTATTATTTGAAAAAAATATAATTTATTTAATTATTAAAATTAGTCTATATTTTTCCTAACGGCATTTCATTTTCCACAAAAAAAAAATTTAAAGATTATGTCTAAAAAATGTAATAGTAATTATTTATACAAATATATAAATAAAATAGCAAAAGCATTGAGGATATTAATTATAAAAAAATTGTTAAAAAAAACTAACCATAATAATTTAGAACAACAATCTTTTCATTCACAATCTTTTTCAATACTAATATATTATTTTAAAAAATATATTAAACAGTTAATAAGGAAGATATTTTCGGATCAAGAGAAATTAAAAGAGCCAGTTTTTAACTTTTTGTAGGTAAAAAATCAAAAAATAATAGCTTCATTCTTATTTCTTACAATTATCCTAGCACCATGGCCATTTTTAAAAAAGCCATATTTAAAAATATACGAGGTCAGACAATTAAGTAATGGACAAAATTCAAAAATCGAGTATATTTAAAAATTAAGGTACATCGCTGCGATCCCCTTCAAAGTAGTCCCCTCCCGCATCTATACACTTATTCCAGCGAGTTTTCCAGTTTTCGTAACAATTCTGGAACACTTCTTGTGGGACCTCTCCGAGTACCCTCGTCACAGATTCTTGGATATCTTCAACGGAGTCAAAATGTCGACCTTTGACGAATTTTTTCATATGGGGGAATAGGAAAAAGTCGCAGGGTGACATGTCCGGTGAATAGGGCGGTTGTGGTAACGTTGCGATGCCTTTAGACGCCAAAAACTGAGAGACACTGAACGCACTGTGACAGGGAGCATTGTCGTGATGCAGAACCCAAGTCTTCGCGATCTCTGGACGCACTCTGAGCACCCTTTTTCGTAATTTTTCGAGCACATTGCGGTAGAATACTTGATTTACGGTTTGTCCAGGTGGTACGAACTCTTTGTGAACCACCCCTTTGCTGTCGAAGAAGCAAATCAACATGGTTTTCACTTTGGACTTGCTCATTCTCGCCTTCTTTGGCCTTGGTGCTCCAGGGGACAGCCACTGTTGGCTTTGTCGTTTAGTTTCGGGGTCATATTGAAAGAACCAACTTTCATCACCAGTAATAACTTTTTTTTTTAGTAATAACTTTCATCACCAGTAATAACCAATAATAAATTTCTCTGTTCCATTTTCGTGACATGCACTACTCGCGCGTTGTTACAAAACACTAAACAGCTGGCGAAGAAATGATCGTACGAGGGTGGTCAAGGTCTCAATCGAGAGAGTAGGGATCTGCTATTACGGTGGCGGAGTTACAGGTTCGCAGTGTTACCACAGGCCGAGAAAAAAAAATCGGTCGCATTAATTAATTGTCTGACCTCGTATATACACTGGCGCGCATAAGTCATGGCACACATGAGGATATAAACAATTTATTGATATAATTCAATGAAGTCGTTAAATTAAAAAAAAATAATTAAAAATAAATATGATGAATATTATATTTATTTTCAATTAAATATATTTTTTTAATTTAATGACTATTGAATTATATCAATAAATTGCTTGTTACTCATGTGTGCCATGACTTATGCGCGTCAATGTATGTGTGGCTCAAATGAGACAATAGTAAATAATATTGAGGAAGTAAATGTATGTCTTAATCATTTAGTCTCATTTGGGCCACCTTGTAAATAAATATATATATATATATATATATATATATATATATATATATATATATATATATATATATATATATATATATATATATATATATATATATATGTATGTATGTATGTATGTATATAAAACATATAAGTTCGTTCAACACGTCGCCGGCGATATTACTATACAAATTATACGAAATAGGATGTTGTATATGTATAAACAAACACCGCAGACTGGTGACGTCATTTCCGTGCGTCATTAGTTTATGCGGATATTTCAAATGCAAATCAACCACGGCCAGAAATGTTCATCTGCCGCATATACACATACTTATATGTATGCATATACACATATTTCCAATAATAGTTTTAATAATTGTAATTAAGTCATATTCGCTATTTTATTATTCAATTTACAAATCATGCAAACGATGGAGGGGGACACAGGGCGCAGCAATCGGAACGCGAATGGTACTTATAAGGGCACTGTCCGACTCGTTCAACCACTGATCATTTTATGATAATGTATACAAGCTGTCGTCTGATACGTGTTGTTATTTTTTCCATTCGTGTTCATTGTTATTCTGTCGATACATATGTACATATACATTTGTACTTTTGACATAGGCTATGGCTTGTATGCATCAATGCTAATATTTAGCATTAACCGCCCAAACACACACAATCACACACATCTATTTTATATTATATATATATATATATATATATATATATATATATATATATATATATATATATATATATATACACACACACTATGAATCAAACTATTATAGTTAATAAAAAAGTTATTAAATTTATTTTAAAAAAGCAGCTATAAAATTTATTTCAAAAATAATATGATTTTAAAAAAAGTACAGTCACTATACCAGATTATATTTTTTTAATTCACATCATTGATTTGTTATTTTTGAAAATTACTAGTATAAACTGTGATTCCATTTTAAAAATGATATTTAATATAATAAACACTTCGACACAGACATTTTTTAAAAATATATTTCTCTTTATTTACATCAATTAAATATTTTTAATATATCATCTATTATATTAAAACGAAATATTGAAAAAATCTTTTTAAGCATCAATTTATGAGATTTTTTGATATTTTTGGTCATCTTTCTATTTAAAAAAGAACGGTGCTTCATTTCCGCCTCAGTGTTAATGTGAAAATTTCGTTTCCAAATTTTTCCGAGAATAATTGAAGTATAAATTTTATGAAATATTAAAATTAACAATAAATGGAAAAAATAGATTTTCCGGTAGAATTTTTGGACAAAATAAATTTTGATTGTATTGTTATATATTGTTTCATATACATATATATATATATATATATATATATATACTCGTGTATATATATATATATATATATATATATATATATATATATATATATATATGTTGATTTTTAAGCATGATAGAACTTTAAATTAAATCTCTATCGAAAGTTCTATCTAACCTAAAAAACATCTATAAAAAAACAGTAATTATTGAACTTATAAAACATGGCTTTGAATAGAGATTCATGGAAAAAGAGCATAATTCATTTTTTGGTTGAATGTAATTGTTATTTTTATATTTTTGCATTGCTGATTTTAAAAGTTGTCATTTATTTTTCACTTTCTATTTGTTATTTTTCTCAAAAAAAACACATTTTTTAAAACAAATTACACATTATGTCAAATCTCATTTTTTTATTAAAATTTATATATATATATATATATATATATATATATATATATATATACACACTATAATAAACACTGTCTATAAAGAAGCATTAATATAGTTTTCTAAACGTTTCATTTTTCATTATTTATTTACATTGTTAAATAGAAGCAAATTCGGGAGTAGAGGACAGAGCCCTTTGGTATTTTAAAAAATGTATCGAAAAAAATTATAAAACATATAAAAAGGTGTAGATGATCAACCACAAAAATGTATATTCTAGATTTTATATTGCAATCGATAATAAGATATAAACATTGAATGTGTATTAACAAATAAAGTGATGAACAATTATTGAACATTTTTATGAAATTTTAAGATATTCAGAATAGTATTAAAGAGAATTCATTACAGTGCCAAAACGAATAGTGTGTAATTAACATGTCAAACCATCTATTTAATTATAACAAAATATCCCAAATATGAACAACCATATTTTTTAAATTAAATTATTTTTAAATGTGATTTTTTTAATTAACCATGATATCAAATAATTCAAAAAAATAATAAGATATACATTATGAATTATACAATATATTTAATGGTAAAAAATATACGTTTCCATATGCAAGTAATTAACTGCAATACTTAAAAAAAACAGAACAAATAACTATTAAGACATTTTTGTTATAGATTATTTTCAAACAGATTTATATATAAATTTTCTTCATTAATTCTATAAACATAATAAAATTATTTTACCAAATAATATCTATACAAAAAAATAATTATTAAAAAAATCGTTCATTTATTATTAGGCTGTTGTTATAATAAAGATAAAATGTATCATACTACTAAATCAATAATGGTATATATTTCATAATTTTTTTTTAAATTCATCAAATAACTTCGGTTACATTTGATATCATTTATTTCTATTACATATCCGTAGATATTATATATATATATATATATATATATATATATTATATATATATATATATATATATATAAACATACACAAGTGTGACTTTATCTGCATAAGTTAATGTTTGGCTCTAAGAAACACAATTTTGTATGCCGTCTACGTATTACCGATTCTTTTATAGCTGTCTGCGTGTGACCCACCTAGGTCGGTCTATGGTATATAATAAATACATACATATATATATATATATATATATATATATATATATCCACACACACACACACACACACATGTATATAAAATTGTATATTTTTTGTTAGGATATAAAAGGTCGGGTTGAGGACGTGCTAGTTCAGCAGCTTTGTTGACATCTAAATGCAAACGCTGAAAGATATTGAAGTACAAGATATCCAGTAGAGGCGCAATGGAAAATTACGTTTTACACTACCGCCACAGCTATAACAGAAAATTGTGGATGAGAGAAAAAAGGCAGAGGAAAAAGACATCTCCGGCTCTAATTCTAACGTTGTGCTACACTACGACGAATTTGTACGAACGGAAACCAAAGAAAATTGTATTTTTTACAGGATATAATTCAGATGAACTAGATGGAACTCGTGATATTTAATTTCACAAGTACTTGTGTGTGAGTGTATGTGTATATATATATATATATATATTTACTGTAAAAATTTTAATAAAAAAATGAGATTTTTACATAGTATGTAATTTGTTTTAAAAAATGTGTTTTTTTTAGAAAAATAACAAATAGAAAGTGAAAAATAAATGACAACTTTTAAAATCAGCAAAATAAAAATATAAAAATAACAATTACATTCAACCAAAAAATGAATTATGTTCTTTTTCCATGAATCCCTATTCAAAAAGCCATGTTTTATAAGTACAATAATTACTGTTTTTTTTTCAGTTTTCCATCATTTTGTATACTTTTCAATGTTTGTACAACCATTTTCAGAGAGCAGTAATATGAAATTTAAAATGGCCAATTAAATAATAAGTGATTATTGAACACCTTTATAAAACTATTTTCGTATTAAAAAACGATTCAATTGTGGAGAAAAAAATTAATAAAGTACCAAATTAATTATTTTTCAGTATAATTTACTTTTAATATTTCAGTACAAATGAATTAAGACAATACCACAAAATTTTATAAATTTATCAGTAATCATTTTTGTTCAGTTTACTCAATGATGAGCATTATATAGCCGGTGTTTACATATTTACTTAAAATTTCAGAAAAATATGTTATAAAATTCATTTTATAGGTTAACGCCGGCGCATACCAGTGGTTCAAACGTTGATTTTTTTAGTACTATTTTTAGTATATTTGTGCAAATGCAGTGAAAAATAAATACCGATTTACTACTAATTAGAAAGAAAAATATCAAATATTTAAACAAATATTTTAGTAATTTAGCACTTCATAGTTAAGAGCTGTCCGATGTAACAAAGTACCAATAGTGGAACTGCCCGATGAAGCAAAATATAAATTACAGTGCCGATGTCAACTTGTTAAAGTATTAAAAAAAATCTGCATTACCTAATTATTGTATCAGTATATAAAAATCTACATTAATTTATTAGTATGATTATGGTAAATAATAAAATAAAATTTATTAGAAAAATAAATGATGTGAATGTAAATATTTGAAGAAAATATATTAAGATTTATAGAAGATCAATACCTTGAAGAATTATGTTCAGAAGCGTAAACAATATAATAATATCAAGACAAATATTAAACAAAAACTCACAACACAAAACGTTCACATGTATGAATACTGATTTGACTAAAGAAACTTTGCCGTTAAAATTCTAGCTAGAGTACAAACTGAATACAAATTATATAACAATTACATAAATTGTCTAAGTGATATAAATATATAGCTATCGAAAACTAAAATGAATTTCTAAAACTTAATAAAAAAAGAAACGTTTTTCTTGCCGACATGTAACAGCATCTATATTTAGATAACGTGTAAATGTGTTAGAAAAACAAACGTCTCTTGACAACATTTCAATGAAGTCTTATCTTGTAATGGCGAATAATTTCTAATTAAAATTAATCTTTTTTCTTCAACAATTTGTTAAAAGGATATATGCAAAATGTAGTTAAATAAAAAACATTTTTTGATTTTATTTTTTAGCAAATTAAACATTATTTTTAAGTTTTTGAAATATTTTATTATGTAATTGTTCATTTATAAAATATTATATAGGTGTACATGTGTGTTTTAATAATTCACATAAAGTTACCAATTTTAATTTTGTAAACAATGTTTAAAATTCTGTTAATTGATTCTATGTAAATCAACTGGACTGAATCAAGTACTATAATCGTTTTTTTCTCTTAAAAAGATTTTTTTACAAAAAGAGAATCCACATATTTATTTATTAAAATAAAATTCTAAATGGCCTTTAAATTTACTTATTGACTTTTTTATTATTATTTTTCAATTTAAGTAAAAAATATATTATGTGTTCAGAACTACTTCTTTTATCTTCTATCTGGATTTCGATAACCAATATTAGTTATACAACTCGTATTACATAACTTGATACTGCTTTTTCAATTCTTTGATATCTTTGTAAAATCATTTTCTTTGTCTTTCACGAACATCTTTCAGATTTTAAGAAAAATAGTCGAAGTATAAACAAAAAAAAATATACTTAGGTAAATTGTGTTATTATATAAACACAACTTTTGAAATTTGAAACTACAACAAATTTTCAATATTTTTTTATAAACTTACTTTCTTACAATTTTTTATAAATACCAGTATTTACTATTCTTATAATTTTTTCTTTAATTAAATAATAAACTCCTAACAGATAAATTAATTAGTTAAATAGAAAATATGTTTATAAATTTATTTATTTTATTCAGTATTTTTAAAACTTAAAAACAATTTCTATCTGGACATATGAATATTTTTTTATTTGTAATATTTACTGAAAAACTATTTAAAGTGAATTTTTCAGTCAATATTCAAATAAATGATTTTTAAAAGTGTGTACTATATAAAAATTACCAAAATTATTTTTTAAAATTTTTCACAAGAATCAAGTCTATAATGTGTAAGAAAATATCATTGTGGGCAAATAAATTTACAAACATAAAATTGCTGAAAAAAATAAATTTCTTAGAAAGTAAAAAAAAAACTATCAAAAGGATTCAAAAATTTACTCATCTTATATTTTTGTTTCTCTCTCTCTGTATGTATATATATATATATATATATATATATATATATATATATATATATATATATATATATAAGTGTGTGTGTGTCCATGAAGGTCAAAAATATTATATTACAAACTAACCAAACCGCACTACGTACAAAATCTGTCTCCAATTACAAATGTAATACGACATACACATATACACACACAAACACATTTATATAAGTAATTAGGTCAATTTATTAAGAAACGCGAGATCGAAGGAATAAATTAAAACGACTACTACATACACACTTTTTTTATGACTCATTATGGAACGAATTGTGATTCTACTCAGATAATTAGCTGTTTCATCTGTCACTGAGCCGATCTGAAATTGTGCATTACACAATAATGTAAAATTATTTAAAGAGAATACTAATGTAAATTAGAGAGTGTATTTAAATCTAAGCAATGATTTTAGACTATTTACATTCGATGCAAACGAAGTAAAAAGAAAATTTCTGTTATAAAACTCTAATATATATTCATTGCTGACATCTTTCACTGAAAACGAACATGGAATATCTGTTCACATCCTTTTTATAATTTTATGAGTTAATTATATATATGAAGTAATAAAATAAACCGCCAAAATCTATCTCAAATTGTTTTAGAACTGAACTAAATCATAGAAAACAATACGGTAAATTTATGAAATTCTACGATAAAAAATATTTTACATATTATATTAATTTTTTTATTTAAAAATTATCGACTGTTTATAAAAAAAGTAGAGATAAAGTAGTGAAATATTTTTTTAAAACGTTAGTTTAATTCAAACATTAACAAATAATTCTCTTTCAGAATATAAAAAATTCTTGAAAAGATAATGTAAAAATTCAGGAATCTTTCAAATCAATTGTTACTTGTATCTGAAGAACATTGACTTGTTCAGTTTGATCTTTATTAGCAAAATTAATAATAATTGGTATCCAATTTAATACATGTTAATATACATAAAATTCTGATAATATTTATAGGAACAACAAAAATGTGTTGTTCAGGAGCAAATTTTAGTCTTAAATAATTATTTAGAATGACTGAAAATTCGAATGAAATTTGATTGAAAATTTGATGCATTGAAAATTCGAAGGTCCTTATACTAGGTAACTTATATAGAAGTTTTTTTAAGCGTGATTGAATTTTAAATTAAATCTCTATCGAAAGTTCTATCAAACCTAAAAAAACATGTTTATCATACCTTTATACATACATACATACACACACGTGTGTGTGTATGTGTGTGTGTGTGTGTATATATATATATATATATATATATATATATATATATAGAGAGAGAGAGAGAGAGAGAGAGAGAGAGGTTTTTAGGTTAAATAGAACTTTCGATAGGGATTTAATTTAAAGTTCTATCACGCTTAAAAAACATATTATATATCGAATATGAACACTATTTTAGTTTTATATGTAATTATTGAATATTAATCTCGACAAAGAGTAACTTAAAAATATTGATATTTGAATAAAAATTCAAATTCGGATAAATAATTGTAAATATATGAACATTTTTAAGTTTCTTAAGGGTATATAACATCATCATTAGACTTTCTCTAACCACTGCTGGATAAAAATCTCTCCTAAAACTTTCTATTTCCAATCATTCAATACTTTTCTCTCCCATTCCACATCTACAAATTTTTCTATTTCTCTATCCCATTATATATATATATATATATATATATATATATATATAACTTTTTTTATCCCACGATCTAACATTCTCCTTTACTAGCCTTGTCAGCTATTACATTTTTTGTTATTTAATGAAAAATAAAGTTTCAAAAAATGTCTACTGTATAATAAAGTAATTATCTGATTTGTCACTGTTTTAATGGATGAGATTAAGACTTGTATAAAGATATGTTAATAATCAGATAACTACTTTAATTATTTAATTATATAACTTTGTTTTATTCTTAAAATTGAATTGGTTTGAAAAAATCAATGGTTAGTGTCATAAAGAATTTTAAAGAATATTTTTTTCAAATATTTCATTACGAAATTATTTTAAACTTATAAATATGATCGTATTTCTCTCTCTCTCTCTCTCTCTCTCTCTCTCTCTCTATATATATATATATATATATATATATATATATATATAGATAGATAGATAGATAGATAGATATGGTTATCCAAATGTGACGCATAGATTTGTGTTTTCTTTAAAAGCAACAAAAGAAACTATACACATGTTTCTTTTTAATAAAACACAAATCTAGGTGTATATATTGGCAAAAAGTATTAGGCACTCTGCAGATCATGTAATAATCTTAGTTTATTTTGATCAATTTAGATATAAACAATATAGTGATAACTGAATTATGCTGTAAAAGAACATTAGATATTTTATGATCTAATAATCGACCGGTGACATAGTGGATGTATCACCGCCTATCTTGTAGTATACTGTGCTCTATTCCTATTCAAAAAGTCTCCAAGTTATAGGAGTTGAGCATGAGACTAACATCTTCATCTCGTAAAAAAAGATATGTCACAGAACTTTGACTAGAAATTCCATACTAGGCTAACACTGCCAAAGAAGTAAAAAACTGTAATACCGACTATAATGATAATTTTTATCATTTAAATTTATTGCCATATTTTTTAAAAAATATATAATCATTTATAAATCTTCATTGAACTATCAAATTTTTTTAAAAAAAATGTAATTCACTTTATACTACATCTTTATACTCAATATGCGATTTTTTGATGAATTCACAATATGAATTTTGATACATAGAAAAACAACTACACTCACAAATTTTTATAATAATAAACAAATATCCAATGAGTATTAAAAATGTTAATTAATAATAAATAAAAAAGAAATTGACCGATTTGACAATGTGGAGAAAACAATGAGTAAAAATTAATGTCTCTGTGCCTAAAAAGATGTTTAACTTATAGATTATTTATTAACTACTAAATCTAGCTTTTTATTTCGTGATTAGTAATATGTTTCGTTTAAAGTTTAAAATCTCATTTATACAATCGAAATACAAACAAAACTATAATTTTATTTTCAACAAAATCACTTAAAATAATCCCGCGTCCATTTTACATAGAAATCATAACATTTAAACGTTGCAAAACCATTTTCTCATCGTACATTTACTTCTTATATGTTATTCTACACCTATCGTATGCCTTTGTATATACAAAACACTCGCATCTATTGAATATCTGATTTTTTTAATATGTTTCGTCCTGAATTCAACGGACGTGCCGTTAAACACGATGGCCACAAATGATAACGACGATACTTGTGTACAAATGCGATTCGTCTTTTTCTTCCTATCTATTTGTTCTTTTACTATTTCATTTAACAACTAGCATATGAATATAGTTGTACCACAATGACAATTATCGGTATTTCACACTGGTATAGCGGTTTTACTACACTGGCGCCTTTTTTTAGATAACTTGAAAATTCAATGTAGAATTTATGTTTACCCTAATCTTATACATACGAGGGTAGTCCCATAAGTACCCGGCCTGACCTAGAGATGGTGGTAATTGTTTGAAAAATATCACTGTATTAGAAAGTACACAATCTATAAAGCATATGTTTCAAGTTTGAGGACGCCACGTTGTTTAGTATTTGTTTGGCAGCCATCAATAGTGAACGTTTTCAGTGAATTTGTGAAAATGGAGAAAATTAGTCATCGTTACGTGATGCAATACTTTTATTTGAAAGGCCTCAGCCCAACCAATATAAAAGCTGAACTGGATTCTACTCTGGGTAAGTCTACTCCTTCGTTTACAACAGTGAAATATTGGGTAGCAGAGTTTAAACGAGGCCGTACGAGCTGCCAAGACGAGCATCGCAGTGGTCGACCAAATGAGGTGACGACTCCAGAAATGGTGAAGAAAATCCACAAAGCGGTACTGGATGATCGTCGACTGAAAGTGCGCGAGCTAGCAGACATAGTAGGCATTTCAAAAAGTGCGGTACATCGCATATTATCTGAAAATTTGGACATGAGAAAGCTGTGTGCAAGATGGGTGCCGCGTTTGCTCACACTCGAGCAAAAACAGTGTCGTGAAGATGTTTCAATTGAGTGTTTAGCGAAGTTTCACAGCAACAAAGCAGAATTTTTGCGCCGTTTTATAACCATGGATGAAACATGGGTCCATCACTTCACACCCGAGACAAAAGAACAATCAAAACAATGGACTGAAAAGGGAGAACCGGCTCCAAAGAAGGCGAAGACCGTTTCATCTGCAGGCAAGGTCATGGCGTCGGTTTTTTGGGATGCGCGTGGGATAATTTTCATTGACTATCTTGAAAAAGGAAAAACTATCAACGGCGAGTATTATGCGAACTTATTGCAACGTTTGAGCGAAGAAATCAAGCAAAAACGGCCGCATTTGGCTAAGAAGAAAGTGTTGTTTCATCAAGACAATGCACCAGCTCACAAATCCGTTATTGCAATGGCCAAAATTAATGAATTAAAGTTTGAATTGCTACCTCATGCACCCTATTCGCCAGATTTCGCCCCCTCGGATTATTTTCTGTTCCCAAACTTGAAAAAATGGCTCAGTGGTCAAAGATTTCCCAACGATGAAGAAGTGATGTCGGCAGTCAATGGGTATTTTGGGGAGCAAGGCAGTTCTTATTATAAAAAGGATATCGAACTTATTGAACAACGCTGGGAAAAGTGTATAGAGCTGAAAGGAGATTATGTTGAAAAATAAATATATTTTTTTCCAAAATTGTTGTGTTTTCTTTGTTGGGTCGGGTACTTCTGGGACCACCCTCGTACTTATCATATTCTATAAAACTTAAATACACGATTTGTTTTCTATAGTGCAAGAATACATTTCAGAAATTGATTTTCAGATAATTTCATTGCGACAACACGTAAAATCCATAAGATTCATAATTTATTCGAAGGATATATCAATTAGTACAAATTCTTGAAAAAGTATAATTATATGTACTAAAACGTGACATTCATATAATGAGATTGTAATAATGATATATAATAGTATATAATGAGTCCATTACAAAAATAAAATTGTTTAACAGAAATTGCGAGTTACACGAGTTAAAATTTACAATAATAATAAAACATACGCTTAAGACAAATTCACTCGGTAGCACGGGTTCTTTTAGAACGAAAACACAATCTGTTATATATTCCTCATTTAAATCTAATAATAAATATGGATATATAACAATAATGATATGGTTTTAGAATATAAGAGTGTTCTTTGAAGAATTAATTTCAAGATTTTATGCTTTCATTGAAAATATAATTTTTATTAATACTTTTTCTGAAAATTTTCTAATTAACTTTATATTGAAACCAACAAATAGAAGTAATAAAATTTAACTCAGACTAATTTTAAAACCGAAATAGAATATGTAAGGAACAAATAAATGAATTCTTTAGAAATATATGTAATTCTTAAAATTTACGAATAAATATTCAAAATCCTATATTCGACATTTACAATTAAAGGGATATTATTAAACACTACCTTATTTCAATCAAGATATTTATGATAATATTTTACTGCTGTTTCTAAATCTCAGCAAAAAATGTTAATCTATATAATGTATATTTTTCATATAATGAAATATTATTATAGATGATATCGTAGCCATTGATTATTCTTCACGATTAAACTCATAGATTGTGTCACGTCGTTTATTTTTTCCATGTACGAAATCGAATGAAAAAAGCAATGTACTGCATAATAAAGGTTAATTGAAACTTAATGAACAGATTTAACTGGAGATTTTATCAAGGAATTGGTTTATATACGTATTCTTAGAATAAATCAATCATTTCCTTATTAGATTGTTTTAAAATATATTAAATATTACCGTACGTATTTAATTATACTAGAAGAAAATTATTAGTTTATTTTTATATATTAAAGTTTTGTATTTATATATCATAAGATTGAACCAAAATCAACTTTATAATGAATAACACGTGCATATTGATATTCAATAAGTTTTTTAAGAATTATAATAAAAACTAAGGTGTAAATTATTGAAATATTATAATATTACATGATCTAATGTTACATAAATATACATACATACATACATACATACATACATACATACATACATATATATATATATATATATATATAACTAGTTAAAAAAAAACTATTGAAAAAACATCCAATCATCAAAATTTCCATATAAATTAATTCCGACAGTAATAAAATATTAGGTTGGCAAGTATCTCCCTTCCGCTTTTTTTTTGTACATAGCTGCGAAATTCAAAAGACCAGAAGGCGGAAGGGAGATATTTGCCAACCTAATATTATATTTTATTACTTTACATTTTTTTGGTTATCAAAAGAACTAGTTATGGTTTCTATGTTTTATATTATTTTCTATCTTAATTACAAAAGTTAAATAAAAGGTTTATTTTATAAACAGACAAGTAACAAAAATATTTAGTTTTCAGTGATTATTTTTTTCTTAATTTAAAAACTGCATTAGAAAAAACAACTCTTTAATGATAAAGAACTCAAAGATGTGAGTATAAAAGTAACAAAAAAATTTAATATTGTATTTTATCGATTATATAGACTATGTGTACACATTTGTAAGTTATATTATCTATTATATTCAAATATATAATAACGTGCAATCGAAAAAATACATTGTTTGGGAAAAATAGAGCATAAAGTATTATTCGTTACATTATTTCTAGTTTCTAATGAATTTTATTAAAATATATAAATAAGAAATAGTTTTGTTCAAGAATAAAGGATATAAAAGTTATTCAGACACTTCGATCTGAAAAAGTTATAATTACTGATTTTCAGAAGTAAAAAGCAATTTAAAAATTAAAATATATATTAGGTTGGCAAATATCTCCCTTCCGCCTTCTGGTCTTTTGAATTTCGCAGCTATGTACAAAAAAAAAAAAAAAAGCGGAAGGGAGATACTTGCCAACCTAATATATACTCACATGTTTAAATACTTTTCAGATGATCTTTGTGTATGTATGTAGTGTGTGTGTGTGTGTGTGTTCGTGTGTGTGTGTATGTGTTCGTGTGTGCGTGTGTGTGTGTGTGTATATATATATATATATATATATATATATATATATATATATACAAAATACTTGTACAAAACCATTTAAACCCCTTTGTAGTTTATGTCGAATCCAATTCGATATATTTTATTGACAATTTCTAGTAAAAATATAAGCAAGAATGATAAAAATATAATAAGAGAACGTGTATCATATCATATAAAATAAACTGTCATAAGATTAGAAAAAATTAGATGCCGAACTTTTTGATATTTATAAAAAAAATAATATTTAGCACATCTAATAGCAGTACCAAATGATGTGGATAACAAAAAAAAACATTAAACACCGAAAAAAATGTTGAAAATAATAGAGGAAAATAAGACCTCTTCTAAATCAAGTGAAATAATAAATTATAAAATAACATGTAAGCCCTTGATTTAAACAATCAGTATACCTACACATACTGTTTTCTGTGGAAATTAATAAAATAACAAAAAAAATAAATCTTTTATAGTTTCTATAATAAATTCTTATATTTTGAATAAATTTTGTTCCTGTAAATGAAAGGTATTAAAGTACTGAACTACAATTTCGAGGAAAAACTGTTTTTAAATTACTCAATGAATTTACTGTCAACGAAGTAGATAATTGTTGTATTTATCTGATCAGGAATAACGATTAGATAAAATACAATATAAACGTATGTTCTAAAAATTGAATCATCAAAAAGGCTAATTAGATGTAAATTAGAAATTGAAAAAATAATTATAAGATTAAATATCTAAATGTAATTATCTAGACATTAACATTATTAATCAAAAAAATATATATAAAAAACGAAAACATCATGCAACAAAAATAAACAGAATTTCTGATTGTTTAAACGATGTTATTTGGAAAAATAAATTTTTCGATGAAAAAATAAAATGGTACATAAAAGTACTGTTAAGTCAGTATTTGCCTATACACTTATAGAAACAACGAGTGACATTGCAGAAACAAATAATAGAAACAACACAAAAATTAAAACTACATCAAATTATACTATAAAATGAGATAAAATTAGAAATGAAAATATACGTTATGAGGGCCGTATCCAGTCATTAATTATTGAATACTGAGCGTGAGAGTAATGAACGAACATGTATCTAAAATGAATGAAAACAGATTAATAAAAATTGCAAGAGATAAATGGCCTAGAAAAAGAGACGTTGGATAATAAAAAAAAAGAAGAGATTACTTTTCATTAATAAAAAAGGCAATAACAGCTTATAATGATGAGGAAGAAGAAAATAATACTTTAATTACTATAAACATACATAAGTTATATATATTTTACTAGTAAAAGTATTTAAATGTGTGTGGTCTAATTGGAATGGAACGGTGAAAATATTTTGGACCGTAAAATATTAAAGAACATTTCTATATTTTAAAATCTAATTAAACCTTCCAGTACGTATATCTCAAAGATTATATATTTTTTCCAGTTTCCTTTTGTACAATCAGAATTTACTCATTTATTAAATGTTGACGCATATCAGCTCATTCATTATGAATATCATTTTTCGCAAAGAACGGCCTTATTTTAAACAAATATAAGCGATAAGAATTATATAAATAAAATATTTTTAGAAATGTTTCCTTCCTAATTTAAAAAGCTGACGTAATTTCACCATATATATATATATATATATATATATATATATATATATATATATATATATATATATATACCTATCCCTCAATTTACGCGGCGTATCCGTTCCACGTGGATTTGTTTTACGCGAATGAAAATCGCGTAAATTGAGTCTGTCAGTACAATAGAAAAATATTGGAAATAAAAGCTTGTAAAGTTGTAGAAACACATATTTATTTCACATAGCTTAACAAAAAAATAATGACGTTTTAGAAAACAAAAGTAGATAAATTTTATTCGGTGTCACTATCGCTACTGTAAAATCAACCTTTTATATATTTATATCGTGCTTTTATACGTTCAAGTAAGAATTTGTGTCACTCTGACATATAATAAATTCCATGAAAAATTATATAAAATGAAATCTATCTGACCGCGTAGAAAAAGTGCGCGTAAATCAATACCCCGCGTAAAAAAGACCCGCGTAAATAGATATAATTTGCCGCGTAAAAAAAGTCCCGCGTAAATTGAGGAATGGGTGTATATGTGTATGTATGTATGTATGTATGTATGTATGTATGTATGTATGTATGTATGTATATATATATATATATATTATATATATATATATATATATATATATATATATATATATATATATAAGTATATGAATTGATATTTGGCTAAATTGATATTTAGAGAATGAAAAGTCTATTAAAAAGTACTCATGCAGCTTTCATACATCATTTGTATTCATAAGTAAAAGTAGAAAAGTACACTAGGGATCGAATTTCAAAGTAACGCCGAAAATACATTCTACACTCACATCCAATAGCCGGAACGAATATCAAATTGACTTCGAATAGCAATTCACTTTGATCCGAACATAGTGTTGACGAGTGTTCGATGGCGTCCGATGTGTGTGTGTGTGTGTGTTTTTACATACATGTTCAGTTCAATAATGAATGTCGTACTTCCTGTACAATGACGAATCCATGTTATAATAGTTTTCATCTATTAGTCATCGTCGTTCAAATATCGATTTCATTTGAAAAGTGGATAAAATTCGATAAATAAAATTTCGTTAGTACAAATAGACGTATTAATTTTGTCATCGATAAATGATAATCACAGTATCACATACATTATCGTATCTTATAACTAAGATTATGCTATAAAATTTCTAGCGAAATGGTTATACAATTTCTCAAAGTCAATCCGATTGAAAATCTCTAGAAAATCTATCTCTAGAAAAACACTAGTAACTCATTAGCAATCAATAACCAATTTATAAGAGACTTCTATTTTATTGAATAAATCCATTTGATTAATATTTTATATTCATGATTTCAACATATAATTTCAAGAAGTTATTTGTATGGTTTCAATAAAAAGTTAAAAATTTCTTATAAATTTTATCATCAAATAGCGTTTCAATATTGAAAATTTGATAAAATCGATATTTTTCATGTAATTGTGGTTCATATAATATTACATAGTTTATTTCCATTTAAAATGTGTTTTATTTATATTTTGTGAATAAATAAATATTCATACATCACTTTTTATGATCAACTTTATAAAACCGCTGTTTTAAAGCCAAAGGCTTAATAATATGATATTAATTGGAAGTACCAAATCGGTGACAATGTTCTGCTTGACAATTCTAATTCTAATTTGAGATTTTTAAGAACTAAATAGACTGATAATTTAATTAACTCGTTCGCTACCAGTGCTTCAGGAGAAAAACCGCCACCACAGCCCAGACGTTTCATTATTTAAATATGATACCAAATTGTCATTAATTTTTGTGCGATGTACGAGGCGTTTGATAAGTCCGTGTAAATTCCGAAAGATGGCACCACTGGTGCATATCGAGGTTATTTTTAATTAGTAGCACCTCTTGGAAGAACACACATCAAGTTTCAGCCATATCGGTCTATTCCTTTGTGTTTGATAATCGTTGGAATCAAGGAAATCGAGTGATTGTCAAATAATGGACGAAAAAGAATTTCGCGTGTTGATTAAACACTACTTCATTAAAGGCAAAACGCCTCAGGAGACTAAACAGAAGCTTGATAAACATTATGGTGACTCTGCACCTTCGATTAGTGCGGTTTATAAGTGGTTTCAAAATTTTCGGAGTGGCCATATGAGCACAAGAGACGCTGAACGTTCTGGACGCCCTGTTGAGGTCACCACTCCAGAAATCATTGATAAAATCCATGATATGGTGATGGATGACAGAAGAGTGAAAGTGCGTGAGATTACTAGTGCTGTAGGCATCTCGTGTGAACGGGTACATAATATTTTGCACCAACATTTGGACATGAAAAAGCTATCCGCCAGGTGGGTGCCGCGATTGCTCACGATCGACCAAAAACGAGGTCGTGTGAAGTGTTGCAAGAACGGTTTGCAGCTGTTTCAGCGAAATCCGCAGGACTTTAAGCATCGTTTCATCACTGTAGATGAAACATGGATACATCACTACACTCCTGAGACCAAAGAGCAGTCTAAACAATGGATTATCAAGGGGGAATCTGCTCCGAAAAAGGCGAAGACAATTCCTTCGGCCGGGAAGGTTATGGCGACTGTCTTTTGGGATTCGCAAGGAATAATCTTTATCGACTATTTGGAAAAGGGTAAAACCATTACAGGTGCATATTATTCATTGTTATTGGATCGTTTGAAAACCGAGTTGCAAGAAAAACGTCCCCGATTAGCCCACAAAAAAGTCCTCTTTCATCACGACAACGCACCAGCTCACACCTCAGCAGTTGTGGCCGCAAAACTAATGGAAATAGGGTTCCGAATCGTTTCACATCCCCCCTATTATCCAGACTTGACTCCATCGGACTATTATTTGTTCCCTAATATGAAGAAATGGCTCGCGGGAAAAAGATTTTATTCGAACGAGGAGGTGATTGCAGGAACGAATGACTATTTTACAGACTTGGACAAATCCTATTATTCGGAAGGGATCAACAAACTAGAGCAGCGTTGGATGAAGTGTATAAGCCTAAAAGGAGACTATGTTGAAAAATAAAAACGATTTATTCAAAAAAATGAAGCAGTTTTTATTTTTACACGGACTTATCAAACAACCTCGTACATTAAATGAAATAAATCACATTTTTTTTTAAACAACAAAATACAAGTTTTCATTCAAAGCTTTGGTTTCATAATCTATTGGTAGACATAAAATAATTCTGTTCGTCCATAAAAAAGATTAAAGTATTAAAATGTTCATGTTGTTTTTAATTCTGCAAGTTACATTTGTATGTATATGTATATATATATATATATATATATATATATATATATATATATATATATATATATATATACATTCAAACACATAACATTGTTGTAATGAAGGCAAAAATAAGTATGGTCATTGCATAAGTCGGCACACCTGTCGACATACATTGAAACAAATAACGACGTTAATAATAATAACAATACGCCGACAATGATATCTCATTAGTATTTTATTCCTGTAACTCCCACATTCGCACACATAAAAACAGATTCTCTCTCACTCGCATGTACAGCCACACGTAAACAGGCACAGGTCATCAAAGTACATGTTTGGGATTTTATAACGACAGACAAATGACTTAATTAACCTTTTGACACACGCCACCTCGTACGATCGACGTATATTGAATTTTAAAACGTATATTGCTTAGTTTCACTTTTCAAAATCTTAATAGCTCATTTCATTCACTAACTGTAACTATGTATATAAATATATGTATGTATGTATGTATATATATATATATATATATATATATATATATATATATATATATATATATATATATATAAAAGAAAAACAATTTCACTATATCTAATTGTATTTTATATAAAAACATATATAACAAAATACAAGGTAGTCTCATAAGTACCCGGCCTGACCTAGAGATGACGGTAGTTGTTTGAAAAATATCACTGTATTAGAAAGTACACAATCTATAAGCATAAGTTTCAAGTTTTAGGACGCCACGTTGTTTAGTATTTGTTTGGCAGCCATCAATAGTGAACGTTTTCAGTGAATTTGTGAAAATGGAGAAAATTGGTCATCGTTACGTAAATACAATACTTTTATTTGAAAGACCTCCCCCCAACCAATATAAAAGCTGAACTGGATTCTACTCTGGGTGAGTCTGCTCTTTCGTTTACAATAGTGAAATATTGGATAGCAGAGTTTAAACGAGGCCGTACAAGCTGCCAAGACGAGTATCGCAGTGGTCGACCAAATGAGGTGACGACTCCAGAAATGGCGAAGAAAATCCACAAAGCGGTAATGGATGATTGTCAACTAAAATGCGCGAACTAGCAGACATAGTAGGCATTTCAAAAAGTCCGGTACATCGCATATTATCTGAAAATTTGGACATGAGAAAGCTGTGTGCATGATGGGTACCGCGTTTTCTCACACTCGACCAAAAACAGTGCCGTGAAGATGTTTCAATTGAGTGTTTAGCGAAGTTTCACAGCAACAAAGCAGAATTTTTGCGCCGTTTCATAACCATGGATGAAACATGGGTCCATCACTTCACACCCGAGACAAAAGAACAATCAAAACAATAGACTGAAAAGGGAGAACCAGCTCCAAAGAAGGCGAAGACCGTTTCATCTGCAGACAAGGTCATGGCGTCGGTTTTTTGGGATACGCGTGAGATAATTTTCATTGACTATCTTGAAAAAGGAAAAACTATCAACGGCGAGTATTATGCGAACTTATTGCAACGTTTGAGCGAAGAAATCAAGCAAAAACGACCGCATTTGGCTAAGAAGAAAGTGTTGTTTCATCAAGACAATGCACCAGCTCACAAATCCATTATTGCAATGGCCAAAATTAATGAATTGAAGTTTGAATTGCTACCTCATGCATCCTATTCGCCAGATTTAGCCCCCTCGGATTATTTTCTGTTCCCAAACTTGAAAAAATGGCTCAGTGGTCAAAGATTTCCCAACGATGAAGAAGTGATGTCGGCAGTTAATGGGTATTTTGAGGAGCAAGACAGTTCTTATTATAAAAAGGGTATCGAACATCGCTGCGAAAAGTGTATAGAGCTGAAAGGAGATTATGTTGAAAAATAAATATATTTTTTTCAAAAATTTTTGTTTTCTTTGTTGGGACGGGTACTTCTGGGACCACCCTCGTACAAAGCAAAGAAAAGTGAGCATATTGAAATTTTATAATTACATAAATTTAACATCATACCCGTAAATAAATAATCATGTATATTAACTAAAAAGTGAATAAAATAGTTATAACGAGGCTAATTTAAAATAACTTATTATAGTAACACTTAAAAATTTAAATAATAAAAAATCCATATATAAATATTAAAATTAACAATAAGAGAAAATGTAAATAACAATTATTAATAATAATAATCTTGAACATTCATATACCCAGATATGTATAAAAAATTAGAAAAATATTAATAGAATTTACAGTACGTAGCAAATACGATAGAAAGATAACTTTTATTAGATTAACATATTTAAAGAAATAGTTGTATTGTTCAGAAAACCCATTAAGTAAATAATGAATATAGTAATAAAAATGAAATGTTGGAACCAAAAAAACACGTCCATTGTTATTTAAACATTTTCAGAATTTTGATATTCATTTCTAATAAAAGAAACTAGTAATTTTAACAAATATTCCTATGCAGTTTTAAGAAAAAATTAAGTTCATTTTGAGATAGAATCAATATTTTTTAATGAATATAGATTTGTCTCAATATTTAATTAAAACCCCAATGAACGTACACAAGTAGATAAAAATACGAGCATTGTGAAAGTGTATGGAATTCATATTCGATTATAAAACTGTAGAATATTAAACAAGTACAAAAAAGTTGTTTGTTTTGTACTAAAAAAATATATTTTAAGTTCGAGAGTCTAAATGGCATAATTTATGAACTCATTTAAAACAAGTCTCTATTTTATGCAAAAACAGGCTAATTCAAATGTAAAAAAAGGTTGATGGAAATTAATTCTTGGATAAGAGCACTCAATCCTGGAATGTTCTTAACTCGAGCATATTAAAAACAATAAATTAAAAAGAGGAACTAATTAAGATATTAAGCTAATTTTTTAGCAAACCACTTGTCCTCAGATTTATTATCCTAAGCAAAAGTGTTATCATTATTATAATTTTTTCTTTTCCCCACAGTTTGCATCTTCTCATAATAAGGATGTTTTTGTGCTTCAGTGATTCCAAGAACTATATCGGTAGTCCATTCTGACAGAAAAAGTTATGTAAAGGGGGAAATTACAGACATTTTTAAACCAAAATTTTAACATATCATAATTTATCTTATAACAAACTAATATAAAATGTTCACATTTACGAATTTTTGGCAATTAAAAATGAATTCATTTGAAAATCACTGTCTTATTGTTATTTAATATTTTTTCTTGAAAAATTTATCTAACTCCTTGACTAAGTTTTAGTCGTTTATTACAAATATCATTAACTTGTCAAATGCTAAATATTTTATAAAATGTCAAATAATAAACCGACAATCAGGTTGATTGCAATTTCCTTTTAGAAACTTGCCATTCTATAAATGTGTTTAGTTAGAACATACATGCCCATATATTATGACTACATATTTCAGCTAATATTCACAGGAATACAAAACAACATAGTTTCTCATCGTACATACAAAACAGTATCAGATAGCAGTGGCGTATAAAAAAATTGTATAGGAATGAATTTAGAAAAACGCTTATAGAATTTAATCGTGAACTATGTACAACAACTTCCTCATTCAAATGCAATTGACCGGATTAACAAATATCATCCATTACTGGGCTGAATGACCTTTATCACTTAAAAATGGAACACAAAAAAATGACAAATAGTCGACAGCAACAAAACCAAAAGTATATCCATATAATTTGTCATTGAAACTGAATATACACTTTAAAATGTATATATGCACGTGTGCACACACACACACACACACACACACACACATATATATATATATATATATATATATATATATATATATATATAATCTATTTTTAATCCTTTAAATAGATATGTTCATCTCTTGAAAAATAAATGAAAGAGGTTAACAAAGTTCTTTTTATAGGCTCATAGAAAAAAAATATGCAAATTATTAACAATCACTGCTTCTAAAATTGTTCAAATACATAAAATATAACATTTATTGCAGTATATGAAGA
Source organism: Neoneuromus ignobilis (assembly GCA_029203775.1). Taxonomy (NCBI): domain Eukaryota; kingdom Metazoa; phylum Arthropoda; class Insecta; order Megaloptera; family Corydalidae; genus Neoneuromus; species Neoneuromus ignobilis. The sequence goes on along the minus strand of CP092089.1, from coordinate 36,847,449 downwards.
AGAAAACATAAATACAAATTTATTAAAAAAATTTATAGATAAATTAATACGATAACAATTGTTCAGAGTTAAGTTATTCTGTTCAGTCCACTCTACAAAAACAATGTTGATAATTTTGGTCTTAATCTGTTTTAACATCTGTTTTGCCACCATCAGTTTCAATACTTGATTCAGTCGTTTTACTAAGTTTATATAACTTCATGAGATTGAAAAAAAATGTTACAATTTACAGAGTAATCTTTAGAGAATCTAAAAAAGTTACACTCGAGTTACTGTAAGAGAATGGTATTAATATTTTCGAGAGAACATTACATTAACTCTTTAAACGCGATCGATGGCTACAAACGTTCTACAAAATATTCATTATATTCTATTAATAACTTTAAGCACTCCATTAAAATATACAATGAAAAATATGCCACGAGATGCTTGACTTCGTTTTAATACTAGGATAAATACTTCAATCAATTAAAAGTGTGGTTATTTTTGAATAATAAAATGTAAGGATATTTTATTTGCTAAGATAATATACAATTAAATGATTTAACGAGTTTTGCATAAAATAGAGAGAAGCCTACATAAAACGATTATATTACAACGAGGGTTACTGTCTACACACTTCATTTTGAATTTGATTTTGAATGTCCCTTAGTTAAAGAATTAATTTTAAGAAACTGGCTTTCAGTATAATAAACTTCTTAAAAATCAGCGATTAACTCTTACAATTTTTCAAACGGTTTATTTTATAAATTATCAAACGGTTGATTTTCTCAGATTAATGAAACTACTCTATATAATGTGCATAAGAATAACATTAATAATTATATAAATTAATAAATATTGAAATAATAATCTAAAAAAATAAATGCATATATGAAGATGTACGTGTATTGATATTTTTTTTAAAAAAATGTATATAAATTAAGGTAGATCAAATAATGAAAATTTTGCTCTAGCATATACAAATATATATATATATATATATATATATATATATATATATATATATATATATATACGAGGTCAGACAATTAAGTAATGCGACCGATTTTTTTTCTCGGCCTGTGGTAACACTGCGAACCTGTAACTCCGCCACCGTAATAGCAGATCCCTACTCTCTCGATTGAGACCTTGACCATCCTCGTACGATCATTTCTTCGCCAGCTGTTTAGTGTTTTGTAACAACGCGCGAGTAGTGCATGTCACCGAATGAACATCGCTCAAGATTGTCTCGAGCAGGTTGAAAGTGATCCTACTCTTCTCGATCGAGTTATTACTGGTGATGAAAGTTGGTTCTTTCAATATGACCCCGAAACTAAACGACAAAGCCAACAGTGGCTGTCCCCTGGAGCACCAAGGCCAAAGAAGGCGAGAATGAGCAAGTCCAAAGTGAAAACCATGTTGATTTGCTTCTTCGACAGCAAAGGGGTGGTTCACAAAGAGTTCGTACCACCTGGACAAACCGTAAATCAAGTATTCTACCGCAATGTGCTCGAAAAATTACGAAAAAGGGTGCTCAGAGTGCGTCCAGAGATCGCGAAGACTTGGGTTCTGCATCACGACAATGCTCCCTGTCACAGTGCGTTCAGTGTCTCTCAGTTTTTGGCGTCTAAAGGCATCGCAACGTTACCACAACCGCCCTATTCACCGGACATGTCACCCTGCGACTTTTTCCTATTCCCCCATATGAAAAAATTCGTCAAAGGTCGACATTTTGACTCCGTTGAAGATATCCAAGAATCTGTGACGAGGGTACTCGGAGAGGTCCCACAAGAAGTGTTCCAGAATTGTTACGAAAACTGGAAAACTCGCTGGAATAAGTGTATAGATGCGGGAGGGGACTACTTTGAAGGGATCGCAGCGATGTACCTTAATTTTTAAATATACTCGATTTTTGAATTTTGTCGCATTACTTAATTGTCTGACCTCGTATATATATAATTTTTTTTCATTTTTCTTTAGTAACATTTTTTTATTTTTCAAATGCTTATTTTTCTAATGAGCTAACATTTTTAATAGAAAAATCAAAATATTTTTTTTGATATTGTAACTTTTTTATAAATTCTTAACATGTTAACTCAAATGATTCATTTGTATTACAGACAAATCGATTTTTATCGGAAAAAGATAAGAAAACAGTTTATACAGAATTACGTCATACTGAATGTAAAAAATACAGGATGGCTCTACAATGTTCATAGAAAAATATATTTGTATGAAATGTTTATTATTCTATTAAAAAATCATGTAATTATACCAGAAAAAAATATTTCTAGTGCATATCACTATTTACAATAATTATATAAATATTCAACATTAAACAAATTTAATTTTTTTCATTGATAATGTGGAACATATGTTATATTCACGTGTGTACGTCAAGTCACCTACATTTTTATTTTTGTATGGAAACTTATACATGTATATATGAATGGATTTGTGTATGTGTGTATTTATATATGATTATTCAAATGTGACGCCTAGATTTGTGTTTGATTAAAAAGAAAAATGTGTATAGTTTCTTTTCAATAAAACACAAATTTAGACATAACATTTATAGGGCCCTTATATATATATATATATATATATATATATATATATATATATATATATATATATATATATATATATATATATAAATTCACACTCACAAGAAATGAATGAAAATTTCTCATGTGTGAATATGTGTGTGTATGGATTTACTCAGCGTGTTTCTTGCGTGATCTGTCACTATTCGGATATCATAAATTTATCGACGGAGCCGAAATGTGATTTTTTGCCCATTCATATTCCCTTAAAGGATATTTATGTTTGAATAGAGACATTCCAAACTATCTAAACTAATGAACAGTCAAACATTTTTCACTCAATTATTATACCATTTTATTTTTAACGTCTAATAAGAAAAAATATATCATTTAAAAATTTAGAAGTAACAATAATGTGTGTGTATGTATGTATATATGTATGTGTGTGTGTGTGTGTGTGTGTGTATATATCATGCAAATAATTAGAAGTACAAAACATTTTAAAGAAAAATAAAACAAAAATTGTAATAGAGACGAAAGGAAATGTATTTCTAAAATCTCTTTCGGAAATATTTAACTATGATTAATAGTGCACAAAAAAGAACTTCGTAAAAATACGAGAAAAAGTATTTTATTAATGTGTCATGAAAAAAATGACTTGAATTTATTAAAAAGCACCACATTAAATGTTAACTATTCTAAGAAAAAAGTTTTTTTTTAAATTTAAATTAGAGATTAAACTTATACATAAACCGCACAACCATAAAACCGCATAACCATAAAACCGCGAAACCATCTCTAATATCCTCTTAAATCAACTTAGGGAAATTGAAGTGGAGTTTTATTCGTAATAATGATAAAATGAAAAGATACAGAAGATTTGCCAATAATAAAAGAGGTAAATTACAACCAACAATTAGAAAATTGGTCTATAGAAAGAAATCAACAGTTCCTTAGTAATTTCATATTTTTTATTATTTAAAAATTATTTTTTTTGAATAAGAGTAAAAAAAAATAAATAGATTTTTAGACAACCTTTGAAGACTATAGTTAGTTCCATGTCATATGATAAATAATGATGACCGTAGAAATATTTATTAGTGAGTAAAGTGAATAAGTGGATGATTTATTTGAGTAAAATTGATTTTCACATCAAATCTTAAATCATTATATTAGGTTTTGAAAGACAAAAATTAATGCCATGTTATAAATGTCATTTTAATATTAATGAAAATTATGTTGATATTATAATAATGCTTCAATAACAATTTTTTAGTTAAATATGAAAATTAAAAATCAAATATATCAAATTATTTTACACAAATGAATTTTAACCCCAACACCACAATAATTTAAAGTGTTCAATAATCACTTATTGTTCACTTATTATTTATAATTATATCGGCTGATGCATTTCGATGGCGACGCCAACATCATCAGAGCCTTTCTGGCGTCGCCATCGAAATGCATCAGCCGATATAATTATAAATAATAAGTGAACAATAAGTGATTATTGACCACTTTAAATTATTGTGATGTTAGGGTTAAAATTCATTTGTGTAAAGTGAATCAGCCACAGTTCCAAAACAACCAATTAATATCAAATTATATAAAACAAATTGTAAAACATATATTTTCAATCAAAACTGCAGTTAATTCTAATAAACTATATCATGTAGAAAAGTTTACGAAGCAACAACAGTACATGTTCATATAGATTGGACAAGCACATTGTCATAAAACTAAACATAAAGCTAATTTTTAACTAAAAACACATAACAACAATTCTTAGTTCTAGAAAAAATTCAGATAGGAATTAATATCAGAAATTATGATCGATAATCAAAAAAAAAATTAAAGAAAAGATATAGTTAAGACATAAAAATAATTTTCTAAAAAAATATTTATAAATCCCATTATGATGAAGAAATAAAATCATTTTATAAACATTTAAATTAAAGTGTACATAAGAGGATAATATGCTATTAAAAATCATAAAAATGTATGTACGAAAATATTCAAAAATAAAGAACAACAAAGATAATTTTCAAGTATAACTATTATTTTAGAAACAACAATTTGAATATAATTCATTTATACAATAATTAAGTAGATCACAACTTTATCAAAAACGTCACATCAATTTATTATTATTTATTATAATTATATCTTTTTAAAAATACAGAATCCCGTGATAATGAAAATAAGTTTTACTTTTGACGCCCATACAATTAGAAATAATTAGCAAAACATGAAGGCATGATATTGAAGAATTAAATAGTTTTTACACAAATCTCTTACTATCAAATAAAAGTCAGAAGAGAAAAAAAAATCAACTGATGAAATCATTAAGTGATGAAAACATTTCAAAGGTATAAATACAATTGTATACTGGATTTACTTAAATATTTTGGAAAGACTTGACGAAATACACGATACAAAATTCTTTAGAAAAATAATACGGACTTCGTTATTTTCGTCTTTATATAATATAAATTGTAAGAAATGTCTGATAGCTGTTTGTTTTTTCTTATACAAATAAAATAATAAATCTCGTAGGATCCAACAGCCGAAGAAACCTATTACTCGAATACTTTTAACAGAGATCTGTTTTTAATAACAGTTACTATGTTGCTCTCAAAAAAAATTATCAGAACTTGAATCAACGACGCAAACGAACGATACACAAGAATCAAAACCAAACCTGGGTAACATTCGAGGGATCTGCATCTTAAATATAACGTATCTATCTGTTCATCGAATGCGTCACACGCACACATCTTACATTCATTTAATGTTGTTTTTTTTTAAACAATAACAGATGTTCTCGAAATATAAATTGCGCGTGTAAAAAAATCATTAACATCAACGCAGGATGGAGTATTGTATAAACAAATAAAAGGTATTTGTGTTTATGTTGGGCGAATGCATTATTATTACTACAAAACATGTGTGCTCAGTAATTTTATTACTATTGTTTTTATGACTATTATTATCAAACATATTCATTTAATTCGATTAATTACAAACAATTTGTTCTAGATGCATTATTTAATAATATATTTTTATACATATAAATACTCTCCCATCGTTTGTGTACACCAATGGTTCTTAACCTTTTTAGAATCACGAAACACAATTTTACAAGATTTTTGCGAAACACAGTCATAAAATAAAACAGTACATATATTTGTTATATTGCATGATAAATAAAAATCACATACATAAGTTTACATATCAGTCAATAGCAAATAACAATCAGTAAATGAAATTTTAAAAAAAGAAAATTCTTACAGTTTTTGGAATATTTGGGCCTGATAACTTTTACAAATATTTTCGGTATTTGGTCTTATGTGTGAAATAGCTGCTCTCATTTCCTCTTCTATATTTGTCAGCCTTTCACGTTTCTTTGACTTAATATTCGTTAATGTTGAAAAACCAAGTTCGCATAAGTACGATGTTGAAAATTGTAATAATATTTTAATTGCTTTTCCAAAAATAGTTTTAAACTTGGTTTGAACAGAAATCAAAAGTTCCCACACGTTATAGAAATCGATAAAAGCCAACATAAGTACAAGTAAAGACGATAAAACTAAAAACAATGACTTTTGCTTTTTCGTTTTTTTTCGTCTTAAGGGGTTATACGCAGTTGCGAGGCGCAAAAACGACGTTTTTTTAGGAATTTTTTTTAGAAACAGTATTTATTTTGCAATTACAAATTATGGTTATTTGAATAGATCCTACTTTCAAGAATAAAATAACATGTCGATCATAAAAAAATATTGAAGTGCACCGCTCCTGCAGACGATGTCCCGAACGACCTCCAAAAAAAGGCGCTTGGCGGTGATCTCCATATTGGCGGTTTGGATTATCCGAAATCAAAAAATATGGTCAATTCTTTTAAAGGATAGATTAATGCAGGTATTGAACGAAGGAATAATAAAAATTTTTATTTTTGACAAAATGGCGTCTACTTGAAAAAATTTTTTCGTTTTTTACTAAAATTTTCGCTCCAAATTGTTTAAAAAAAATAGTAATAATTTTTATAAACCTTATTCCTTCGTTCAATACCTGAGGAATATATTTGAGAAGATTGTGTGAAAATTTGAGACCGATCGGTTCAGCCATTTCTGAGATATCGAGATCACCGACTATGAAAACACCGTTTTGAGATAAACGCGTTTGAAGTTTCGGAAGTAGTTTACACATAGTTAAAAATTTTTTTTCAACTTACATGGTATAATAAATATTTATCGTATTTACTTCAAATTTTCAGAGAATATACTCAAATATATGTGCATTCCGAAAATGCAAAAAAAAAATCGATTTTTTGAAATTTCTAACTGCGTATAACTCCTTAATAACTGTTTTCATTTTTCATTGATTTTCAAATTTTGGCGGAACACTTTCTCTACGTTCGCGGAACATCGGTTAAGAACCACTGGTCTACACACATGCATAAGTGACATTGAAGAAAAAAATAAGAAATAAACATGAATAGAAAAATAAAAACTCTAAATAAAGTCACAGTCAACAATTTCGAATATTTTTGGCTTTATTGCAGTAATATTATTTGACATAATGAAAAAAAAATTATCTGGCTAATAGATTATATATGAATTATTTAAAAAATAATAACTTACACAAAAAGATACTTATATATAAATACAGTCAAAAAAGATAGAATTATTCATTTAGTACTATGACAAATTTAATTTTACAAAAATTATTCATCTACTTCACAACTATAAGATTTTATGCAATAATATGATGTGATTCATTTATAACAAAAAATTCAAAATAAAAATCGTACAAAAGAATTAAAAATAAAATATTATCTGAATATACCCTTTAATGAACACACAAATTTTATGTATGTACGTTCAAAATTTGATAAAAGTGTTTAATACTCATAATCACTTAATGTTTACGTTATTTGTTAATTCACACAATTGTTATACTATAAGCATTAGAGCGTTGCGTTAAAAGTGTACGAATAAACATCTTAATTACTTATTAAAATATTATAACGTTGAAGCAAGTAATTCAATTGTGTAGAAATGAATTAGAGAATGAAACAGTACGCTAAACTGTATATAAATGTGAATTTCAATTTTTTGAATAAAGTCGTTTAAAGTTTTTATGTTAAAAATTTAATGTATATTAAAAATATATTTGAAATGAATTATAAAAGTATATCGAACTAACATATCGGGCCAAGTACTTAGAAATATAAGTTAACCATTGAATTTTTCAGAACAATGATTCTAAGAACACAATTCATATTTTTTAATTTTGGTTATTGAACAGAAAATATAAACTTTTTAATCCGCTGTTAAAAATTTACAAGTACTTTTCACAGATGATTTTTGAAAAGAATAGGGTAAATGTGTTAGAAATCGGAATTTTATATGTTACTACCAACTAAAAAGAAAAACTGTTAAAACGCAGCATTAATTTTCTGCAGTTTACTGATTAGTTAATAAATTAAATTTTAACCATATACTAGCAGTAATTAAATTAGCATATTACGATCTGCAGTATTTCGCGCTAGACTTCATCTAGAATCCGGCGAATTTCCCAAACAAATACACAAAAATAACTTCTTCATAAAATCGATATAATTCTTAAACCAATTAATATTTTGAAATGAAATTTCATATCTGCCTATAAAAGGGTTCGATGCATACATATATGTCAATATAATAGTGATGTTTAATCTGTAATGAGTGTACCAGCGTGATAAAGTACAAAAAAGAGATGCTTTACAATAAACATAGTTTATTATAAAAAACACTTTTTAGCGTAAAAAACATCTAGAAGGGATAAAAATATGATAAATTACGTAAAGAATATGTTCTATAGACAGAAGTTGTTAGAAAAAAAATAAGAGAACCAATTTCGATTTTATTCCAAAAAAACAGAACTTTGCTAGGGATATAGATTACTCTATTTAAAATATCTGAAATATTTTTTTATAATTTACCAATATTTTGAATATATTAAAATGTGATTCATTTATAACAAAAAATCCAAACACCACCATCTTTTGATGAAATTAGAAAAAAATATAGCTTGTATATATATATTTTGGCGTCAAAAGTTCATACAACTAAACACGCGTTAAAGCGTGAACGGACTTACAGTAGCTCAACATGAAACACGCGTTTAGGCGTGGCCGGGCGGTAGTGTGTTAAAGAAAATTCTATCAAATATTGAAAAAATCGGTGCATCCGCGCTCGGCTGCAATCTCACCTCGATGTGCTTGAAGCGTTCTACAGAACGTGGAGAGTCCGAGTGAACGAGCAGAAGAACGGACTTACGAGTACATTGGAAAACACCCGAAAGTCGTGCTCGCGTACCAATCTAGGCGTGGAAGGAGGCAAGTACCTGGGAGTCATGTTAGACAGAGGCCTGACTTTCAAGAGCCATACTGAACAAGTACTCTCGAAGGCTCAACAAAGGCTGTACCCGCTGCTTTTAGTGTTTCCGACCGATTATGACGTATGCTGTAATCGTATACAAAATTGCGCAAGGTTAATTTGTAAATTCCATCGCGATCTCCGTCTGCCTAGTACTGGCCCATATTTTCTGTAATTCAAATTTTGAATTCAAGCACAAGCGGCCCCGTCTGCTTGATCCACTTGAGGATTCATCGTAAAGATCCATTAACTTTTATAAAGTAATAACAAATTCAACCTGGACATACGGGTAAAAACGGTTTGGTGGAACACTTTGTTCCACCAGGATCCGAGTCAGGCTCACTAGTGCTCCCTTTCTAACCATGCGTCTATCAGGTATTTGTACAGTAAGAAACAGGGTCGTTGCATCGCGTTTCGAATTTCGAATATTGAAAAAATCTAAAATTTAGTGTTTTTCTATCTGTAATCGTATACAAATTTTTAATTTGTAAATTTTCAGTATTATTTTCTGTAATTCAAATTTTAATTCATATTATGTTTTTTTAACTTTTATAAATTAATAACAAATATTACTAAATAAAACAAGATAAAGTAATTTAAAAGGATTTCTTTCCTTAGTTTTTAATTCAAACATGAAGAGGAAAATTATTAGTTTATAGATAATTCTGTACACAGCTATTTGTTTGTTTGTTTATATATATATATATATATATATATATAAAAAAGAGGAGGGAGGAAAAACTATGTATGTCAAGTATAAATAATTTACTAATATTTATATAAAAATCTGATATCATCTTGCATTATTAAAATATTTCTACTATTATATGTTTATCTGTTATGACTAGTGTAAACTGTCAATGAACTTTATACTTTTTATCATGCACTTTATCACTAAAAGTGTGATGTCACTTATTTATTTTCGAATTAAACAAATGATTAAAGTAACCGATAAAGTACAATATTAAGACCGGAACAAATACTTGAATAAATGTGGTAAGTTTCATTCTTGCTATTTGGAAATTGTATCAATTTAAAATTACTTTCGAAATGTTCAATTTTTAATTCACTCGAAATTACTGTCTTAACGGAATTTATATAGATATCAATCTACAAATGTTGCAAAAAAGGAAACTGAAATCCATAAAACTAAAAAATAAAAATATTGACCACTTTTGAATTGTATTTTTTGATAATTGTATGTAAATTACTTTTAATCATATTTCGAGATGTTGTATAAAGAATAATTATTTTAATCTAACATTTATTCTTTTCATATTACTTATTATTTCCACTGAAATTAGGAAATAAAATTTTCTTCCTGTTTACAAATCATCATAAATCTATATTATTCCAATTTTACTTTTATATTCCTCATTTGTATCTTTAAGCAAAGTTCTTAATAAACCAATGAAATGAAAATTCATTTTTTTAATCAACAATATATACGAGTACTTCAACCAGAAATGTTTGTTCAACTTCCCCAAAGTGTACTTTTATGTTACTGAAAATATCACAAATCAAATATATTTACGTTAATAAACTATCCAGAAGTAAACTAGCACTTTTTCGGACTAAATTAATAAATCCGAATTGAAAAAAAAATCCCTACAGAAAATTTACTGAAACCAAATTCTTTCAATACTTGTCTATTTGTTCAGAAAAAAAATTGTCAATGTTTTAATTTTTAAATCTAATTTTTATACGTATTGCCTTTTAAAACGTTTACTCATTACAATAATTTAAATAATTGTTATTAAAAACATTCAAATTGTAAGAAACCATGTTTTATGGACATTGAAGATAATAATTACTAACATTTATTTATGTTTCACATATCTTCGATTTCTATTCTTATCTAATTACGAAAATACTTATTTAAAAAACGTGCAAATTTTTGTAACAATTATTCTCTTTACACGTTTTATTTACTAATATACGAGGGTCGTTTGATAAGTATGGTAAATTTATTTATTGTTTAATTTAATTAATTAAATTAAATTTGTCAATTTAGTTTTTCTTACTTTTTTACCACACTTATCAAATGATCCTCGTATGTATATGTATATATATATATATATATATATATATATATATATATATATAAGTGGAAGTAAAATATGAGTATAAACATATTTTGTATAACATGAAAGTACTTTTATCGTCTTTAGGTTGATATTTTGTAAACACAAACAAGATTAACTCTGTTTGCAATCGTTGCTAAATAATCAACGATATATGATTGAACGATAAATTTGTTGACTGATGATGAAACTCGATGCACAACTAAGATATTCGCTTCGATCTGTAAACAGGATTGTGTTTTCTTGAAAATATAGGCCGATTTTGTCGAATTGACTTTTTGACGATATACAAACACTACCGGAGCAATTACTTTCAAGAAGGTAAAGACTATCAGATGGTAAAACATACAGATACACATTTTCAATCATATATTTATAAATTTGCTTTTAAAAATCGAATGTTTTCGCAATAAGTAAAAATAATAAATAATCGTAAAAAAATAGGAAATATACTGAAAAATGTTTATTGTCAAGTTTCTTGCATCAAATTTTCTGGACATTTAAAAAAATGAGTATTAAAAGAGGAATAAGTAGTAAGATATATACTTATTAATAATTTTTAATCATATGTACATAGAGTTAACTAATAATAATGAAAAACAAATATCACTTTACATAAATATCATATATAAAAAGTTCAATAAAATAAGCGTGTGAACTGATATAAAAATAAATAATTTTAACTTTAGTCAGTTATTTTTTGTAAAAATTAGAAATAGTTGTTATAAAAAATTACAATGTGGATAAAGTATTCGTTAAAACAATTTATTCACTTTGTAAATTATGAACCAATATTTTTACAAACTATTGTAATTATCCCATGAACACTAAATATTCGTCTCAGAAAGCAAAAACTCTTTTATTCTACTCCTTCACAACATTTTAAAACTACAGTGCTATTGGAAATTATTCCATAATATCAACTTTTTTTGTCACGGTACACTTTTAATAATTTAAAAATTTGGCGACACAGTAACAATAAGATAAATTTAAAAGAATTTTACTTGGTTAATTAATTGATGTACTTATAATATATTTTGTAAAAATAGCATACGATAATAATTTTCAATGAAATATAAAATGAAATTGCATTACAAAGTAAACAAAATGTTTATTTAATGATAAATTACAAATTACATTTTTTGCGAAATTTGAGTTTGGTGTTTTTTGATAACTTCATTTATATTTGGGCGTAAAAATGATAATTTCTACTCTCATTTCGTGGTCCAGATTTAAAAGTCTGGATCTTTTTTTCGTTTTTATGTCAGTCAAAGCCGAAAATCCGAATTTGCACAAATAAGATGTGGAAAATTGTAATAACACACTTAAAGCTTTTTATGATATTGTCGGATAATCATATCCAAGATTAATCCAAAACGAATTAATTGATTCTTCTGAATGTTTTGAAATTAAATCTCGGTTATTACACACCGAAATTAGTTCTTTTTTCAAAGTATGGGTATTCGCAGTGGCGGCACACTTCAAGAATCTCGCTGCACATTAAAGTGCCGCGGCACAGTGGTTGAGAATCACTGCTTTAGAGCATGGAAGAGTTAAAAGTGTCTCACCTTTTTGATACCTAAGTATGCATGGTGGAATATTTTTTATACCACCTCAAAAAATTACAATAGCTTGAAGAACAGAGGATTACATATAGTCCCATATGGCACAGAGGGGATGTTTACATCCCACCCTATAATTAAAAACTTAAATGACTTTTATTTTATTTTTTGTAATTTCACTTCTTTAATAATTAAATAAATCAACTTTGTTAAATTTTATAAAAATAAAATTTCTGTGCAACATGGGTCTTTTTATTTTCTAAAATTCCGTGCCTCAAAGAGTTAAAAGGTCTATCTAGACAAAGATATTAATATACACCTATCCCTCGATTTACACGGTACTTTTTTACACGGTTTTTAAAATAACGGATTTGAAAATAAAATTGATAAAAATGAACATTTTGACTACATACATATTTCTACAGTCATTTTTTAATTCCGTTCTCCGATCCAGATTCCAGCGAGATATTAATAAATGCTTAACTTAATATGATGAGGTCTATACAGATTTAACCAAAAACCAAACACAATTGTCAATTACGGATTTTATTACCAAGTCTCGTAGAAAAGATTAATAGTCTATGAAAGTGATGACAGTAATTAAACTTTTGGTTAAATTTTTTAAGGATCTTATATTTCTTGTTACCATAAAATGAATTACATACTTATACCTTTATTTATTTGTCGTTTTATCAATGGACTGCTATTTCTATGTTTTTCAAGGTATCTTACTTTGAAATAAATCACTGAATTATGCACATTTTAGTTTATTTTCGATTTACACGGTTTTGCATATAAAAATTCCACGATTTTGATTTACACGGTTTTTTGAAAAACCGATCTTCAGTATAAATCGGGGGATAGGTGTATATGTATGAAGAAGGGAAACATGTGAGTTTCATTTAAATGAAATACATATGTATATAAATACGTACATATACAAACAATAAAAATAAATAAATATATTACATAGGCACCAGATCGCTGTTGCAAAAAATAATCCATTAATTCATATACGATCTGCGTTAATTAATTGAGTTTAATTTAGTGTCATTTTATATATATATATATATATATATATATATATATATATATATATATATATATATATATATATATGTATGTATATAAACGTCTGTATAACTGTCAATGAGAACATTATAAAAATGTTATTTACGTAACGTTATCTTTTATTTACTCAATGTATGTAGGTTTAATCTAAAACAAATAAATGAATATAAATAAATAGATAGACAGAAGGAAAATTATGAAAACAATTTCAAATATATTGAAGCAAGAATAAATAATTGATTGAAAATGTGAGTCAATATCGAATGCTCGCATTTAAAGTAGACCATACACAGTCAACTTTATTTGACAAGCTATGTATGTACTTTTCAAACGGCTTGAACAAATTCACTACACATAATACATTTTCATATGCATAAAATTATGTCTATGGATTTAAATCCAATAAACAAATCTGAAGACTTGATATGATCGTTCAAACATCACTTGTCCATTAAATTGTTCATAAAAATAGAACATTCCACATCTCTGCATACACATTCACTTTTCAGTCAGTATACTGTACAAGTATATTTTGGCAATAATCATACTTTTTCTAAACATTTCATAATTCGAACAGTTTTTATTTGTTTTCTAAGTGGATTGCATTTTAAATAAATAAGTTTTCAACTTATTAATTATCAATATAAATCAACGAAATTACAAAACCAAAATTTCAAATAAGTCAACACAATGAACAGAAAAATAATTTTCATAAGCAATTTTATTTATCAAGGTACAACTATTTCAGAAAAAACAAATTTTATACAAATCAACATGTTTAAAATAAAATCGACGCCAGTTCTAGTACGTTATCAAAATATTACAAATATAAAACGGTGTAAAACGGATATTACGTACATTTGGGTCCAGATTTAAATTGACTTTTAATGCATATACATATACCTATTTTTAACTGATAAAATTCCCCGGAAGTTATACAAATGCTTTCCTAATTAAAAATATGTAATGTATGATTCATTAAAAATTATTTATTAATAGTTATAAAATATATGTCGACATACATTTACATATAAACCACAGTTTTCCTTGAATAAATATACATGTGTACATCAATTTATGTTGTTATAATAAACGTCGATTTATTATTTACGTCTACATATAATCTATATAGAACATTTAAAATTTAAAACTTGATT
>CP092089.1:36565125-36827625 GCA_029203775.1 Neoneuromus ignobilis | reverse complement strand
TTGTAAGTCTAACCGAAAACTGATCGTACAATTTAGACGCTCAACTTTTTGATTCTACTAAATATGAGTTAATATTACAATTTCAAATTTGGAACAATATTTTATATGCCTGAAGAATAATCAAATTTCGTAATAGTTTAAAAAATTATCATACGACCTGCTAATAAACAATGAAACAATATAAAAGACAATACATTCATGGAAACATACTTTCAAATAATTATAAGAGAGACACAAGAACAGATTGAATTTCCACACCAGTTCATAGACATTGAAAAACTGATCTATCGTCAACAACGTATAACAAATGTCATATTTTAATACAATTATTAATTACTAGTGGCAGATGATTACCGACAACATTAGTAAATAAAATTAGTATAATATATTTACAGTACAATATAATATATTCCTTTTAATAAAACAGATTGAATTGAAATATTAATAACTTTAATTGAATTATTTGCTCTTTAAAACAAATATGTGCCAAGCGATATGTGTATGCAAATACATTTACTTAACTGAATACAATATAGCGTCTAGAGCAAAGATCAATAACCTGTTTAATGTTAAGGGCGTGTTTCAGGTTTTGAAATTCATCACGAGTGCACAATTAATATTTATAAACAAGCCAGGAAGAGAGTAAATAACAAGAATTGCTCAAAGAAAATATTTTCGCATTTATACATCACAAACCTTTATGTAGACCAAATAGGTTAGTTGTTTATAACAATAAGTTCTTTTTTATATTATTTTTTAAAAAAAATAACAGACCTAATTAGACAGAACAAAATATTAATAAAATCAAAAAATCGATTGAAATATACGATAAAGCCAACAAATTGATAAGTGAAATCAATATATAGGTTGGCAAATATCTCCCTTCCGCCTTCTGGTCTTTTGAATTTCGCAGCTATGTACAAAAAAAAAAAAAAAAAAAAGCGGAAGGAAGATACTTGCCAACCTAATATAACTCTGAAATAAAATTAGAATTATGAATAAAATTTCTATTTTATTTCTTAAGATCTACTTTTATATACATGCTCGAAAATGTCTCGTACACTTATCAATACGGATATATTTCTCAATAAAAGAAACTTATTAATGTAAATTTGTAAACAAGTATATTTTTTATTAATTCTATAAATTACTCATTATTTATACATGACAATTCAAAACATTTTAAATTTCTAACAAATAAACTAAAAAATAAACACAAGAGTTCATACAAATTGAGCAGAAAATGTCTGCGTACAGCAAATGAAAATCAAAAATAATATAAAGTAAAATTAACTTTTCAAGTGAATTAGTAACTGGTTGGATAGTCTCTTTCTTTACGAACCTTCTATAATCGTTTTTGCATGGGATGGTCCAATTTTTGTGGTTTCCTTATCACTAATCTTATTCCACTCTTTTTCTATAACTTGTTTCAACATTTCCTTTGCAGTTATGCCATGTTGGCGAATTTAATTTCGAGAAAATGCCACATATGTTCTATAGGGTTTAGGTCTAGAGATTGGAGAGGTGCATACAACTGTTTTGGAACGTTATATAATATCTATAGCTTAACAACTTCTGCCGTATGCTTCGGATCATGTCATGCACAAAATTATATTCGGGACCTAGACTTAATTTTTCAGCACTTTGCTTTATATTTCGTTTTAAAATATTTAAGTAAACATATTTATCCATCGTGGATTCTAAAAACTCCATTTGTCCCACGCCCTTACTTATTATATACCCCTGTACCCTTACTCTACCACTACCGAGTTTAACAGTACGAATAAGATTTTCTGCTCAATTTGTATGAATTTTTGTGTTATATTTTCTATTTTATTTGTTATACATTTAAAATGTTTTGAATTGTCATCAATAAAGAATTGATATTTTATAGAATTATTAAAAAATATGTTTGTTTTTAAATTTACATTAATAAGGTTGTTTTATTGAGATATACATCCCTATTGATAAGTGTATGCAGACATTTTCGAGAATGTGTATATATACACTGACACGCATAAGTCATGGTACACATGGGTAACATAAGCAATTTATTGATATAATTCAATGAAGTCGTTAAATTAAAAAAAATATTTAATTAAAAATAAATATAATATTCATTAAATTTGTTCATTATATAATATTGATTAAATTTATTTTCGATTAAATATTTTTTTTCAAATTTAACTTCATTGAATTATATCAATAAATTGCTTATGTTACCCATGTATGCCATGACTTATGCACGTCGTGTGTGTGTATATATATATATATATATATATACACATATATACATATATATTTATGTATGTATGTATATATACCATATTAACATTTTTAAATATTCGTTTACAATATGCTAAGTTTTTTCTTAAATAATACAAAAAATCCTTGAATATTTTCAATAAATCATTTTTACTCATAATTACCAAGTCCTCTCAAACAATATGTCTCATTGGTGAAGTGATAATTTTGCAGTCTTTGACGTGCTATAATTAATTCTTTATAAGTGGCCAAGATTCCTGGAAATTCTACAATATATTGTAAATATTTTCGTTAACGTTCAAAAGCGTTTATTGCGTACTATATGTACAACATTTTCGAATAAGTCTAAACAAATGCGCAAAATGTGTATCTGTTTTAAATATTTTATTAATACTCTATAGAAAATGTAAAGAAACTGTCGAACAAACGCGCGTGTGTGAAGCTTTGTGTAAACTTAAATTTAAATTTAGAACATTAGAAACACGGGTTCGTACAATGTATAAATGAAATGATTCGAAACTTATTTTTCATAAATAATGCGAAACACATTTTATTGCAATATATATATATATATATATATATATATATATATATATATATATAAACACATAAATTTCATACGAAAAAGACACGATTATTTAAACCTGATTTTCTCTGTCTTCACTGAAAGTTACTGAAATATTTTAATTATAATTTTTAATTTGACATATTGCTTCCCAATCCATTACTAAACTTGTAAGAAATTAAATGTTCAACATTTTGCACTAAAGGTATAATTTAGAAAAAATATATTTCCTGGTCGATAGAACCAATTCTATAATCAAAACTTTACATGAAAAAAATACAGTTGATTTATTAAATAAAATTTAAATCAAAGAAAAAATAATATCACCTATTTCATTAAATTTAATGTTTTTCATATTTTTTTCATTTTTGTATTTAAAAATTATTGTTTGAACCCTAAATAAATTTAAGTGTGAAAAATTCAAAACATATTTAAATAGTTTTTGAGATACAATTTTTACAGGCATGGTTTTCGGAAAAATCTCTGGAGTGTTTGAATCACTTTTTACATCCAAAATGTCATAAGAAAGTCAATATAATGTTGTTTTTATAAAAATAATTAAATATTTTTGTTAATATTTTTTTAAAAATTAATAATATATATGAAATCTTATATTTTCTATTTTCAAAGTTCCAAAAATGCCAATATATTCGATTTAAGTATTTATGATACAATGCTATAAATATGGTTTGAAGAAATTATACTTTATATGAAAAAAAAACATGTTTTCGAAAAAAATACTATAAAGTTTTTTTTTATTAATTATATTATTTTATTTTAAATTTAATATTTTTTTAATATATGAAATTTATTTTATTAGAAGATTAATATTTTTTCTATAAAAGATGGTTAGAAAAATGTATTCAGATTAGTGAATGTGAAATTATTTTTAACAACAAAAATTAAATTTCATGAGTTTATCTAGAATTGCCCCAAAGTCAAAATATATTATGAACAAATTTTAGTTTATTTTTTTGCTAGTGATTTGGTATTAATTAAACATACATAAATAAATCTCTCGCCCCAAAACCACATTATTTTATAAAAATATTCAATAATCATAATTGTTCATTTTATTAGCTAATGCAAATTTTAATAACCAGAACATTATCATCACAATACAGTGATTTTTTTCAAATCTGAAAATGTTGTGATCCGATGTTGATAATACATTATGAAAATATATAATAGTGAATAAAGTAAATAACAAATAATTAATTTTTATAAAATCTTGTATTTTCGAACGACTAATTCATTTGACTAAAAAAGAGTATTTACTTTGTTATGATAAAAAATAATGTTTAATATTAAAATTACAGACAAGTTATTTATTTTTAATCTATCTAATTAATATATTCTAAAACATAGTTCTTTACAACTGTTATTTTTAACAAAATTTAATTAAAAATTGTGCTTCCCTAAAAATTGTCTAACTTTATGAAACAGTTTCTACATTCAATTACAAACCAAGCACAATATTTAAAAAATGAACACTTCTAACACATTTTATATTCGTGAATTCTTTGCTACTAACTGAAAACAGTATCCATTCATAATTTAAATATCGAAAAAACTATACATTCTCGTACAAGAAATATTATATTTTTATCAATATTAATAACAAGAATTATTATTTATGCTGTATTTTTTATGTGGTTTACTAAACTATAAAATTATCTATGAATTTATATATTTATAAATATGTGTATGCTTGTACGTATGTATATATGTATATGTAAATATTGTACAAAACAACTCTGTTAATGTATTTGTACAAATGACGGTGAGTCATTCCTACATATAATGAGTATTTTATAAATGTGAATGTCCGTCGATTTCTCATAATCTTGGAGCTTATCCAATTGCAATGACGGCAAGCAAGTTTGGTCTCACTGACATAATGATAATTATAATAGACAGGCATCGATTTCACGCAAAAATACATTTTTTATTTGATTTTTCGCCTACATTCAACACAAGCATAATTAAAACATGTGTTCGGCTTAGAGTGAAAATTACTGGATCACTACAAATATTATATAAACGCACAAATCATTAATTAAGTGAATATCGTAATAGATATACAGTAATCATAAAAAAGTGTTCGTTTTCACAAAACAAATTACAATTGAAATTAGAAATCACCATCAAGAGATTTTTCATTAGATCGCCCATTTTATAAAATTTGCCGCGCCAACGTTTCCCATGTGTCTCGTATCATTAATTTCCCATACGCTTATATCTCGTTTAATTGCCAAGGAAAGTCAAGATTTTTCTATAAACAGTTGTTAATACTTTTTGCTTTAACTATTTTTAA
The DNA here is from genome assembly GCA_029203775.1 of Neoneuromus ignobilis. Lineage (NCBI taxonomy): Eukaryota > Metazoa > Arthropoda > Insecta > Megaloptera > Corydalidae > Neoneuromus > Neoneuromus ignobilis. The sequence continues at coordinate 36,822,478 of CP092089.1, read as the reverse complement.
TGCAGATATGTTTGTTCGGTGCACTATCCATGGAATTCGAAACAACCTTTGCCAGTACTACATTTCAAAATCTTCAATGTTTTGATGGACAGCAGAGCTCGCAATAAATATATATATATATATATATATATATATATATATATATATATATATATATATATATATATATAAATATAGTGGCCCAAATGAGACTGAAAAGTTTAAACAAACATTTACTTCCTTACTACCATGTACTATCCTTCAGTTTCATTTGAGTCATCTACAATATATGAGGGTCGTTTGATAAGTATGGTAAAAAAGTAAGAAAAACTAAATTGAAAAATTTAATTAAATTAACTCGTTCGCTACCAGCGTCACACATGTGTGACGACTCGATTTTCTTACCTCAGCCCAGCGTCACAAATGTGTGTCGGATCTGTGACATATGATGCATAGGAAGGTGCACATCTGCAAAGGAACGGTGACAGATGATAATTATTAATTTATGATAACTGTTTGTACCAAATCGTACCGCAAACAGACGAATTATGTTAAAAACAATAAGATCTGGGCGTCACGAATATATATATATATATATATATATATATATATATATATATATATATATATATATATATATATATACGAATATGTTTGAATGAATTAAAAAATATTGGCAAACGTTAATAAATTCGAGTTACGTTTTAAAACTATGTTTATAAACTTGTTCAATTTTATTATGTAAAAATAATTAAATAATCATACAAATAATAGTAAATTAAATCCACGTGGTATTTAAAAATTTATCAAACAACACGAAAGGTAATTGACATGTATGCCAATATTCAGTATATAGTGCAAAATTGATGTTATTGGCAAGTATTCCAATATACAAATAGTGTTTTTATTTTCATGATTATGTATATACATTTAATTTTAAATGGATTTATAACACTTTCATTAATAACAAATTGAGCCGTTTGTTTTTGATAGTGCAATAACTCCGTTTATTCATACATTGAGATATAATATTTAAAGGTTTGCGTTTGAATTACGAAAAATCGACTTTGGAATATTTTTCATTGTGTTATATAAAAATTTATAAATAAATAATTATTGTTTATTTATAAATTATCCAAAAAAAATTTCAAAAAAAATTTTCAAAACAATATGTGTGTCGGTTTGTAAAATTGCTAATTTCACTCATTTAGAACGTTATAAATACATCTCACAAAAATTAATGACAATTTGGTATCATATTTAAATAATAAAACGTCTGGGCTGTGGTGGCGGTTTTTCTCCTGAAGCACTGGTAGCGAACGAGTTAAACAATAAATAAATTTACCATACTTATCAAACGACCCTCATATAAAGAACTTAATTTAGTTTTTAATTTGGGTATTCAATTTTGTTCATATTAGTAACAAAATTCAAAAGATAAGGATATTGATTATTTACTTAAAAAAATAATAGACCTTTATATACTTTCAAAATAAAACTATTTATTTCTTCTGTGATTAATTAACTTTATGTAAATTAATTTCTCACATAAAATCAACCAAACTTTTAGTAAGAATTATTGAGGTGAACATTTTTTGTAAAAAAAATAAAGTAAAAAAATTAAAACTAAAATATAATCTGAAGAATCTCTTTTTATTGATTGTTCAAGAAGATCTAATATCTCCAAACAAATTGTTAAAATTTTAGATCTATTCTTCTAGAACTATATAAATATACACACGAAAAAAAATTTCACAAAATTTTTGTGTTTATCAAAAATGATGAACTTACACAAATTTTATGATCAGCTTTTTTAATTTTATCTTTTATTTTGGTAGTAAAAATGTAGATAAAAACTGATTGATGTATCGCACCCATATGTTAAACTAAACATTAATATTAAACGCGCATATAAAAATTCATATTTTAGATTAACAGATTTAACACTGTAATTACTTCATTCAGTTAATTTAATAATCTTTTTCATTTAGTTAATTTTTTGCTTAACAATATAAATATCATAACAAATAAATATCATAATAAAATAAAAAATACTCCACAACAAATATTTTATTCCGACAAAACTCCAAACTGTAAATTTAAAGACGATAATAATTTCATAGAATCTATAAAAATATTGCTCGACACATTTTCTATATATCTATATAAAAAAAATAAGTATTTGTGTTTTATAAATTAAACATTACAGTTTAATTTTCTGATTTTATGACAAATATACATATATACATATGTATATGTGCATACATATGGGAAGAAAAATATTTACATATAAAATCTAGATCGACGCTAACTAAAGAGTAACATGTTTTTTACTTGCGTATAAACATTCTCTTGAGAATAAATATAATATCTTTGTATCTACAACATAATAAATCAAATATGAATGTATATATTGAATCATACATATGTGTACATAAATATGAAATTAAAAAGCGTCAATGGGAATATTCCTTTTTTTAAAAATAACTAAACATGTCAGATAATGAAATAGTTTTAACTTGACTGTATAAAATAACATTTGTATATGCTATAGAAAATGATTCCTGAATATAAAAAACAAATCAATTGAATTCAAAATGTATTTCATCTATGTTCGTGTCAATCATTTTATTTTATAAACAATAAAACTAGTTCATTTATCATTAAATTAAGATTAATATTTTTTTATCTCATATTTTTCTTTCATCTCACTGATGTACGAGTAAATAAGACAATAACAAATTAAGAGAAAAATAATGTTCTTGTTAAAATCTAAATGTGTTATTGTTTTTTATAAGAATTCTGAAAAAGCTTATTTTTCGAAAAGAACAAAAAATATTTGAAAGAAAATAAAAAAACATAAATATGACAAATAATAAAAACTTTTACGTATAAATTTCCTTGTGTTTTATGTATAATAGTAGAAACTAAAACCAAATTCAATAATCAAACTCCACATACAAATCTAGAAATATGAAATAAGAAACATAAAACATACATATATTTATCACAATCGTTTAACATTTTTAAAACTATTTTTCAGAAATGAAAATATATAATTTTTGATAAAGGCGATAAATAGCAAATAATTTTATATTTTTGAAACGGAAAGTTACTGTGTTTATGTGAAGTGATAACAAAATATACATGTCACATTAAAATCATGATTAAAAAATATAAGTCAATCGTCATATACAACTGAGTCACATTTTTATAGATACAACAGTTATTAAACAAAAAATAAAAATATTCTGGTAATATAAACATTTTTATTTTTTTAAAAAAGTATATGGTAATAAATATTTCAACAAATATATTTAATATCAACACAGAAAGACAAAAAATTAGATGCCACAATCTAGGATATGACATTTTAAATAAAATGCATATTAATCTGAGCAGTAAATGATTATTGAACACTTTTATTAAGATGTGATTCTTTTATTAAGAGTAAATAATAATAAAAAAAGAATGTAGAAATTTAACACATACATCTCCACATTCCATATTCGTATAAAAAAAATATTTAGAATGTCTTTATATAAAGATTATTCAACAATATTTAGAAGTTTTTGAGTAAAATACATTTTTAACCCTTATCGGTCGTATGTCACCTCTGACGTGACATTACAACTTTGCTCTATCAGTCGTATGTCACGTGCGAGGTGACAAGACTGAACAAGTAACAATGTCCTCATTGCTGAATGTACACACTGTATGTTTTTACAGTTTAATTCTTACTCGATAGCAGACTACACGTTCTGTCATATTTCAACAATTATTTTACTTATATTATATTTTATTCCTCCAAAAATGAATAAAGAAAATTATAGCAATATGGAAAGTAACAGTGATAGTTGTAGTGAAATATATGAGAAAATTTTGAACATTCGGCAAGTGATTTTAATGCTTGTGATGAAGGAGACAGTGATACAAGTGTTATATTTCAGTCAAGGAAAAAAAATGATCCCTATTCAAATGAAGAGGAAAACGAAGTGGAAAGAGAAATTGTTCCTGATTGTGATGAAGATTGGATCGAAATCGATAGTGATGACGAAAACATTTAAAGTGTAAATATAAATATTTTTATGCACAAAACTATATTTTTATATCAATCAACCTTAATTACTCTTCTCTTACAATAAGCACTCAAATATATCTCCGACCTAGCGGAAAGTTAAGTACAAAATGCTAACGTCCGATAAGGGTTAAATTTGTCAAATTTCAATTTCGTTATACATATTTTTTTTAAAGTTTCAATTTCATTACCATAATTCAAATTAATTTAGTTATTGTTTTAACTGCATATTTTCATAAATTCCTATATGCATATATTATATAGAAGGCATAAGTTTTTTTTTCAAAAAATGTTTTTTTCAATTTAAAAAATATTAATAAGCTCTTTTGTCATTTAATGAAATTGTATAAAAATGAAAATGAAACAAAATAAACGCAAAGACAACTACACATAAATTCAATAAATTAATAAGTTGAAGAGAATAAATAAAATTCTGAAAATGAATTCTTTAAAATTTGTTACAGAATTAAAAATACATTTCGAAAAAGTTGTTAATACAGAAACTATTTGTAAGATAAAAAAGAAGAAATGATTAAAAGAAATCAAAATAACTATATATTTTTTTATAATATTAAAGTAGTTAAAATTTGCAACATACATAAAGATAAAGTACATACATATATTATATTGTATTATACTGTAAACTCTTATGGTATTGAAATAATGGTAACTTTGTACCAAACCATTCAGTGCTAAATAAAAACGATACATTGTATTTTCAGCGATTGTAGTAATCTGAATATTAAATAGCTTTCTGTAACGATAAATTCATACACTATTATTCATTTTCTGTCAATAACAGCGGGCGTGTATTATCGTTTCGTACACACAAACTATATAAAAAATGTTATCGCACAATTCCTCGATTACATTCCAGGAACAGAATCGATAAAAAATATTTAAACTGTAATTAAAAGTATATATAATGTAATTTAAATAATAAAACATGGTATCGCATAAAACTTGCATATATTATAGATTTCGAATAATTATTAAAAATAAAAAAAATAATTTAAATTAGTATCGATAATTCGACTTAAATGAAATCGAAAAGTGATCTAATTAGTGAAAATGTTATACATTATAAAGATCACAGTGATGAAATGTAATAAAACATTTCATTATAAAAACTTATAATTAATTATTATAAATTTTTATAATGAATCATTTTGATGACGGTACATTTTTACTGAAATACATATCAAGGAACAAAGTGCAATAAGTTATTGTACATATGAAATCTTTTACTGTTGATACAAATATTTCATTTGTGGAAAAGTGCATTAACCAACGATATCAAATAAATAATAAATTTAGTTTTTAAAAATAATAATAATAGCACACTTATTTAAAATAAATCAGTCTAGTGATTCTTTTTATAATAAAACTAAATCCTATCAAATAATTCCCACTTTAGTTGAAGGCAGGTATAAAAAAAAATCGTTACAGAATAAAAAAGAAAGATTCATTAACGTATAACAACACTAGAATATCACACAAATCAAATAAGATCATAGAGATTATTTTAAATTAAAACACCTTTATCGCCAAATAAAACATTTTAATATTAAATGTAGTTTTTAAATGATAAAAAAAAAATTAACGAAACAATAATCAGCTTTTTTATGAACTTGATCTACTTTAATAAAAAAAAGTTGTCCATGTTAATAATACGGTGTAATATCGATAAGATGACATTTGATTGCCCCATATTTTACATAATCTGACATTACTTAAAATTTGTACTTACAACATTTTTTTAAACAACAAAAATTTGGAAAAACATTTTTACATTTTGATTGCCTATGTTTATATAAACTTTTCTCTTGGCATTTTTCTGGATCTCAAATTAGAATTTAAGTTCCATAGTTATTATATATTCAATAAAAAAAGTCTAACAGATACATTTCATTACATTAATTCAAAGGATTCGATAAAATTCCATCTAATCTTAAATTATACTCAATCGGAATTGACAACATAATAATTCAATTGGTTCGATCATTTATTCTAAATAGCATTGAAACGAAAGAAATAAAAAAATGTTTTGAAATCGATTACTAATTCAATCATGGCACTTCAAAGAAGGGTAGTGAATCTATGTTTATTCTATTTATTAACGATTTTCAAACGACTTTAAATTAAATATAAAACTCTTTAAAGATGAGTGAACATGAAGATAAATTCTGAGAATTCAGCACCTAAGAATTACAAAATATAAAAATTAAAAACCAAATTTTGAAATATTTGTCAAAACATGATAATAATTTGGTTATAACTGTACACATTCTAGTGTATGCGTTTGTGTGTATAGAAGGGGGTCGGGGGAGGGGGGCGTATTCATCCAGCAGTGGATAGAAAGAAGTTGCTACTACTTCTACAAATATATATGAAATATTATTAGATAATTTACAATAATTTTATCAATAATAAATGTTTATAAAAACACATTTAACTTTTTATAGACATTGGATGCACATAATTATAAATATTTTTTTAAATTGAATCAAGATCTCAATTAATAATTTCCACATTTACATCAAACAGCGTACAATATTCTAATTCTTAATCCTTTAACTGTTTATGTCGAGTATACTCGTCAGAGCGAAACGAAAATTTTTCGCATAATATCGAGTATACTCGTCGTGAAGATAAAAAAAATCGCATTCGTATTATTATTAAACGAATCAACTGTAATTTTTTTCCCTGAAAAAGAGCAAATAAAGATCTTTTAAAAAATGTACATTTTAGAATATTCGTTAGTCTGGCAACCTTGTTTATTTTAATACACAAAGCTTGTATTAAGCTGAAATAACAAATTCTGGGGAAGTACCGTTACAAACGATTTTTTTTATCAATGAAATAAATTTTGTTTGTTAACAACGAATAAAAATATATATTTTCTAAAAAACCAACACACAACTTTTGATTTTTAATCATAATTGCCTACTTTTATAGGCAGAAACATTTTACTCTGTTTATGTCGAGTATACTCGTCTTCGCTGGAAAATAATTAAGCAGGCAGAAAAAGTTTTTCGAAACAAAATTAAACAGTTAAAGGGTTAAACAACTCTAATTTAAGTTCAGTTATTGATACTCACAAAAATGAAAATGTATGTGTTGTTTTACAAAAAGTATTCGCAAAATTTCTCACACTCTACTGAAAACCAAACTCGATTATTTTTTTTAAATGAATTAACTTCTAATTTATATCCACATCAATAATCTTTTTTGGAATTTTTTATGATATGAATATTACCTTCCGAAATAAATAAGCAAAATATTTAATTTCTTACGGTATTTTTCTTGCTAAGAATTTTGTTTTTTTTTCTATAATTTTATAATAAAATTAAACTATTATTTTATAAAAACAAATTATAAATTCAAAAATAAAATAATAATTTGAAAGAATTTTTTTAACATTTCATACAATAATGATATAATTTTTAGAAACATGTATTATATTAAAAAATATATATTTTGGTAAGTCATTGATCTTACAGCAAATTAGCAAAAAAAATATATATACATACACAAATTGGAGTTTTTGCACATAATAATTCTGTATAATTGAACCGTTAATACATTTTTCTCTATATCCCAACATTTCTTATCGATATTTTAATTAAACTCCACAATAAATAAACAAACATATGATACCACTATTATAACTGACGAGGTTGTATGATAACAGAGCTAAAAATAACGTTTCCAATCCAACATCTACATTATCAACAGTTGTATTGCTCTAGAATTATAAGTACGTGATTTTACCATTATCTAAATTAATTTTAAAAGCAGCGCTTTTATCAAAAACAAATTTATCAAAAACTTTTACAATAAAATCAAATAGTTTATTAATTAAACAAAATCACGGATACAACTAATAAAAAGTTAATTAATAAACATTAATACCTACTAATATACAACACAGAAATATAATATAATAAATACAAAAGAACAGAAAAGAAGATAAAAGTTAAATGGGAATAAAACTAATCTAGAAACAAACAAACAATTACTGAAAATGATGACAAAAAAATTATTAGAAGTGAAAGTTATGTTACTAAATACTGGCAATAAGGTTTTTTAACATTCACAGATTTTATAAATTGATTTCTTTGCATGTGTGAGATTATTTTATGCTCTATCCACATTATTTATTTTTATGAATTAATATTTGGCAGCATAACATTTGAAATTCCTTATATTTGTTTATATTTAATATTTAACGAAAATTAACAGATAAAAAATACATGTTTATCCGAACGTTTTTATATTTTAAATAAAACAATCAGAATTCATTTATACAACTGAGATAAACACGAACTATTTTTACATTACAACATAAATTAAAAAAACAAACATACATATATTTTATAATTCTACAACGCTAGTATTTGATCTTTGAAGTGCAACAGAAACTTTTACGTCGTTTCAATTAATTAAACGTCTTTAATTATATCCGAATATAGTACATTTTTAATTTTATTTACGTTGGCAATGGGTCCAAGAGAATAAGATTAAGCCTCGTTTAATTGCAACTGTAAATCACGCAATTACATTTAAAGCATAATTATACGAGTCTCACATTAATTTTCTTGGCATTTAAATGAATGCGTGTACTCATTCTCTTTTTCATTCATGATTTCTAGTTGTATTGGATGCATGTATATAAAATACGATTCTTAATAAAACTGTAAATTAACTGTAACTTTGATTAGAATATTTTTTATTAATTACAGGCAGTCCCAATAGATTTGATATAGTTTGCTGGTAAGAATCTATTTGAATACGCATATTTATTCTAAGAACTTGAAACGCAGTCAAATTATTCATTGGAAATACATACAAAAAATCTTTATGGTCATGACGTGACGTTATATGAATGTAGTAATTCTAATGCTGAACATCGAGCACACATCTCTCTGAAATGATGAAAATCAAATAGCTTCGAAATTGGGAAAGGACACTGAACAAGAGAAATCCAGACATAAGGATTAATCTCATCTGTAACCGATTAAGATAGATGATAGCGTAAATGACAATCGGTTTTAATGTTTCAAACCACCAACTTCAATCATTTAAACAGGAAATTCAGATGGAAGTAATTTCAATTACCGAAAACGCGAATTAGTAGTAGTACGTTCGTGCTATTTTCAGTATGATCGTATAAAATGAATGTTTGTCAATTGAATAAATTCCTTGATCGCAGAAACTAAATTCTAGGTTATTCCAGAATTATTACGGACAAAGTACCATGCATCAGTCATGGGACGTAATGCCTTATTCTACAATTATTTCATTCATATCGACATATAGTCAAGAACAATACAAAATTTAAATTCAAATTATATTTTTATGGATTCAAGTGTATATATCAACAAAAAATACATGTGAATTGTATTTATTTATGCCACTATATTATTAATATTATTTATTTTAATATATGTAATTATGTACAAAACTGATTTTTATTTATATATCAACAAACAATATGAACACAAATGTCCATCCTTATGAACAAAAATCTAATAATGTTCCTACTATTTTAAAAAAATAACGAGTTTGAATTCGCTAAAAACGAAAATTATGTTTAACAGTTTTTGCATGCTATTATTAGCACTTGTAGAGTAAAAAAACTTATAAAATATAAAATAAAAAAGTTAGCATATCAACTTTAAAAATATTAAAAATTATATGTTATGTGTAAATAATTTATTTTTTTGATTTTGAATACCTACTTACCAAATACGGTCTATTATTAAAATAAGATAAACACTCACCTGAAACAAAAAGAAAAAGAATTAGAAAATATTCATCGAATATTTAAAGGTTTTTTTAAGTTATATATTGTACATATATATATATATATATATATATATATATATATATATATATATATATATATATATATATACAATAAAATCGAATTTATGAAACTAATTCAAATAAATATTATTTTGATTCAAATGTACATAAAGATATATGAACAAAAAAATACATGTGAATTTTATTTGTTTGCAAATATAATCGATAACAAAAAAAATACAAAATTATCACACTAAATTAAGAATATTTTTTTTAGATTTTCTAATGAAGTTTTTTTAACTATTTGTATTTCTTGTATTTATTTGATAGATCAGTGAGTATCTATAGTAAAGTTTGAAGGATTTCCGGTGAATAAACGAGGAAATTTAATGAATTCTCGTAATTCAAGTATTTTAAATAGTATATATTTTTATGATTCATTCTTAAACCTGTTTCGGTCGTGCATTTTTTTATCTGCCTCAATATTAACATTGTTAATAAAATGCAAAGTAGTAATCTTTTTCCAATTTTTTTTGATTTCGACGAGAACAGGGATAAAAATCAATTACTGACAGCTACTCTAAAAGTAATAGATTTAACATTGACTTATAATTGAAATGTTTCACAAATAAATATTCGATTAGTCAAGGTTTATGTATAAACTATAAACAAAGTGAAGGTTATTTATTGATGCACTCAAACATTATTTTTATAAATGAACCAAAAAACTATAATGAAAAACATAACTATTTCACAACATCAAAAAAATTATAAATAATTTCAAAAAAATTAAGTAAGAAAAAGTTACAAACCTAATAATGTTAATTTTTAAAACATTTTTTTTCAATAACTCACTAAGTTCATATACATATACACACATACATACATACATACATACATACAAGTATATATGTGTATATATATATATATATATATATATATATATATATATATATATATATAATGTTGTCAAGTATCTCCCTTCCGCTTTTTTTTTTTTTTGTACATAGCCGCGAAATTCAAAAGACAAAAAGGCGGAAGGGAGATATTTGACAACCTAATATATGATATATGTATATATATATATATATATATATGTATATATATGGTTTTCCAATAAGAATGTCAGAACTTTAACTGCTGGTGTCAGTTATGTTTGAATTTTTTAAGCTCATTTTGACATTTCCACTCAGTATAGTTTTTGGCAAATTATCATGGAAAATTTAACACTTCCACAACGCTCAGAAATTGTAAAAACTTCAATAGACTTATTGAAACAAAAATTTAATGAGTCCATTATTTCACGAAATGGACCCATCAATTGACCACCACAATCATGTGATTGAACTTCATTGGAATATTTTCTGTGGGGTTATGTGAAATCATTGGTTTATGCTGATAAGCCACAAACAAAAGAAGCATTTAAAATAAACAATGAGCCTGTAATTCGTGAAACGGGACAACAATTATGTGAAAGAGTGATTAAAATTAGACTAAACGAATGCACTATGTCAAGCGAAGTCGTAGTAGTCATATGAGTAAAATTGTGTTCCATCATTAATGCCATAGAATATACTTAAAAATGAAAAAAACTAATTAAATACTTTTTGTTTTATTTCCATTTAAATTTCTGAAGCGCTTATTGGAAAACCCTATATATCTATCTATACATATATATATATATATATATATATATATATATATATATATATATATATATATATATATATATATACACAATATGTAATAAGTATACATATCATACATATATCCATACAAATAAAAAAGAAAGAGACATACTCTGAACAAATAAATTGATCTAATTTGTAAAAAAGCGAGTTGTGTTATCACATTCGTTGCGAACCACAAATCATTTTATAACCACTACCACCATACATCATATACCATACGTAGTTCTTATCACAAACCCTTCCAAAGAAATGCATAATAAATTGACATTCCATTTTTGAGCTGTTTTATACATTTATCGGCATACATATTTATATGAATATGTTACGATTCTATATAAATATGGGAACTATGGTCAGTCATTTCTTCGAAATTATTACTAAGATAGAAATAAATTTTAAAAGCAATTACTCATAGTTATTAATTGAATGATTCAGAGTTCGTATATTTGTCGTGAAAACACTAATAGGAAGGGGAACGGAATGTAATGTCGAGTGAATACGTTTAAGTGGAATTTATTCTATGTTTTAATGAATTAATTTCTCTCATCTTTAACACACACACACACATATATATATATATATATATATATATATATATATATATATATATATATATATATATATTCCTTTCGCCTTCTGGTCTTTTGAATTTCGCAGCTATGTACAAAAAGAAAAAAAAAAGCGGAAGGGAGATACTTGCCAACTTAATATATATATATATATATATATATATATATATATATATATATATTAACTTTTTAATTTTTTAATATATATTCATTTTTTAATATATAAACACTATCCTGTTTATATATTAAAAAAATAGGCATTCTAATTAAATCTTAATTTTTTATACATAATTATAATGTAATATTTCATTATCTTCAACATTTATTTACAAATAATAATAATAATAATAAGCACCAAACATGGTACTAATCAAAATCGCAATAAAATAAAGCCTAATTAAAATAGCAATAATCTAGAGAATAATTTAAATTACACCTTTTTTGTAAACACTTGTATTTACAAACAAAAATTCAATTTTATCATTATTTTTTTGTAGAAAATGCTGAAGGATAACAAAAACTACATATAAATAAATATATATATCATTTTTAATATTTGTTAATACATTTCTAGATAAAGGCCTCTAGAGATTTTTTTTAATTTGAATGACTTTTCTCTCTCTCTCTCTCTTTCGTATATTTAATTAAATAATAACTAATAATGAAGTCCTTAATATATTAAAAACACTATTAAATTATTTTTTTAAAAATGGTAACAGAAGTTGATAAATTACTTAAAAAAAATATACAAAAAACTTGCATTATTAATAGAAATTATTTTATTAAAAAAATCTTGATGTGAAAACAGAAAACCATATTGAAATAAATTTAAAAATAAGTAAATTAATTAACTATAAAGAAAAAGCATAACTAACAATACCTAGTAACAGTAACTTAATGTCTTTCGAAGCTTTAATTCCATCCTCTCTTAGCTCCTGGTCGATCTTTTTCGTATTCGCGAGAGCTGCCCGCTCCTCGGCGGACATAGTGCACCCCATCACGCCCCCCATTTTGGTACACAGCGCCGTCGTTACAATAGATGAACAGACGTGCGCGCCGTCACAACAACAACATCTACAACCGCTCTTTCGCAGTTTCACTTGTAAGGCGTGTTCGTCGCGATGTCGTCGAACTATTCTTCGACGTTAACTTATTTTTGATAATTCCGTGGTGCAAAAAATCGATACAACACTACACTATATGTATTTAATATCAAACGACACTTAATTTTTTATTCGATTGCAAATTTGTTTTTAAAAAAATCAATATAAGTTTGTCTTCCTTGAAAATGCTTACACTATTAAATAAAAAATTAATATTTTTTTTACATATACATATATGGTTTCATTTTTAATTAAACTGAAATTAATTCCTACGTCGATTTTGTACTTAACATAAAAAAATAATATTTCTAATTGTACCGTGAAATTACCAAACTTCTCTCAAGTGCAATTACAAAATATTAAATTTCCTCAAAATCACATTTTTTTATAAAAATCCCCACAAAAAAAAATTCTCGTCAAAAAATAAATCTAATAATACTTATTAAAGTTATGGATATACAGTAAACACAGAAATTATATTTCAAATTATCCAGAAATAAATTCAAAATAAAACATACAAAACCATTTCAGACTAATGAATAAACATTTTTTTACAAAAAAATATAGCACACACTCACATCGCACCGCAAAAAAACAAAAAAAAAAAACTCCATCCGTAAGTACAGAAAGCAAGATGTTTTTTCGACTGGATTTCTCTACACAAAAATCTATAAATACGTTCCAATTGTATATATAAAAACCGTTTTCGGTCCGTTCACGTTTATCTTTCGCATATAAATTTAGATTTTATTATAAACTAACTGCACTCGTACATCCGTTAACGAACACACGGACATATACTTTTCTGGAAATGTTCAGATTTACTTGTAAGATGAACAGGACTATTTATCTGTTTATTTGATAATAAAAATTCTAAATAGTATAAAACTTGAAATATTTATATTTATTTTCGAACAAAATATATACTCAAAATAACACAAATATTATATACATATAATATATTTTAAAAAATATAAATACGAATAAGTGTGGTGAATCTTGTTTTAATAAAAAAAAATAAGTTTTAGTTTTTCATTTTCTAGAAAAGTTTACATATATTTAATATATAAAATGAAATTACTGATTTTTAAAAAACGAGAGAGGATATAAAGAAGACTTGAAAATTCATTGTACAGTTAGTTCATTTTTAATATGAAATTATTGAAAACATATTACAAACATAGACTTTAGGTTATTAAGAAAATAAACACAATTTAGAAATATATTTAATACTGTGGACTAAATACTAGTGAGAGAAGTACATAATAAACAGGTCGAATGAACAGCCAATATTGGTATATCTTTTGATTCCATCAGGTTGTCAATGAAACTGCACAAAAAATAAGTAAAAGATCAGAACTTGAAAAAGTGTAAACAGAACAACGTAATTTCATCAAAACGATTTACGACCAAATTAAAAATGTTTAAATTCAGAGATAAATAAATACAAATAAAAGTAAAAAAATTCCAAGATTGTTCATAACATTATTTCCGTAAATTTACCAGAGGATCTAAAATAAATGATTTAGAAAAAGCTAATTGAAAATTTAAACTTAATATGAATCACAGAAAGTTCAATGTATTTGTCTTTTAAATAAAATCTAAATAAAAACAACAAAATTAAAAGAGCTCGCTAATAATGTTTATTTAGTATAATTGATTAGTGAGGATGCATCAATTATAAAAAAGTAAACAGAAGAATAAAAGAGATGGAGTAAGTGCACATGTCTGCTTTAACAAAAAAAAAAATTAATGTTCAACTAATAGTCTATCAGTTTTTACCTAGAACAGTAAAACATCCATTACAATAATTCAGTCTTTAGGAAAAAAACAATAAAGATATGAATATAAACAGAAATCATGAATATAATAAAAGAACTAAACATTCCAGAGCAAAATCAGAGAAACATCAATAACACAAAAAGAAGAAAATGTAAATTATAAACTGAAAAACAAGTCATATAAAGAGCGGAAATAACCGACGAATAGGTGAAACATATATTTGAAATTTTATTGAAAATGTGTACACAGAAAAATAAGAATATTATTTACTTGAAATGTATATATATATATATATATATATATATATACATAATCATCATATACACTTTATATCAGCCCATTGCTGAACGAAAACCGTAATATTACTATTCATTGATATTTAGTCACATTAACCATGCTAACCAAGCGTAATCGTGAGGATTTTTTATTCAGGGTTTACTCCCTTTAGAAGGTTGCTTTTTTACTAGGGTAAAGAGTCCTTTCCCTGCTTGCCCTATATCAACAACAGAGGTTCGAACGCATTTCTCCCGCATAACAGGCAGTGATACTAGTCAATACTATACCACTGGTCGGTATAATTATATATATATATATATATATATATATATATATATATATATATATATATATATATATATATATAAATATATATGTATATACACATACACATATGCACATGTCTATAAAAATAAATGTATTCTATTTTAAATAATTTGATGAAGTTAATAATACTTGTTTATTTTCAATTTAAATTATGATTCATAAAATTAAAATCTAATTCTGTTATTTTCATTCATTCGACAAACATTACCTATCTTACTTTAAATTAATAAAATAATTCAAAAGATATAATAAAGCAATCATATAATAGAAAAACATTTTTTTTTTAAAAATCCTTGAATAATACTTTATGAAATCGATCTGTCACATAGATTTCCAGATGAAAAATGTTCTCTTCATAATCCTCTTTCAGAAGAAAAAAATATAAATATGTGTATGTATATAACAGTGACAATAATTAATGGTATATTTTTTTAATCACCGGTTTCACTATTTCAGGTCACAAAAAAGAATCACAAAAACGACCGCACTTTTTCTTCCTTTACACAAAAAAAATGTATAATATATTGAAAGATCACACTACACTGACGTCTCCTGCGAAAGTATACACACACATGTTCACTTCAGAACATGACACATAAATGTATTTATATATACATATACATTATATACATATTATATATATATACATATATATATATATATATATATATATATATATATATATATATATATATATATATTCAATACATTATACAATCATGTGTTAATATACACAGTATGTAAACATTACAGTTTTTGTTTCCAATTATTACTAATCTCCTTTATTTTAATTTGTAATTCGTGTATAAATAATTATTGTTTTAAAAATAGAATCGCGCGCGCGAGAGGCGGTGCTGTTTCCGCGACGTCGCGGTGCCGGCCTGAAACTTGACTACAAAACGTCGACGAACGTGTCGAAGGAAGACACAGATCCGATCTATACGGTCCGTCGATGTTGACTGAGTGTTGGGAAACCGACCGAGTCGGATTATCACTGCCGCCGGCATGGACGGCCGTACAGCAACGCTGTTCGTATTGCACACAAGAAACCAACACAACGACGAATTTACGTTTGTTAATATGAATTCACACACATGCACACGTTTATTTTCTGCATATAGAGTCGTCCGATAAATCCGTACTCACGCTATAATACCGAGAATGCGAATAGACTGGACACGAAACATACATGCAACCAGTCAAAAAAAAAATACATGTAACTTAATTTTGCCCAATGTCTAATTGGATTATTATATAGTATCATCCAAATGTGACGCCTAGATTTGGGTTTCATTAAAAAGAAACACGTGTGTAGGTGGTAAATAGAGAAACATGTGTATAGTTTCTTTTTAATAAAATACAAATCTAGGCATCATATTTGGATAACCAATATAATTAAATATTTTACAATTTTTTTGAATTTATAGGAATATATTTATATATACATATATGTGTGTGTGTGTGTGTGTGTGTGTGTGTGTGTGTGTATACATACATACATATATATAATTTAATTATCATATCTTAGCAAAAGTATTTACACAGCAAACCAACATTCATTGAGGGTATTCACACTAGTCAACATTCATACAGTATTCACGCCCATTACCACTCGTCTCACACCCTCTTATCGCCAAAATCCCCCATCTAAAAAAATTAATTTTCGGGTAAGAGCGTGTGAGACGAGTGATAATGGGCCGTGAATACTGTATGAATGTTGACTAGTGTGAATACCCCCAATAAATCATATAAAACTAGATTTCGGTTATAATTTTCAATGTTTGTAAACAAAGATGACTACTAATCAAATTGTAACTAGTTTCACTATCCTATTTCAATAAAAGACATATTAAAAAAGGCCATCGGACTGAATTGTCGTGTCAACAAGGGCTGTATCAAATCATAAAAAAATCTAGAAACTACAAAAGTAACTGTTAAGTTGCGAAATATATATACAAAATATATCGTCTACAGATTAGAACACTGTAGTGTATTGAATTCATAACGAATAAATTTGGTTATTTAAATATTTTAAAAAGAAATTTACCTGAAAGTGTTAACAAATCGGGTCTTGAAAATGATTATATTTTTCAGTAACGATAAGATATTTCGAAACAACTTAAGACACCTCCCCAGTTACCCGACTTTAATCCTACAAAAATTCGACCTTGATTTCTCGAATAGAGAATTAAGAAACGTAGCATTATATCCAAAAATATGTTAAAGAATAAGGTTATAGAAAAATTAAATAAAATTAATTCTGATTGTAATTCGAAACTGATAATATCGATGGAAAATCATTTAAAGGACGTTGTTTGACGAGAAGGATATTCGAAAAAGTATTAGTTTTATTTTTTGGTGAATTTTACAAGTTTTTAATGATTGTACGGAATTTTTTATTTAAGTTTTTGCACTGCTATCAAATATTGGTTCTCTTGAAATTATTAAAATATAAAAAAAAATATTCTAGCAGTTGAAAAAATGAAATATTTATAAATATTAATTTTTAATTTTTTTTCAGTGAATTATTTTGACATAATGTACACTTACTTTTTAGACCACTGTGGATGTTTTAATACATTTTAATGTACACTCTTATATAACTTTTCATTTATGTCACTTAGGTGTTCGATATCTACACTCCAGTAATTATTTTAAAATAAAGTATCGCATAAATTAATTATCCCCCAACACAATAAAATATTGTAGTGTTCAATACATTCACTTTATATGTTTATAAACTGATGCATACTTCGACGATCGCATAGACAAAACGCTGTATTATAAAAACTTTAGAGATTAAATAATACATTATAGAATACTTCTACAGTAGCTTGTTGAGATAATAATTCGTTTGTATGAAAGTGAATTCGTCACAGTTTTAAAACAAATAATTTATACAGTATATTATATAATATTTATAAAATCGTATATATCATTGTTAACAAGAGAAACGTGAACATACAAAATATGCTATTTAATGAAATAAATAATGCTTGTATTTAAATAATTTACTATTAAAAGATTTTATTTATATACAATAAATATCAATAAGGTTTATTAAAATAGTTGTCAAAAGAAGTTAATATTTTTATAGTAGTTTCTTATATAAAATATTTTTTCTGTAATTTTCGACAAGGTTGCCTTATGGTGAAAAGTTTGTCTTTTTCTTTATTATTTTGTACTTAGTAACACTTCCTTTTTGCTTTTGAAATTATTGAAAGTTCACAATATTAATAGCATCCATAATAATAATACTTCACTCTAATAATATAAACGAAGACTGAAATTTTATGTAAGTAATTAATGCCATCAATTAATGATGCTATTGCGAATGGAAAATATCTTATTATCTATGGTATAACATCATTGTGTGTATATATATTGTATATATATATATATATATATATATATATATATATAGAGAGAGAGAGAGAGAGAGAGAGAGAGAGAGAGAGAAATATATATAACATATGTATATAATCTGTAACAACTATAAAATATGTATTAATCAATAATATTATAAAACATTTCATGATAATATTATTTTTAATTATAACAATCACAAATGGGGCGAAAAATACGCCATAGATCCATCAACGATTTACGTAATATGAAATTTGTTGAACATAAAAAGTTTACACATAAAGATTAGACAGAGCTGTATTTAACATACATGTATTTTCACCCTTTATTATAATACATAGATAAGAAACACTCCACATTTTTTTTGTAACTTTATCAATTTCCCATTCCAATAAGTATTGTTGAACTGAACTTAATTCGATTACAGAATATATATGACCATCCAAATGTGACGCCTAAATTTGTGTTTTATCAAAAAGAAACTATACACATGTTTTTTTTTAATAAAACACCAATCTAGTGTCACATGTGGATGACTCTGTACTTATCACTGAAATTAGCATAGACAAATTTAAAAATGTATTTTGTTTAAATAAAATCCTCAAAAGATATAACTGTCGTGTTTTTATTATTATGATTATGAAAGTTTTTATATTTCTATGTTAATTATTTTTTAGCAATAAATCATTCATACAAACAACAAACAATTTTATAAAGTGATCAATAATTTCTTTTATTCGTTACTTTGTTAATACGTATTTAAATAATCATGCTATTACATACAAAACGAAGTACTATAAAATCTAATATTATATTTTTATCTAAAATTTTATAATACTGCTTTCTAGAAATAATGACACGGTTATTGAAATACGGATTCACATATTCTCTAATATTATTATTACAAGTAATTCTGGATTTTCTTTTTCGAACATCCATTAATATATTCTTTTTGGTCGTCTATCTACAAACACTCTCTTTGTATGATTAAATTAATTCAATCTCTTATTAATAAATATTCGTTTAATATTCTCTTTTCATAAACGTTATGACGAATCTGACATGAATTAGGTATCTTCAATCCGGGTGAAAATATAAACCAACAAAAAAACAATTTGCAAAAACATCTCAATAGAATGAACTATTTCCGTATTCCAAAGCAAATACTACGCTACTAATTTGTACATGGAAAAAGAAATGGTAGATGATAAAGAAAATTCTAGAAAAATTAGTTTTAACATTTGAGATCAGAACAAACCAGATGATTTAATCCATCGTAATATTGATGATGACAATTTCCATTCTCACTAGTCATTCTATTCGATATATTATTAAAACGTGATAGTCTACAACTCCATTTTTAAAAGTCCACTTCCATTCTCTCATGACAAATTTCACAAGTATCTCAATGATAATTTACAACACTCAGACAATTAAATCATGCAACATTTTTTGTTTCATTAATTATTTTCTTAGGCTACATAAATGAATTTAAAAAAACGTTATTATATCTTTAAATGTCAAATCAATTATGTTACTTATATCAATTATATAATAATCATAATGATGAATTCTTAATATTTTATTATTACTCATTTGGCACTATTCGTATTTCACAGTTTTTAATATCACGAACTGATAATGGCATGAACGTCGAAATGTAAATTAACAAATAAAGTAAACAATAAGTGTTCATTGAACTTTAATACAGATAAATCACTCATCTCAACATCATAAAATTACATAAAAATGTTCAATAATCACTTATCATTCACTTTATTTTTTCTTGTGCATTTCGATTGCCATGCCATCATCGTTAAAGTATTATAAAATCAGCAAGGGCATTCAAAAAGGAAAAAATAATAATAAACAATCAGATTATTGAATATTTCTATAAAACCTTGTGGTGAGTGATTATTTTATGTTATTTTCAATTTGCCACAATATCAAACAAATAAAGATTATTGAACACATAAAATCATGCTATATTGATGTGAGTATTTCATTTAAGCAAAATAATTTTTATCGTATCGTAAATTCTATAATTTTTCATTCTAATATACTTTTTTACAAATAATACAAATATAAAAAATTGTACAATTTTTATAATCAAAATATTTACTATGTACGCATAAATGGAACAAGGAAACAAATCGAATATTTACTTCATGAACATCGATATATGAAAGTAAAGTTCTATATGCATATATAATTCATACAAACACACACATACACTCTTTCTGTCGCACACAGTTCAAACAGAGAGTCCAATGCTAAACACATCAGTCAGTCAGTCAGTCAGTAAGCAAGCAGAGGCCAAGGGGTGATGTGATGTGCTGTCTGCTGCTAAAACAGATGCTTGTTGTGCACAAGTACCGCGCCCTGTTATGTGTCACATGCGCCGTTTGAATATGGGTGTACAGATACAAATGTGTGTGTGTTGCTATATATGAATCGACCTATACACACAAGATAAGCATATGATAATGATATGATTCGATCACAGAGCGTCATATGCTGCCGTTATATTTCAACGGTTCTTTTTTTGTATTTTATAGATAAAATTAACCACAAAATAATAATTCACTTATTGCATTAATTCAATCATTTGAATATATTAAAATAAGAACAGTCATCAAAATGTTATACATTACAAAAGAAAACAAAACATAATGTTACTACACAAATAAAAAAAATACTTCAAAAACTGAAAGTTACCTTTAGGTCATTATTTGTAAGATGAACAAATAGTAAATACTTTTTAACGCATGAATCACTCAGCCTCAACATCGTAACATTTTTAAAAGTGTACAATAACATTACTTTATTCACTGACACGCATTTTAATAGGCATACATCATGTCAAAACACTACATTATAACATCTCTAAATTTTACGATAAAAGCTATTGAAAAGCACATCAGCAAATAAACTAAACAATAAATAATTATTAATCTTGTGGTGTTGGGAATGAATGATTCGTTTGTATTAAAATGAATTTGCAACTACACGAAACAGATAGAAAATACATTCTAGTAAATATAAAAAAAAATTATTTGAACGTATTTAACAGCAATTAATTCAATAATTATAATATTGTATATATGAAGTAAAAATATATATAAAAAAATCAAATAGTTTCCGCACTTATTTTTTACTTAAACACTTTTATTTAAAACCACACTATGTTGTTTCTTTTTTTAAAAAAAATATGATTTTATGATTATTAAGAGTATTGAATTTTGCTTCAAGTTACAACATAATATAGCATTCTCAAATAAATAAGAAATGACTTTGTTATCCATTAAAAATATAGCACGTTGACTAGAAAACACCACTTAATCCCAACACCATACGAATTTACAAAAATGTTCAATAATCGTGTAATATTCATTATTTACTGATACACATTTCAGTGGCCATACCATCATTATTAGAGCACTTTGTTATTTACAATACAGAAAAACAATTTCGGATTTTGTAAATGAACATAAGTCGATTTATAGCAAATGTACAGAGAACTGTTTCTGTAAACAGATTACAAAAATAAATTTCATAGTGTAGCGTTCTAATGATGATACCTGTCAAAATGTGAACAGCAAATAAAATGAACCAAAAGAGTGGTTATAACACTTTGTAATGTTTAAGTGTTAAAATAAAATAATTACAGTTTCAAACAAATTATAATGTAATATTCAAAAAAATGTTAAATACAACACAATATCACTCTAAGATCTTATATTTGCCAACCTAATATTATTAAGAAGGTATTTTATATAAAAAAATACATTCATATTTGTACAAAAAATAAAAGTTTAAATTATAATTCCAAATTTACCTGATGATAAATATAAAAAATTAAATTAGTTATACCGCATTATAAGAAAAAATATTAAAATCGAAATCATTATCAAACAAATAACTAGAGATCAAACCAAAGATTATTATCGCCAAAGATTTTTATTATAAGTAAAAGAAAATTCAAAAATAAGTCGTATATTGTATCTATTATTCAAGGTTTGAACTTTTTAATAATTTGATACAACAAACGAGTGAACAAGGTTAGAAATCAACAATTTCCAATATAAAATAAAAAATTGTTAAATTGAAAAATAAATTTAAAATATATCTCCAATTTAACAAATTAGTGTTCTATTTTGATATAATAGTTACTCACCAAATATTTTCTCTTAAGAACATATGATCAACACTCACCTAAAACAAAAAAAAAATACATTAGAAAATATTTATTAAATATGCAAATGATCAAATTACTTTTTAAGATATAAAGAAATAAATGGTAACCAACATACAGCTAGCTAAGCCAATGTATTCTATAAAATTAGAATTTTGAAAACTACAAAAAGAAAACTAATTTCGTTTTGTATATATGGGCATTGGTCAAATTTGAAATAAATTAAAATGTTGTATTCTATCAAATTCTCTTATTTAATATATACTTTCAGCAAAATACTTAAATAGAGATTATATAACAGATTATACTTCTGTTAATGGTTAATTTGGTATAATGCTGCTTTATTGAATCATATTTTTAATAAAATGAACAATAATGATTATTAAAACTTCTATAAAATCTTGCGAAGTTACAAATAAATATCATTTATATTAAAATTATAGTCCTGTTTTAAAAGGCTCTTCTGTCACTCACTAATTTATCCCAAGCGTGCATATGTATCATTATTTTTGTTATTTCTAAAATTACCCTTTCACAATCCATATCGTGTTAATGCAATTCAAGATCTACCTACATGAAAATTCAGATAATGAATATTTTATGAACTAGAAAAAATATATTTACGTATTCGAAGCTGTATTAAAAATACACACACAAAATCGATAATTTTTAATCGAAATAAATTTCAGATTGTAATTAATGTAGTGGTTATTGTAAAAACTTAAACATGTTCGAATTATCAGCGATATTACACAAAAATGAGAACTGATCATTTTCTGAATACAACTAAATACGAATGAATCATTCGCCTTCGAATTTAAATCTTCTAATCGAATACATAAAAATCGAACGATCGGTGGTTCGCATGCATACCCAAATAACTGACCTTTCCAATATTCTCATTTAAACATTAACGTATAAATACATACATACATAATCGGAGGTCATGTGAAAGGTCAGTCCAGTATCAATTAGATGATAATATTTAATTACAGACGGGTCGTGACATTTGCGCAGCACCAAAAAAGAGTACAAAAAAATTGTATAAACAAAAAGCAAACAATTAAAAGCGAGTACGTTTCCTGTCGCAGACTGATAAACAGAGGCAATAACAATATAAACATGTTAAAAGGATACATACATACACACACACACACACACACACACACACACACACACACACACACACATATATATATATATATATATATATATATATATATATATATATATATATAGGTGGCTCAAATGAAATTGAAGAAACTAGACATAAATTTACTTGCTTGCAATCATTTACTATCTTCAAGTATCATTTGGGTCACACACACACACATATATATATATATATATATATATATATATATATATATATATATATATATATATTTATATTAATTCGAATTTTACGTAAATCATATTACAAAATTAATCGTATTTTCAATATTTTCACAAATAAATATTAAAATAATTTTCATTTTGCTTCCATACAACAGTGAATCGTTTTTATGATATTTGTTACTACCTTAAGTAAAATTTAATTATTTATCTTGGAGAATTAAACTTTGATATCTTACAGTTCTTTTATGTGAGTTATTGCTTTATAGCAAGCATTTATATATATATATATATATATATACAAACACACACACACAAAGTCGCACATAAGTCATGGCACACATGGGTAACATAAGCAATTTATTGATATAATACAATGAGATCGTTAAATTAAAAAAACATATTTAATTGAAAATAAATATAATATTCATTAAATTTATTCACCATATTTATTTTCAATTAAATATATTTTTTTTAATTTAATGACTTCATTGAATTATAGCAATAAATTTCTTGTTACCCATGTGTGCCATGACTTATGTGCGTAAGTATATATATATATATATATATATTTATATATATATATATATATATATATATATATATATATATATATATATATTTATATATATATATATGTATGTATTAGGTCGTATAATATAAAAAGTCGAATTTTTATATTATTTCCGATATAAAAATCCGACATTTCATATTAAACGACCTAATACATATAAATGTACAAGACAAAAATCTAAAAATAAGAAATCTGAGGATCTATACAATTATAATATAAATATTTACTGGTATAATTATAAAAACTCATTAACAAGACTATCGTATTACTAGAAATAAAATAAATTGTCCATCTTGTTAAAACCGCCATCTATAATTATCTATTTTTCTAACAATAAAAAGAAAAATTGTAGTACATCTATATGTGACAGTAAATTCTCTAACAACAATTCCATTAAAGAAAAATTAGTTGTACTGATTCTGTTTCTCAGCATAAACATATTCCTTAAAAATCATTGAAAAAATAATTATTTCAATATTGAAATTCAGACGATTTTAGAGATAAATTAAATTACAGGTTTTTGTTCCTTGTTGTTAATTTATTATTATTATTTTTAAATAGTTATATATCACACATAATTGCTAATATATAAAAATGATTACTACCAATGTATCACAAGTTTATAAAAAAATATATATACGCAATTTTGAACGTCTTTTAATGATGTGAACATTCTTTTAGAATATTGTTTAATTACGATCAATTGACACAAAGCAATAATTGTTCATATTTTAATGTGCACGAATTTTAAATCATCTATTAATTCTTAAATATATATTACATATACGACCCAGATGCGATTAATTGTCGGATGAGACTATGAACATGTAGTCAGATAATAATGAATCGATTCTTTGTTTTTATTTTCACCATTCTACTTTCTTTCTCTGACTTAATTACATATATATATATATATATATATATATATATATATATATATATATATATATATATATATATATATATGTATACAACAATTTTTCACTAAATTAAAGACAATATGAATATATTCATATTTAAACTATCCACTGATTAAAATAATTTCTTATGACTAGTAATACAAAACATTTTATTGGCAAACTGTTTGAAAAATAAACACATTTTTTAATTTATATTTTTAATTTCATTTAATTGAGTTGTTATTAACCCTAAAAAATAGTTTTTATTTATCACTGTTTTGAAGTCAGTTTTGGATAGAATGATCTTACTAAAATTTATGTTCAAGTTATGATCTTTAACATTAATTAATCTTTCCATCAAACTGTTATTTTTCATGACAAGTTCTGTATTTAATTCTCCTCATATGTTTAAAAATAAAAGTTTACGAATAGTTGATTTTGCACTTTCCCAAATATTCAATTTCATAATTTTTATACTATGAAAATTTCAAGACAAACTTGAATGAGAAATAAATTAGATACAAACAAACAAATTGGAAGAAGTAATAAAAATGTTTTTTTCTAATTTATTGTTGGTTTATATTTTTTTAAACACATAACATGTAAATTGTTCAAATTCCCATTCTAACAATTTAAAAAAGCACAACGTATACTATGGAGTTTAAATAATTAAGTGAATTTATATTCAAAAAGAAGTAGTGGATTCTTATATAGATTTATGAGATGTAAGAGTGAACTGTGAATAGCTGAATGAACTATTGGCAAAATTCCAACTTTTGAAAGAAGTTCAAAAGATTAAAACTAACCGCAATAAGCATCATAGACATATTGTTTGTCTTCGTTAAAATTGAAACAAAACGTCTTGAAAATATTGTTGAGCGATAGATTGAAGTACATGTGGAGAAAGAATATTTAACGAAGCGATTTTTTTGTGATAGATATTGTATATATATATATATATATATATATATATATATATATAAATGTGTATATAAAAAATTTTTGAAAAAAATTACCTCTCCGGCGGGGAATCGAACCCCGGTCTCCCGCGTGACAGGCGGGGATACTGACCACTATACTACCGAAGACTTGGAAACTGGTTGAAAAAAATTGTATACATAGATACTTAATATACAATATAGATATTTATTATTATTATTATCTACTTAACTATTAATTTTATCTTTTTTTTAATAAATGAATATTATTTTTTTAATATAAAAAATACTTTTATATTTCAAAACGAAATAACATTTAAAATTACAATTTGAAAAGGTATATAAATATTAACTTTATTATTATACGGCCACTCTACTACGTCACTTATTTTTGTATTTATAGACAATTTAAATTTAAAAAACAATAGAACTGAAGTGAAATGCATATAATACATAAGTTTTAGTATCGAGCGAGATAGATAGACAGTATACCTCTCAAAACTTTTATACATATTTTGGTAATGTGTATATTGTAAAGCAATCGTCTGTGTTATTTTTAACAACAGGATATAATTGCATTTGTAAAAATAAATTCACACATATATATACACACATAAATTGTAAATATACACTAATATTTTTTAAGCAATGAATAGTATATTGGCATGTATATTTTAAATTATTCTATATTGAATATTACATCTTTTAACAAAAAAATGAAATTACTGTCACTAAGAAGACATAAATAAACTAGATTAGTTAAGATAAATTCCCAATAGTATAAATGTACTCATGTCAATCTTTACGAACTTATAAATTTCTAAAAGGTATGAATCTTCGATAGCATTTTCAACTATTTTGTAATTTTGAAACATTTTCTTTGTTAAGAAGTATTTAAAATTTTAGAAATGATAAGTCATTGTTAATTTCAGTGCATACAATTGATGAGGAATAATTCCATACTGTAATTAAACCAACTTTTATAAAACAAAAAATTTAAAATTCATACAAATAACAATAAGAGATTAGTATAAGAAAAACTGTTTAATAACATCATATCACAATAAGATCATTAATGATATACACGTTAATAGAATACTCCAAAGTAGCTTAAAAAAACAACATAATTATGCTTTTGTTATGTCTTTACATTCAAAAAAGGGTTAAACGTAATCAATAGTTTCTAGAATTATCATGTGAAATTGTAACTGCAAGTAATCGTCTACGAAACGAACATGCTACATTATTTACGGCTACTGAATCGATTTTTCCCATTCTTATTTCAAAAACTGTTCCAGTGTGTATTTGTCAGACATGATATGTTTTATATGGCGACAATCAGAATATTTACAAACAGTCCTTTAATCAGAAATATCATTAAAATATGGGCTAATAAATAATGATCCATAAACCACATTCGTTTCAATTAAATATTTTATGTAATTTATATTTTGATAAAAAAATATTATTTAAAAAAATCAAAGACATATGATAATACTATAAAAATATATATACTGATAATATATTATAATAATTTACTAAACTTTATATTAACCTTTTACAATCGAAATTATTTTGAAACGAACGATACGATACTTAATTTTTCAATCAAAGACAGTCTTATAATACCCATTATTATTATTGTTATTATTATAAATCTTTCATTCACAAATTACAATACAAGCTATAAAAATATTACAATTTATAATATTCAATGGTGTGGTATATCTATCAAAAATATCTCCTGATTTTCGGGTATAATTATTAAAATAATAATCTGACTCCTGTTTTCCTGTTTCAATTTTGCTAATGGAGTATAAGTACGCTTTACTTCATTACCATATGATTCTACAAGATACTGAAGCTTGTCAATGAACTTTCTTCTTTGTCGGAAGTAATTTGTTTGAAACAGGATGTTATAAATTCATCGTTAAAATCGACAGTTAACTAGTTTATTAATTGTCTTGAAAGTTTCAAATGACACATGTTTTTTTTCCAAAATTTTTTATAAAATATTTATTACGATCATTTTTCATCCTCAACAAAATATTTTACGCCATTTTTCGAATTTCCGTTTATAAATGCAGATGCTATTTTATTAATATGTATTATTTCTTTTTTTTAATCTATATTACAATTGAAGATTAATTGCAGTTTATTTTAAAATAAATATCATGTCTTCACAGTTGTCTATTTATTATTTAAAAATAATAACATAGATTTTGACACTTTTTACTGTAAAAAATCGTTATTTTTTAATCTATGCTCAATAAAAAACTAATCTGTACTAAAAATGTAACCATGAAAAAATAACGAAACTACGTGTCACGTATTTGTAATAGTATAAAAATGATAGAGACTGAAAACAATGTAGACTCAGTTTTCTGGCATCGGTTAGAGCAAGAGCTAGCCAAAACCCAATTTAAGATCAGGATAATATAAATGCTTTATTGAGCATAACCCACTTTTACAGCCATAAAAGGTTAAACAAGCAGATATTTATCTCTAACTACATGTTTCTAATATTCAAATTCTCATTTATATATATATGAAAAATGATAAATCTTTTATTTCTTGATAGTCCAAATTATTTTCTACATTTTGTTCCAATAGAACAATATTTTTCAGCCACTTTTATCGATATCAAATAATTTCTTCTTATTTTAAGATTAGACGTCTAGGTATCAAATAAATTTCAAAAAATAGACCATAATTTATCTACACAAAGAAAAGCTGACATTAAATTATTACATTTTTTGAGTGGTACTACTTTATTGTAGTATATCATTTTTAATAATAGTATGATTTCGTCTACGTAAATTCGTTTTAACGACATTTTAATGATGCACCAATTTATTCCGCCCGTTTACAGATTTGAGTAGGTACTAAGTAACCAAAAAAATATGTGTTTTTTAAAATCAATTATAAAACATTTGTACTTCTTTTCATTTCCAATTTTTATTTAACGGAGAAAAAAAAGTTTCAATTAAAATATTTTTCATTCAAAATAGAATTTAATTACATAAAATAAAATCTTATACAATATTTACTGATTTTAAGCAACGATTTGACGACTACGTCAAAGAATATTTCAGATTGATATCAGCAGCAAAATAATTGGAGTGATAAAAACATATACAGTTAAACCTAGATTTAACGAGTTAATTAGTGGAACGGGTATCTGTTAAATCTAAATATCCGTGAAATGACGTTTATACGAACCCAAAAGTACATTAAATATATATATATATATATATATATATATTTATTATGACATACAGCATAATCCATTTTTACATGACAAGTGATAAATTTAATTATATTGTCAATTAATAAATATATAAACATGCATTATTCATCGTTTGTTAACAATAAAAAAATGTACATTTATTTTATTCAGAAAGGAAATTATTTATTTAGTGTTACTATTTAATTATTAAAAAATTAACAACTTTAATTTATCAAGAAAAAAAGGTATTAAAACAGAACGGAATCAGAATGAATTCAAGAAACATCCAATTAAATTATTTAATTCTTCTTCTATGATTATTTCAGTATGTACTGGGGAAACATTTAAACAAATTATAAAAATTTCTAGATTTAGGTGGCACAGCCTTGAAAAAATCATTCAAATGAATTATCATTTTTTTTATTGTTTATTAAAAAGATAATTTCTCTAAAATCTTGAAATAAGAGTGACCTAAGATTTACTTTTTTTAAATCTTAAATCTTTCACGAAATGTGATTATACTATCCAGCATTTGCATATCCATTAAAAAAGTAAAAAATTAAAACAATCGTATTTTTTGAAAGACGTGTAACAATGCACATGTCATAATTATCATCAACCTCGGTGTTAAAGTTCTTGTAGGAATTCGGTAACGGTTATACTTTTTACGAAATGAGGTTGTTAGCCTCATATAAAATCCTCAACTTTGGAGGAATCACAGTGGTGATGCATGCTACTGTCATTACCCTACCGGTCACAATGTATATGTGAAATTCAAAAATAATAAAATTGTACGGATTAAAAAAATAGAATCCCAAATGGACAATTAACAATTAAGAAAAAAATAAATTAATTTCAAAACTTTAATTAAAATGATTAAAAGTAAAATATATTTATGATATTACAAATACTATTACATCTATTTAGAGATTTTATATAATGAATTTTAGTAATTTATTTATTTTATACAAATACGAAAATCAAACCATTATGTTTTTTCATATTAACGTTTTATTTTATACAAATACATTTTAACCCCAACACCACAATAATTTAAAGTGTTCAATAATCACTTATTGTTCACTTATTATTTATAATTATATAATTTATAATTTTTTTAAAAAAATTAAATCACAAAACTAACGCATGCAGATATCAAATTCATCTAGAACGGACCTCACAAATTGTTAAAAATTTTCGAATACCGTCACAAGTAATAAATAAGTCAATTCATGTCATCAAAAAAGGTCACAAATCTATGAAAAAGAATATGTTACAAAGACAATAAATAACTGAAAACACTTGATGCTTGCAGACCAGATGACGAAAAGAAAGATACAACCCCCAGTTGTAGATGGATTGAATAAGGACACAAAACACAAATTAGTATAGGTATATATTAAAAGTTAGTCTAGATTTTAACAGAAAGGCTCTGACGATGACGGCGTCGCCATCGAAATGCATCAGCCGATATAATTATAAATAATAAGTGAACAATAAATGATTATTGAACACTTTAAATTATTGTGGTGTTGGGGTTGAAATTCATTTGTGTAAAGTGAATCAGCCAGTTCCAAAACAACCAATAACGTTTTATTTGTTTTTATAAATAATTATTTGGCAATATTATAACATTTGAAATTATTTTTTGTTGTATGCAACATTCAAATAAAATCATAAAAATGTTAATAAATACTAAAAAGTTTTTTAACTAATAAATTTTAGGTGTATGTGTGTATGGCTGGGAATAACTATATAAAATGTACGCGCGTAATCTACATTTTTTTCATTATTAATATTCAATTTGGACATTTAAACACGTACTATGCATGTATGTATGTATATCAAGTATGAAAATATTTCACTACGCAATGCAGTGACTTATCTCTTGCGAACAGTTATCGTAGTAGAGTTGACCTCACACGCCTGAATTATTGATTTTGTCGCCGAATATACACTGAACACGCGCACCTCACACAAGCACAGACACACACATGCTCGCACCCACAAAGCTCTTTCTAGGTATAAGCGTGCAAATTTATATATGTATGTGTGTGTGTGTGTCGGGTACATACATACATATATATGGTGTTTAGAGAAACGAGTCAGATGCGTCATCGGTGTGGACAAATATTACTGGAAATTTATGCGAAAAGATACGCGTTTAATTTTGCAACCGTTGTGAAAATCTCCATCTGTCTGTTTTCAATTTATTATCTCTTTAAAATGAACATAGTATGTACAGTGTAACTTTTTTCGGCCCGTTTCATAAATAATAAAAACTTACATATTCTTTTAAATATCGTTTTTTATTAGCGTGTTTTTAAATGTTTTGAATTGTATTAATTCAAAACATACATCTATCAAATAAATGATTCATATCAACGTTCTATCCCAATTTTTTGAAAATTATTACCTTTGTCTGAATTTATAAAAAATTAAATTTATTAACGAATATGAACAATCGATATTTAATATATACTGAACAGGAAAATCCGACGAACAAGTGGCGTAAGAATGGATTAAAGCTATAAAATTATTCTGAACAGATTTATTTTTTATCTTTATACAACACCACAAGATTTAACAGAATTATCAATAACTAAGTACACCTGAGTCTATTTTTATGCGGTAGATACGTTCCGTAGAAAACCGCATTAAAAAAAATCGGACAAAAGACAACTTACATTGAAAAATTAGGGATACGCTCCGTAATTTTCAAAAACCGCATAAAACCAAAGCTAGAAAGTGAAATTACTCTAAAATTCGCATAAAAAATCAGGAAATAAAGAATGTTTAAAAAAAGTCAAATATATGCAAAAAATGGATACAAAACATAGCTTTTAACTTTTTTTTAATTAACTGTTCAATTTTATTCAAAGCAATATGTACACAAGTGTAATTTATTTTAGAATTTTTCATACATATTTTAATTATCATCGCAATAATATCTGCACTGTGTAGAATAAAAATGCCAAGCCTTTTTCCAACAGGCATTTAAAGTGTGTTATTTTATTTGAGCAATATCAAATGTAACATGATTTATACAGTCAGATATAATTTTTTTTTCCAAGCTCAGTTACTGTTATTGACTCATTTTCTAGTTTATCCAATATAAATTGAAAAGTGTGTTTAACGTAATTGTTTAAAAAAATTTGGCAGTTTTTTCATCTGCCGATGCAATCACGCCCGTAATTTTCACGTTATGCAGTGCATTCCTTTTTAAAAACCCGGTTAACTATCCTTTGCTAGCCGAAAATTCCTTATCAGTTTGAGAAGCGGAAGTAAACAGTTCTGATTCCTTCATTCGTTCATAAAACTGAAGAGCTTTTCGTTGAATTAAATAACCGCTTAAAGGAATTCTTTAAAAAAATCATACAAAAAGATACTAAGAAGAAATATGAATCGCATAACTTCAAAATCGCATTAAAATAATCCGCACAAAAACAGACCCAGCTGTATTATTCAATCTTTGCCACTTACAACTATTTCAATAATGATGACATTATTTTAAAAATCGTAGACAAATAAAATCTCACATGTTCTTACCATATGTGCCATAAAAATTATATGTCTGGTTTCCTAAATGATGACAGCTATTTATAAATTTTTCATGTGTATAAAAGATAAATCAAAAAAGAAAAATTAGTGCAACATTAAGACTCTCAGACAATTCTACATAAGTCTAATGTTCTTAAATAGTACACTTAATATAAGAATATTATACACACACACACATGTATATTATATATAAATATATATATATATATATATATATAAAATAATAGTAATAAAAATTAATTAATTCGGTAACATCCAACACACAACAAGAATTAACTTAAACTTTTTTAACCAACTTATATAACTTGCATACCGGTGTTAGCATCATAGTTTAAAAAAAAATGTATTTTTAATACAATTTTTTTATTTGAAATTTATTTTCAAATATAATTTATCTCCATTTGTTTTGAAACTGTGGCGAATTCACTTTCACACAAATGAATTATTACTTCAACACCACAATATATTGTAAAAATGTTCAAAAATTATTTATTATTCCCTATATTTGATTAAAAAAATAGTATACATTTCAATGACCATGTAATCATCGTCAAAACACTGTTTTATAAAATAAAATTTTATAATACAATTCTTTGATGATGATGGAATGGCCATCGAAATGTACATCATATTTTACACAAATGAAGTTAATAACAAATAATTCTTGAATAGTTTTACAATATTTGTGGTGTTGGAATGATAAATTTAATTGTATGAAATATTATTTGTTTATTAAATCTATACTTTATTTATTTAAAAATGACTGTCTATCATTTTTTCATTAATTGAATTTTTCTATTAGGATAAAATGTCTCTGCGGATAATTGAAAGAGAGAACTTTTGGAAGAGACCTTCATTCAATAATGGATAAAAAAAGGCAGACGATGATGATAATAGATAACACTTACTATATAATTTTGAAGAAAAATCTTAAATAAGTTGAATTCTTGAATTAAACTCAGATAAATTGAATTCAAATTCATTTCAGAATCTCAAAGAATGTTTTAATTAATTTTGTTGTACCTTCTGATTTTTCTATTTTAAGCTAATTAAATTCTTATGTTAACAAGCTACACAATCTTATCGAATTTATCTATTTTTTATATAATACAATGCAGTGTTAAAGTATGTACATTTTTGTAAAACATACATTTTAAAAAATGACATTTCTACAAAAGAAACATTTAACCTTCTTTTTCACCATTTTAAAATAGTTGTACGTGCACGACCTCGTCGAACCATCATATCACATGTATCATAATATCGACGTGATCTATTTTAAGGCAGATTTACATAAATTTAAATTAAGTGAAGACTATAATCCGTCATGATGATTCGATGAGGTCGCGGTCGACGGGTTATCGATTTTAAATCAATGAGCCAATAGAGAAGCAAAAAATGTACGGAAGATACCATTGACGTTCTCTGAAACTTTGTACCTAGGTACAATATTTTTTTATAAAATTAAAGTAACGTTATTATTTTTTCGCATATAAATATAGAATTTTCCATCTAATTTGTTTTTATTTTAAATAGAAAACTTGGATAATTTTTCAAACATAGAAAAAATTAATATAATTTGATCGAAGAAAAATCATTTATACTTCATTCTCCATGTCAGATTTTCTTGAATTGTTATTAATAATCACTATCAACTTGTAATTATGTTTCTTTAAATCTGTGAATATAACATTTATAACAATCAGATTTTATTATGTTTAATGTTTATTTGAGAGAATTACGATAGATAGTTACTCTCGAAATTTATATGTAAAAATGGAAATAAGAAAAAATACCATCAAGCAGTAACGATGTAAATAGACGACACTGACAATTTTTTCACGTGGATACGAACGAGCTTGTCTATTTGATATCAATTATTTATATAAAAAAAATATAGTTCGTACAGCAATAAATTCAAAAGGTTATTTTATAATACAAACAGTGATGTTCACACACTACTGTTCGATTTAACAACCATCTGAAATTATTAACATTGTATAAACTAATTTGTTTTTTGATAGTTCCTTTCAGAAAAACAAACTCCATCATATCCATTTATTTTATTCATTTTTTTATTCACTATTTATTTTATCCACTATTTTTTTCATTTATTTTAAAGATTTTGTGTAAAAAAATGATGAATAATGATTGATGCAAATATAACACAAAATGAAATTAATCAAGTTAATTTATAGTTACACATGTGTGCGTGTGTGTATGTATGTGTGTATATATATATATATATATATCATATCACATCATAAATCCCATATCAATCCACTACTGGACGAAAGCCTCAATGCTACCATTCACTGATATTTGGACATATTCACCACACTGACCAGGAGGATTGGTGAAGATTTTTTTATTCGGGGTTTACTCCCTTCTCGACAGTCATTTTTTTACAAGATGAGGTTATATATATATATATATATATATATATATATATATATATATACTACTACTACTACTGACAGCCCACATCAGCCCACTGCTGGGCGAAAGCCTCGACGAATGTCATAATTAAAATAAGAAGAGTTTTCCGAGCCTCTTCCATTCTTTCCTGTCACTGGCCAATCTCATCCAGCCTTGGCCTCCACAATACTTCACAATTTCATCTCTCCATCTTTGATGTGGCCTTCCTTTAGGTTTCTTTTTATCTCTTGGTCTCCATTCCGTAACAATCTTCGTCCATCTGTTGTCCTCTCTTCTCGCTATATGTCCTGCCCATGTCCATTTCAACGATTTAACTTGCTCTATTATATCAATTACTTTTGTTTGTTCCCTTATCCATTTACTTGTTTTTCGGTCTAGTTTAGTAATTCCTAACATTATTCTTTCCATACTTCTCTGGGCAGTTAACAGTTTCTGTTTCATTCTTATGTTTAGAGTCCAAGTTTCTGGTCCATACGTACAGGCCGGTAGTACACATTGGTTATATGCATTTCTTTTCAAACTGATTAGTATATTGCTTTTCATTATACTATTTAGTCTCCCAAATGTTGCCCATGTAGTTCTGATTCTCGTTTTGATTTCTGGCCATAAATCACCATCGTATCTTATAGTTTTCCCTAGGTATTTTATTTCGTCCACTTGTTCCAGGTATTGATTCTCTAATTGTATGTTACTTCTTTCAGCGAAATTATTAAACATGACCTTAGTTTTTCCCATATTTATTTTTAACCCTACTTGTACTTATATATATATATGTATATATATATATATATATATATATATATATATATATATATATATATATATGTGTATATTTTACATATATATATATATATATAGGAATATATATATATATACTACCATGTATATACATATATATATATATATATATATATATATATATATATATATATAAATAGATAGATAGATAGATAGAGAGAGAGAGAGAGAGAAATATGTAAAATGTATAAAATGAACACGAATATGATTTTTATTTTTAATCAAAATGTATGTTTTTCTGTACACATATATTACTGAATGTGAAAATTCAAGAAAAACTGTAATAAAAACTTAGGTCCTTCAAAAGAGCTACACATATTTCTTGAAAAGAATCTACTTGTTTCAAAAATATCATTTATTTTTAAAAAAAATATATCTTATTTTTTCCAAGAATGGCCGTTGGTGTATAATAATTTAAGTACCTAATAGTTCAACTTCCTTTCTTTTTATTCCTTTATGTAGATATATTCATTCTTATAATTAATGTTCTTTAACCGAAATCTAACCTTTTTAATATTTCTAGTCTGCTGAGTGTTCCATTGTTTTGTTTTCATCAATTTATCAAATCCAGGAAAGTTTCAAAACAGTATTTATTATTCTGATATCAACCGTTTGAGTTTGTATGTTTCAAAATTCAAATTTTTCAATGACAAATATAAAATACGTTTTCATCACTATCATTTGTACAAATTAAATGCAGTATTCTTACTTTTTTCTTATTATAGAATAATATCATTGTCGCTAGAATCACTACCAAAATCTCAAATTATAATAAATCACTTTTTAAACAACTTCTATGTATGTACATCAAAAACAATTTAGATCTTCAAAAAGTTTACACTCAATCATATTTTTCGTCACAGATAGAATAAACTTCTCTTGAACCTTTTGTGAATCGATCGGAAAAAAGTATAAGTTAATTTGCGATTGAATAAAATAAGCTAATTCAAAATATATAAACACTGACATTTGATTCGTGATACCTTATATATTTCTACAATCTGTAAAAAGCTTAACAATGTATCTTTTTATTATTTAAGATCTTTAATAAGCCTATACAGTATTCTTAATTACGTTAAGGGATTACAGGAACTTAAGAATTTCATTCGAAGGATCATTTTTCTTAACGCA
The DNA here is from genome assembly GCA_029203775.1 of Neoneuromus ignobilis. Taxonomy (NCBI): domain Eukaryota; kingdom Metazoa; phylum Arthropoda; class Insecta; order Megaloptera; family Corydalidae; genus Neoneuromus; species Neoneuromus ignobilis. The sequence goes on along the minus strand of CP092089.1, from coordinate 36,784,397 downwards.
TTTTTCTTTAAGAGAAATTTACCTTCTCTTACAAATCATATAAGAAAATTATATATACATATATATATATATATATATATATATATATATATATATATATATATATATACATAATTCAATGAGTGCAGTCAATAAAGAAAAGCATAAAAAGATATATATTAGGAATAACACGTAGAAATAAAAAAGAAAGATGTAAATTCGAAAAAAAAGAGTTATGGGCTTTCACGCAAATAAATTATCACCCTCAACACTACAAAATGTTATAAAGTGATCATAACTGATTATTGAACACTTTATAACTTCTTGTGGTGTTGAAGGTGATAATTCATTTATGTGAAAATGAATTTTCCACAGTTTCAAAACAAACAGTAAGAGTTACGGACGTTAAAACAAAAGTATAAAGTTTAAAATACAAATGGATTCATCGAATAGCCAGAAAGAAGATAGTCAATGAAAAAAAATATTGATTGGAATTTAAAAAAAATTAAAAAGATACATAAAAAGATGTATGGACAAATAATATATGGGACATGAAAAATCATCAATATGGAATAGAAAAAAAATTACTGGATTGCTGGAAATAGAAAATTTTGAGAATGGCTCTTATCGAGCAATAGATAGAAAAATATTGATGATGATTATATATACGAGGTCAGACAATTAAGTAATGCGATCGATTTTTTTTCTCGGCCTGTGGTAACACTGCGAACCTATAACTCCGCCACCGTAATAGCAGATCCCTACTCTCTCGATTGAGACCTTGACCACTCTCGTACGATCATTTTTTCGCCAGCTGTTTAGTGTTTTGTAACAACGCGCGAGTAGTGCATGTCACGAAAATGGAACAGAGAAATTTATTACTGGTTATTACTGGTGATGAAAGTTATTACTAAAAAAAAAAGTTATTACTGGTGATGAAAGTTGGTTCTTTCAATATGACCCCGAAACTAAACGACAAAGCCAACAGTGGCTGTCCCCTGGAGCACCAAGGCCAAAGAAGGCGAGAATGAGCAAGTCCAAAGTGAAAACCATGTTGATTTGTTTCTTCGACAGCAAAGGGGTGGTTCACAAAGAGTTCGTACCACCTGGACAAACCGTAAATCAAGTATTCTACCGCAATGTGCTCGAAAAATTACGAAAAAGGGTGCTCAGAGTGCGTCCAGAGATCGCGAAGACTTGGGTTCTGCATCACGACAATGCTCCCTGTCACAGTGCGTTCAGTGTCTCTCAGTTTTTGGCGTCTAAAAGCATCGCAACGTTACCACAACCGCCCTATTCACCGGACATGTCACCCTGCGACTTTTTCCTATTCCCTCATATGAAAAAAATTCGTCAAAGGTCGACATTTTGACTCCGTTGAAGATATCCAAGAATCTGTGACGAGGGTACTCGGAGGTCCCACAAGAAGTGTTCCAGAATTGTTACGAAAACTGGAAAACTCGCTGGAATAAGTGTATAGATGCGGGAGGGGACTACTTTGAAGGGGATCGCAGCGATGTACCTTAATTTTTAAATATACTCGATTTTTGAATTTTGTCACATTACTTAATTGTCTGACCTCGTATAATATATATGTATATTTGTATGAATTTTTATGATATTAGAAAATGTAATGCCCAAAAAGTAACACTTTTATATAAAGAATTTGGCTCTGTAAATACTTGTTATTCTGAAATATTGTACAATTCCCTAGACACTTGTGTATTCAACATAATAATGATCGAATATCGATTCTCAACACGAAAATATTTATGAGACAGACACGAACATCAAACGTTCGAATTTTCTCGAATTTCTCTACTTAAATGTATAAGATAGTCGATATCGTGAATTATACAAGTACAATATATAAATACTATTTAAACCATCATCTAATAAAACTTTCGTTTCTTCAATTCGTTTTGAACTCGTCTACATAAAACAATATGCATATTTGTGCCACGATTTGTTTATAGTCAACAATTTAAATTAGATACGGGCGCTTTTGACTGTATTAAACGTTATGCAGGTGTTAGAATAATTTATCGAATTAGGAAACGAGATTGTTTTTTTCTCGGAAGAATATGGCACAGAATGCTATTTAGAATGACCCACTACTGTATTTAATCGTTTCCTGCATACAGATCATTTCGTTTGTAGAGACATTCATCGACTAAGGATGTTCGTACTCGAAGAATCGATATAAATAACACACAAACATTATAAAACACGCACACATACACATACATTGACGGTTGTATTTTTGGCAGTCGTTCAATTGTTGCATGATACGAACACATATATCAAGTTCAAGGCCAGTGTCACTAATATCTCACACTCTTTCGTTCACTTCTTCGGTCTTTTTGATAAATGGTGCACGTATAAAACGGAGCGTTATTAAAAATAGGTACTATGAACTTTAACCACTATTTTTATGCAATGTCTAAGAAACTCCGTGTTTCTTAAGTACTCGTTTTTCATTTTTCAGACAATATTTGAAATACTTAATTATATTATATAAAAAACTGTGCATATATATATATACCTCCATGAGTAGTCTATAATTTCGCTGATTAAACATCATGAGGCAGCCCTGTTAAGGATGAATAAAAATCAAAATCTTAATAATAATTAACAAAATACATTCAACAATTTATAAATTTGTGTAAGGAAGAATCATAACTGAAAATATATTATTTAAGTAGTTTTAACTTCTGCAAAAAAAAATACTCATACAAACTACCACAATTTGTAACAACTTTTGCATAACACGTAAGTAAAAAATTAATATACTTTTTCAATTCTCCAGAACAATAAAATCGCGTGTAATTTTTATAAACAACCATAAATTGTCATTATTTGTATGTTTTTATTTATACCTTTTTTTGATTCCTTAACATAACTTTTTAGCAAGATTTAAATTCAATTAGTCAACCAGTCAATATTTTTTAATACTACATTTTAATTAATCTTGGAACATGTTCAGAATGGAAATCAACCTGAAACATTCAAACTGAAAAATTTCTTTAGCATAGAAAACATTCCTTAAGATATCCAAATACACTTAGAAATCATATTTTTAGAGATATCTAGAATTTACTATTTTCTCATAAAAACAAATCCCAAGCTATAATTCTACTAAGAATTTTAATTTTTTCGTTTATTTAAGTGAGAGTTCTCTTATTGCTGTACAACGTGTGTATTATTTTCCATTCTGCCTGAATAAGTTCGGATTTATAATATTATGAAATTTACATCATTTTCTATTCTTTTTAGTTCATTCCAGTCTAAACTACTTTTTTAGTAGCTCAGTTGTTCTAATAAAAATTTACTTGTTGTTCGTTACAATTAAATGTATTTCCAATTTTCGGCAATGCCAACAAGTTGATTTTTACATAATGAATAATTATTTTATTCTCGAATATCATCTTTTTGTATTGTTGATCATAGGTAATAACACTAGTTTCTAAATTTTCAAAACGATGTTGATAATAATATATTATAAATAAAGAATTATCTCTGCTTTATTTATATATTTTCTTATCGAAACGTAATTTATATAACATTTATATACCTATATAAATAAAATTCTTTATATAAGGCCTTAAAAGCATTCTTTAATTTTTTTTTATAATTGTATGGTTATTCCGAGTGTTTTTTTGTAATCGCTACAATTAATTTCGATACTTATATCATCACCAATTCAAAAAAATAGATGAGTTTAAAACAGGATATTATAGTGGATCTATACTCTATATAAATTTTTCTTCGAAGATTGATTTTAAGTCCAAATCTATTCTTAGTTTTTTTTTTATTACAATTATGCATACATACAGATAATGAAAAAATATATAAAAATTGATAAAACGATTTAGTCGTAAGACTCAAAACAATACAACATTCTTAATAAGAAGAATATTTATAACAAATATATGAGTCAAAATTAAATTATGATTATTTATGGTAAAGTACAAAAAAATTTTATATTGACATGGAAGTATTAACTTAATACCTACAATTATATATTAGAAATTGTACAATAATATAAAATTAATATATATATATATATATATATATATATATATATATATATAAATAATTTCAAAAATGTGATTTCGACTCGTGTTATAGTGTACGTAACTCGAAACAAGGGACAACATTTATAAAATTAATTTTTGCTAGATATTGTAATAATAATTTTTAAGAAATCATTTAGAAAAACATTATCGAATAATTTAAATTTTAATAACACTGCATTAAAAACAAATATCAACATTATATGAAAATTTTGTAAAGCCGCACTCTGTCGAATATTCATTTGAATATGCATTGTTAATTAAAGTGATTATTAAATTATCAAACACTTTTATAAAATGAGACAATCATTTATTTATATAGAAGTAAATTAAGTACAGGGTTAAACCACTGATGGTTATAGCCTTATAAATTTTTGAAATATCCTCCTGATCTAAAAATTGTTATTTTTTAAACACCCAATAGAAATTGCTAAGATTTTAAAAATATTAATCATACAATCTCATGCTACTACTATAAACTCCTTTGATTTTTATGATAATTTTATAGCTTGATATTTCAATTATTGCCGATTCGAATAATACGAAACAATTCGAACACGAATCAATACCGAAAATTAGAACTGTAGGTAAATTACAAATTTGTCATCGACAATTCTAAAATATATTTTAATTTAAATAGAGTCATCCGTGTCCGTTCAATTATTCGGTAATGATTTCCAAGGAACGATCGTCGCGGGGGGCAACCCTTAAGAAAATATAGTGTATTAGTTCGTCTCTGTCGGCCACTAGAACGGCGACGCCCGGAGTCGCGACGCTCAATGCGCATGACCCCGCACCCAGCAATATCGAGCAACAGCTCTTTCCTCCCCAATCCGTTCGCCGCCCTCGCGGCCTCGCACATACGTTCGCGTTGACTTTTTCTTATGCACGCGGCTTTCGTGCGTTCCGTCTCTGTTCGGACGCACCGTGCCACGGCCCGACCGACCGACATCCATTTTGACATGGTCAACATTAAACAATGTATCTCGGCAATGGCGTCACAGCGATAACGACGCCCGTCGTATTGAACAATTAATTCTTTCGCCCTAATTATCCCGCTAAATTAGACTAGTCAACTGGTCCCGCCCCTCGTTCTTTAATAATAGGAACGTTATTCGAATGCTGTCGATCGTTTCTCGACAGTCGCACAACGACGGATCGAGTCCGATCGACATGTCCTTGAAACCGCCTAAAAGCAAAATGAACGCGCTCATTCTACAGGTGTAGCAGACGCGTCGGTGTAGTCGCGCGTTCGATACCCGTTCTCCTCCTCCTTTTGCGATAACACGACGTCTGAAAGACGACGAAATACACGACATTATACGGCGTTACTCACACTCACCTAACAGCAGCAATTTGATGTCTTTCGCGGCTTGTATGCCATCTTCCTTCAGGTTCTTTTCGATCTGTTTGCTTCTCGCAAGAGCTGCTCTTTCCTCTGCCGACGTCGTGCACCCCATGATAGCAGCCCTTGTCGCTTCACCGCAGCAAATCGTGGTTCGGCCGTAACGCCACCCGTTCTGTCGAAAAAACGTCGACGGACGACGGGGTGCTACGTCGTCGTGGTGATGCTGCTTTGTGTTCCCGCTACGTCTGCTTCGGACGCAGCAATCACTAAGTTTTCAATCGACAAACGTCACTCCGCGACTGTGGATCGACTCGACTGTTACGAACGAGCGATCAATCGAACAAATCTCACACACTTATCAGACGAACCGTACAAACAAAACCGAACATCGAACAAACAACACTAAAGCTACTTATTCCTGCCGTTCGTTTCCTGCTGGAATCGGACCTATTAAGCGGACGAACCGAAACGTGTATTATAACACTCGGGCCGCGACGTGCAGTCTGGACGTATCGGACATCACGGCGTCGAACGTAACGAAACGACGCATCGAAATGTTAAGAGATCGATCGATTTATTATAAATCAATCTCTCTACGTTTCTCCTCGAAATCGTGTCGAAAATCTACTCGCGACTACACTCGCATATGCACACACTTGAATAACGCGCACACTGTAATGAAGGCGCTGCGTCTCTAGTACAAGAGATCCGTGAACAAGAGCCGAGCGTGACGGCGACGACGACGACGCCGTGCCTATGTAAAAACGTATTCGTGAGATGTACGTTCGTCCGGATCTTTCTCGCTTTCGTTTACTTTTCTCGTTTCGTCCACCGTGCTGCCACCCCTGGTCGATTTGAACGCGCCAGCGAGCGAGCGGAGCGAATGGCTCGAAGCCGAACCGGAATTCACGGACGAACTTGGAGTACGGTCGTCGACGCGACGCCGGTAGTATGTCCGATGACAGAAATCCGGGCGTTCCGACGCGACGGCGATCGTACGTGTAAATTATATGAGTGTGTGTGTGTATGTGTGTCGGTGGCGATGATGATGATGATGGTGCACTCGCGCGTCACTACTACTCGAAGTCGGACTGTTAGTCGGTCGGACCGTGTTCCGGTGGCCTGGTCCTCTTCGGCATCCGATCGTCACACTTTCGATTCTCGTCGTCGACGCTCGGAACGAGACCGAGGAGTGCGCACGCGTTGAGTCGCACGTTCGATTACATAATAGCATGCATGTCGAACTTCACTTCGCACCAGTATTGTGAAATCCAGTGCGATGCGAATGGGGAGTTAACATAACAGACTCACGGTTATACTAGCTGTGTACAGTTATCAAGAGTGCACAAATATGCAGTTTTATTATGTACAATGAATAAACAAGTCTACACACAAAAACTGTACCGAATGGAATAGAGCTAAAAAGTCATATCAAGCGATTTTCAATATTTTATATTTTCAATCTATGTGTGTGTGTTTTTTATTAATTAAACATGCTCGTATTTAAAAACAAAAAATATTTTCATAGAAATAATTATACCACATATAACAAGGTCTTATAAAAATGTTCAATAACTATTTTTTATTAATTAAAATTATTCAAGTCTGCATTCTTTATAAAGAAAACAAAATAACTTTCTAGAGATTACAAAAAAATGTTGTGAAGTTTACATATAAAAAGATAAAAACAAAATTCCTAAAAACTTCAAAATTATTATTTTATTAAACAATTTTTAATTACAATAATATCCTTTGAATGCTTTAGTATAAATGTTATCAGTTTAAAAATGTCTACTTTATTTTACTTTTATTTCACATTATTCTTTAATTGATTAATATTATTAATTTATTATTTAGTTGGTTGCATTTAATTCATACAAATGTCTCAGAATCACATTATAATCTTCTTTATCGTGGGGTGGACATATTGTAGATATCGTGATATCTAAATCATATTTTAGATATGAGATAACAAATCTCTTAAAAATCTAAACTTTAATAAAAATAATAATTAAGAGATGCAGTGATATATTTACAGATAATGGCTGCTTATTTTTGGTAAAACCATTGCTTTAATATGGTGGAGCTGTATGAGATTTACATTTAGTAATAAAAACGTAAAACACAATGAATTCAGAAAAATCCAATAATCATACTAAATAAAAATTTCTTGGTAATAGTTCTAGTAAAATGATAAAGCCGATTAGGTTATATAAATTAGAAAGTAAATGAAAACTCATCTTTCATTTGTATTTATAAAACATTTATGGCATATCTGACACGGAAATATTTCAATTAAAAAACAACTCATCATTTTTTTTACTGAAGAAATAATCACACACTAAAATTATTGTATAACAGAAATATATTGATAAAAATTCATTTTTTCATAAAATACTCGGATTTAGATAGCTCTTCCGTACAATATTTCCCATTTACTATCTTCCTAGTTAAAAAAAGATAACAATAGTATAGGTCGTTCTTTACTGGAACTCATAACAGAAGTTTAATACTAAACAGGAGAAATATTATTTTTTAAAGCTTCGTCTTATTTGTCACATAATAAAGGCAAACATACTTTTAAAGTAATTTCCAAAAAAATATTCAACAAAACATCACTAAGCAGTTAGATACAGTTCGAGTACAATATATAACTTTGAAAAAAATTTTAGAACCATTATCATAATACAAAAAATAATCACTTTCAAACTCTAATCTTTCAATATTAGCTCCATCATTTTTTTAAAAATATTCAAATAATCAAATCAATTAGTCGTCTTCATCTAATTAAATCATCACACTCTCACCATTATATTTTAGAATAACAACAAATTTTTAATAATCAGTTCCAGATTACTTTTTCTTCAATCGATACTTTTATGCGTGTAAATAGAAAATATTGAATTTATTTCTATTGAAATATACACAATCTTGAATATCATTTTATTTCCCCGTTCGATGAATCATAATATTTTTGTTTAGAAACACCTCCATAATATCTGACATCCAAAAAAACATTCTGTGATAAGCCAAAGATAATGTTTTTTATGTATTTTAAATTACTGTTGCAGTCCTAAGAACACTACTTGTCTAGTTATATTCCATTATTGTTATTATTTCGTGTTTATTCCTAAAAACTTTCAAATAGTCTATCCTGGGTCTCTGTCCGAACCTAAATTCCAATAAACACTTTAATTACATTCGAGTGCACAATAAGGAAAACATAAATACAATTAAAATATAGCATTTAAATATATGTTTCTCAATTTTTTTCTGAGAATGGCACAATTATCGAAACTGATCGTAGCAACGTACAATTCTGAATAACCATAAAATTATAATGAAAGAGCACAGTTGCCACAAAATTCCATATTATTAAATGACTATTTCGTAGTTTTGGGATTTTGGGAATTTAATTTTCATTTTTTAGATCTAAAAAATCAAAATAATATAGTTTCGAATTTATTGTCATTTTAAAAATCAATCAATGGAAAAATTGAAGATATATTACCACTTAGAGGGTTTTTTATTTTATTTTCACAGTAAAACAAGCGTTAACATTGATGTAAAATATATTAAGAACAATAAAATCAATTTTAACAAATGATTTTATCTCTTATGATATAATTATTGAATTATAATTATTTGCTTTCATTCCTACTGACAACTTTAATTCTTTTTTTGTAAAATTACTTTTGAGTCACTTTTATATCCTACTATGATCGATGTCGATATTTTTACCCGATTTGGTGTCTTGATACTATTTATTTTGTTAATGTGGTAAATTCACTTTAACTGAAATGAAATGATGGTACGGTAATCGAAATGTGTATCAGCTTTTAAACAAATAAAGTGAAAAATACATGATTATTGGGTACATAAAGTTTTGTAGTATTGAAAGTAAATGATTTATTTGTGTTAGTCTTAATACCTTATTAAAGCTAACTGATAATTACGTAAGTGCACAGGTTGTAATAAGTTGAAAAATAGTTATCGTCTCTATATGACAATTTAGTAGTATATACAAAGACAAAAATATAAAGAGTATATAAGAACTCGTTCATTAAACTTCTCAGAGTAATATTTTAACTTGACAACAAAGTTTTTTTTACAACACTACCACCTTTTAGTTCTAGTTTAGTTATAAAATACGTAGTAACGATCGATATCATCAACATTCAAAGAGGTAAAGAAAAAGGATCTCCAATCAACGTTTACGAAAACATAAAAAATAACTTACTAAAAACAGAAAAAATAAAAGATATAAGAAAACAAAATTACGTTTTTAATTTATTTTTTTTAATAAAACTTAAAAAATACAAAATAAGAAAAAATAATGAAGAACGAAGAAAGTCAATGAAAGAAAATCAAGAGAAAAGCGAACGAATATACAGAAATTATTAATAGGAAAGAAATAAAATGGTAAAAGAATTTAAAAAATTGGGTTAAGAAAATTCATTGATTGTAACGTTAAATAATAATAAAAAAAAAAAACTTAAAATGTGGAGATATATTTTGGTCAAATGAATTTTGTCATTACGGTTATTATTATTAAGGGAAAATTTAGATAGTTACTCTTTATTCACAACAATACAACGAAGGCCTTAAATGTGAATATCTAAAGAAAATTAGAAACCTTAACCTGTCGTTTAAGGCAATATTCATGTAATTATTGTTTGTTTACATGTATATAAGAAAATCAATGTTCAGTGAATAAATTCAAAAGTAAAATGTTACAATGTAGGAATTCATATCAGCAAACTATAATTAAATCTCTGATCAATTGTAAATAAAAATTAAATTTATAAAACAAATTGTAACAAATATATTAATGAGATTATTTCAATAAATTTAAAGGTCAGAAGAGAATCAAATGGTCGGATAACATAAAAAAAATATCTTAATAAGAAACCGGATTAAGCGAAATACGAGCTATCGAATTTATTTAAGAAATTTTAAATTTCAAATGAAATATTCCAAAAAAACATATCTAAAATTCCTAATATAATAGACTTGATTTATAACCACTTCATATATTTAGAAACTATTCATCTTCATCAGTTGTTAATAAAATACATGAGTATATTATCTATAAAAAATATTTTTTAAGTTTTTAATAAACCATAATAGTAAAGAAAACAATAAAAATGTTGTTACAAATGAACATTTTTAAAATAAAATGAGATAATTGTTACTTTTAATTGATTTACTCAATATCGATTTTAAGTTATCAAGATACTATTTAAATGTTTACATACTTCAAATATTTATAAAATGTAAAAAAAATCGATCTTTTTTAATTAACTTCACTATAAAAGATTAGAAAAACAGTTTTATATATCAAATCATGATCAAATGCTTGTCAGTGTATAAATAAAATAAAAAAAATTTTTGGAATTAAATTCTATGAACAAATAATACAGTTATATTAAATTCATTAAACCTTTATTCACTTAAAAATATTGTAATAATAATTTTTCATAAAAGACAAATATTTACGAAATATATATTTACTTATATTCCTAAATGTTTGGAGTTCAATTAAAATTTGAACCTTCTTACTACCTGCAAAAAAACTGGAAATAAACAATTTAACAGACTCTAAAATAATGTTTTATTAAGTTTTTTTTTTTTTTTGTATCAAACATAGAGCCATTTCGCTGACTAAATCGAATACAATATTTTTTTAAAAGTAAATCCTTACATGGTAGTAAAAAACACAGCTAATCACTAAATTAAATCAAATATTTCTATATAACTTTTAAAATTATTTTTTTGTTTTCAATCAATTATATCTTTATAATATTTATATATATTTATATATATATATATAACATATGTATAATTAATTCATTAATTAAATTTCTTCCTCACCTAGACTACGTTTCGCTATCGGTTTAAAAACTTCTTTGATAAAGACCGTCGGTATTCTGAGAATGAACGAATCGACCATTTTGAGCGTCATTCGTTATCTCTATAAACCGCTGATGGAAAATTTTCGTGACAGATACGATGGACAACGTACAACGCAAATTTGTTTTTGATACTTTTCCAGACAGGTCTATGTTTCAAAAACACCTATGTAAAATTTATATAGTACGACGTGAACCGAAAGAATTTTTCTATCTGCGAATTTTAAACGAGTCATACACGTTTATGTAATCGTTCGACTGGACTATTTTTCGTACCGTTTACCCTTTACCGTACAGATGTATTTTAAAATAACTAATTCACTGCAACTGATATATTTGTACATATAAATCAGCTTTAAAAATATAAATAGTTAATGAAATCTTGAAATTTATCTAATTCTAAAAAATCTTAATCTTTATATTCAAACATTGAATATATATATATAAGCAAATACAAAAATTACATAAAATACACAAACCTATGTAAATATATACACACAAACACATATTCATGTACTTATATAATTGTACGTAGCATGCATACATATTCATATATGTATATGAGATTTCATTTTCACTAAATAACGATATAAATTAACTATTAAATCATGTTTTCCACTCAAAACTTACATTATTCCTCTATCATATAAAAGTACCACTTCTGTAACAAGTTATTAAAATGAACTTCCCATAAAGAGTAATAGTTTTAAAATTTTGTTTTGCAATATTTTAATTATTTGTAAATTGAATATTTATAATGATAATACAGTAGTGAGTACATTGATTTTAAACCCTCCTTGATACACATAAATACTTTCTTAACATTAAATTATCGCTAGACAGTTATTATGATAAAAATGTCTTTGGTGTTAAAAATGCCAGAAATTCTTTTTCTTTATATAGCTTCAATTTATTTATTAAAAAAACTGTTTTTGAAAAATCCAATAATAAACATCATTCTCGATTATTAATTTCTATATATACAATTACTAAAACAGTTTTTCATCCACTATAAAAAAAACTAATTTTAAAATGTTACAAATCAAGAACTTTTTTAAGTTCATAAAAATTACATAAGTAAATGACTGTTATATGCTATCATGTTAAAAATAAATGCATAATATTTTGATCACAAGTAATTATGATCACATAATAAAAAATAATATTAATATCAAATTAGTCATCCATTTATGTATTGTTGCTATTCATATATATATATTTACTATTAATTTACTGCATCGCGATGGTCTGAAAAAGATTATTTCTAGTATCAAAAATTACAAAAGTAATAAGTATTTTCAAATCATTATTTTATATGAAATAAACCAGTAAAATACAAATTAGAAAATAAATAAATAAAATCATACTAAGTTCCTACCATTAATAAATGACTTTATAAAAATGTTACAATATTTGAGTGTAATATAGTTGATATAAATTATATAATACTTTACAAAATGTTTATTCTGATTTAATGTCAATATATGTACATATGCACATATGTGTATGTATGTGCGCAAAAATGTAATATTTATACCTATGTGTGTATATACGTGTATAATATATACATATGTATATATATATATATATATATACATATATATACATACATATACATACATACATACATATATATATATATATATATATATATATATATATATATATATATATATATATATATATATATATATATATATATATATATACATATATATATATATATATATATATATATATATATATATATATATATATATATATATATATATATATACATAAAATTTACTTACATACAAATACTTTAGTAGTGTTAAAAATTCAGTAAATAAAGATAGATCTAACAAAATGAATAAAACTTATTAACACAATAGTTTTAATTAAAATTTATGACATGTTACTATTACGAAAAATTGTGATTTTAATTTTAAAAACAAAACTTTCAAAGTAAATTAGTTATATGGCTAGTACTGCTAACGAAAAGTTGCAAGTCAAAAAATTAAAATAACATTGGTTTAAGAATCATATTAAATTTCTAATCAATTCAACATTTTAATACTGGAAAGCAAGTATGCCTGTAATATTGCCTGTCAATTTAGCTGTGATAGTACATTTAATGACAAAAGATATGTCAAAAATATTAAACATTAATAATTTGTAATTATTTTCATGTAAATTAATTAACACCTAAATACATAATTGTATTTTCTACCATTTCATCAATTATAACAAAAATATACCAGTAATAACTTAGATTTAACAATAACTATAAAATTTTATAAATTTATTATTGTATTTAAAGTATATTTTTAGATACTGCACATTAATTTTTTTTTAAAAAAAAAATTAAAATATCTTTTGGCACAATGAACTGTGATAAAATCAAAACTTAAATTCATTTACTGCAAAATTAAAATTATATATAAACTGTTGCAAAGGAATCAAATATCTAAACGCACAAGCAAATAAATTTTTACTTAAAATATTGAATTTGATTCAATTTATTTCAACATTAATATTCAAAGTAACTTAAGTGTATGAAATATGATTATAATTTAAATATCACCAAAACTAATTTTTATCACAATTAGTTTTTAGCACTTTTACACAAGTAAATCACATTCTAATATCATAACATTTTATAAAATAGTTCAACAATCATTTATTGTTCACTTCTTTCACTGATGTGTATTTCAATCTTCAAATCGAATTTCAAATAATACTCTTGGACAAGCCACAGACTTGTGCATTAATGAGAATAATTAATGAACATTTTTTTAAAAAAATTATGATGTAAAAGTGATTTATTTATGTAAAAAAATATTCATGTTAAATACAGACATATTTAAAGAATCTATTAGAAAATTCAATGTTTTAAATATAATACTTGTACAAAAAAATAACACAAAAATACTGAAATTAGATTTTTGTTCATGATTTAGAATTTAAAGCTTGAATAAACATCTATATAATTATTAAATTTCATATTCAATAGTATTCCATTTCACTTCCCTTAATTTGTTAGAAATCAAATTAGAATCGAGTAAAATGTAAAAATGAATATTTTATTTTCTATTAAATTTGCAAATTTAAGTAAAATATTAAACATCATTCACTATTTATTACACATATTCAAAACTAAAAAAATCTTTGCTACAAATTACATATAATTATGTTTTTTAAAAAAGAATTTAATTGTATTACATCATAAAGTATTTACTTTAAATATACAATATAGTTTCAATGTGTACAAATATACAATTGTAGTAAATTAGTTCCCAAAGTAATAATACTAACCGAGATACAATAATTAAAATTTTTGCATTTCAATTAAAAACAAATTAAACTTTTCACACAAGATAAACTGATCAAATGGAAAACGTGCTATCAATACTAAACCATCTCATATCTGACAAAGACAAGACATTCTAAGCTAAGCTATAAAATTCACAAACACTGAAGCAACTTGCCAGGATACCAAACATCTATCTTTATCAATATTTTTTTAATAATAAACAAATCTCATTCAATGTACTGTAATATGAGGTGCATATGTTGTGTATGTTTTCATATGTATATGTAAATGTATGTATGTATGTGTATATATATATATAATATATATATATATATATACATATACATATACACACACACACACGCACACTCACAAAATACACACACGCACACAAATAATTACACATATGAACATATATATGTGCGCGTGTTCCAATACACAAAAATTTTAAATATTTTTTATATGAATTATATCTTTTTTAAGCCAATAATTCAATTGACAAAAATAAACTTTTCCTCTATCATTCAATGCCCCAGTGTCCAATGTCTGGAACGCTGCAACTGTCATAAAATACACATACAAACACATTTAATTTCCTCTTAAATTCTTTTTTCTTATAATTCTCATATATTTAAATATAATTTCATCCCTGCAGTTAACTTGTGATCATTCTGAAAGGTCGCTAAAATATCAATCAAAACACGCAGAAAATTACGATACTACTTTCAAATAACTACACCTAATTTACATTCACAGATGAGCGATGTTGTTCGGTTCTCATAGTTTCACTTCATGCGAAATCTTTCACAGACCCATCAAATTATTCATAAAAAAATCTAATTTAAAATTAATTTCAGCTATTTAAAACTATATGCTTTCATAAGAAATAATGTTTTGTTTATATAACATGTATATTAAGTATAAACAATTATATAATACAAAAACAGAAAAGTAACCTATGAAAAACCGAACTGCTGAAAAAAACAGCATAGACACAAGACCACCGTATATATTATTATTATGTTATTACAATCTACGGTCATCGGTGTATTTGAAATGATATTTCCGTTATTTACTTGACTAAAGTTTTGTTTTTTGCGAAAAGAAAAATCAGTACTACCGAAAATATTAGTATATTTTTTCCTATATTAAATAAAAAACAAACTGGTTTCCATACGGTTCTATAATATACATACATATATATATAAAAAAAAGGAAAACAAACAATAGAATAGAATTCAGCTGAAAATATGTACAAAAATATTTCTTTTTAATTAAAAAAAATTTGTAGAAGAGCAAGTACAACGCAAAAGATATCAAGTTAAAAACAGAAAGACACGAATACGGTTTTACAAGTTTCTCACATCTACCCTAGCATCGCAGCGATCGGTGATGAAAGATATAATTGTTGATGGCTCGTTATCGTACGCATACGTTCACATATCGCTAAAAGTGACACATATTCGATAAAAACACCAGTACATTCAATGTTATAAATTTAACACGTACAGTTTCTTTCCGGTACTTGACATCCGATACCTTACAAAAGAAAGGGTATAGTTTCGGTACGATCGGTATTGATGAACATTGTTTGTATAGACTGTACAACCGATTAATGTTGTTTTTCCATGTGACAGATTTATATCTTTACAATTGCATTTCTAATAATAAATTATTCACTTTTATATAACAACATTACATTATAAAAGCAATTTATATACATATACATATATATATATATATATATATATATATATATATATATATACACATACACACACATACACATATATATATGCATACAAATAATATTGATCATTGATTAAATTAAATTAGATCATTGATTAAATATAATGAAACTTTCAAAATTTTAAATATAAATATTGAAATAGCTACATTCTAATTAAATAAAATAAATATTTTAATATTACTATAAATTAAAAATAAATTACTATACTACACAAAAATGTCATAAATTTTGATGTCACATTCAATTACCTCTAATTTCAACTTTTATTTAATAAAAAAAAATAATTTTGAAGTTTTACTTAATTGTATTATCAAATATATATAAAATTTCAAACAAAAATAATTTTTTTTATAATTATTTTTCCTAATGAACTTGTTTAATTTTGAAATTCACTTTAGACTTCATTTCATCACCTACAATTAAACCTGATGAATGAAATTAACATACAACAAAGTATGATAATATTTTTTGTAAGAAATTATTTAGCCTTTTTAATAAAAATGTTCAATTTTACTAAATATGAATAAATATAGCCAAAAAATTGAAAATTAATTTATTACTATATATCATGTCATTATCTTTATTATTTTAAACTCTTAGAGATAATAAGAGATAGTTTAATATTCTGTTATTAATTTTCATCTACTTTTCAATACTCCAATTATATTTGTCTAGAAAACAATACTAGAATATAGTCCAGTTTGATAAAATTTTAAATAATTAAATCCATACTATAATTAAAATTGTATAAACGTGTTTAGTAATTAATTTTACACAAATTACGAAAAATACTCAATGAAATAGACCATAAAAAACATATATATAATCATTACTATTAGAATAAAGCACATTTCAATATTTACGGCAAGTATAAAATAAGCGTATAATTTCTATCGCTTATAAATTCATTTTTTTTAAGTATCAGGTAGAAGTTTAAATATATAATTTCAATTAAGGAAGTTAAATTATTTATGAATTTCCAACATTTGATTTTCCGTACCTTATTTCAAGCTTAAAGGTTTTTATATTAGAAAAACGAATCCGACGGTTTACCAAACAAAAACCGGGCGTACCGAACCGACTGATACGACGGCAAGTACCGATACTAATGTGTAATACAGATGCCTAAACAGTGGTACTGGTCAATGCGACGAATACGGCCCTGCTGCGATGATGATACATGACAAATACAGACTCAAAGTGACGGGTATCAGAATTGAAATGATGATGGGCAGAAGGGCAGCGTGAGACCGCAACGACGTGACTACTACCGGTAGCGTAGACGTGGCGGGTGGTCAGTGGAGTAGTTCATCGACATTCGCAAAAGCACATGACCCGAGACCAGAGCACGACATCAATCGGACTAATTCCTGTGCGTGCGCAAGGGTTATCTCGAGCGGTGGCCTCCGTGGCAAATTACTCGATTCTGTTGATAGAAAATTATTTTCGCATTCCTATGAAACAGTAAATAACGTTAATCTGGACTCACCTAAAATAGCCGAATTGAGTGAGGAACATACAGCCTCCCTCTGTAAAGGGTCTAATTGCCAGCCAACAGGACTGGCCCAAGGATTAGAATATGCTAATAAACTGAATGCATCCTAAAAATAAATTTCTTCTTATATTTTTCTCAGTTGAAATATTTGAGTAAATATTATTTATTAGCTTTTATTACAAACAACGTACTTGTAACATTTTTTTATTTCTTTCACATTTTCCTTGTTCCTGTTTGAGTCTTTGACTCATATTATATAACTCACGACCAAATTCTAACATACGTTCAACTGCAGGTTTACTTCCACCACAAAATTGCTTCCGACTGATAGGTGGATCTAGATCTAAATCAATTAAAAAATGTAATAACATATTATCAAAACTATATTATTACAAGTGTTCAATAAATATTTTTGACAATTTAATTTTAAATTTCATAATATAGTAGAAATAAATTGTTTTAACAAAACATCATTTTATAATGTATGTGTATGTGTCTGTAGACACACGCATAAATAATATTTATAAATTACAACTATTTATCATTATATATATATACACATACATACACACACACATATAAATTGAAAACTTTAATTCGTGCTCACCCATATCTTCTTCATCATCAACTATGTCATCAACATTCTTGTGACTACTACCATTCTGATAACCATTTGTCGTTGGTGAAGCTTTCCCATTACTATTATTATTTGACATTACACAATGCCCATTTTGTGTTTCATCTGAAGATGATTCCATATCTATATCGCTGTCATCCGGATTAGTCACATTTTTAATAATATCTCCAGCCCCACTGCCTCCATTCATTGCTATATTATTCTGATTATTTAATTCTTCGACTGACGATCCATTCTTTGATTTATTGCTATAACTTTTAGTCGATTGTATGACTGATGTTTGTATTGGACTAGCTGCTCTCGGCGACGTGCAAAACGTTGTCGATTGATAGCCAGCATAACCACGTGGACATCGTGGCGGACACACTTCAGAATCTGATCCATTGACCATTTCAACAAACTGACGGCACTTGAGCATAAATAATAGATTTTGATTGTGTTCTAAGAGACCAGGATATAATCGGCTAGTTAATTCTATCGCTTCACCCATACGCCCAGCTAAAATTAATTTTAATATTCCTGAAAAAATGACAGTTTTTATTAGACATGAATACCAAAATAGATATATACATATATATCTAAATGTTTACAGTCTCATACTTTGTCGATTTTTAATTGAAGTGACTTCTTCATTAAAATCTTGACCTGTGCTACGTGCAAATGCTTCTGCTGTTGCACAGTATCCATGATGTACAAGATACGTGGACACCATTCTGAAAATAAAAATAAATTCATTTCACAATGAACTAAAAAAAGAATGTGAAAATTTTAATTATAATTACATATACACACGTACGTATGTACATACATAAATAAATATATATATATATATAAAATAATAATCATCACCATCATCACTTCAGCTTATATCAGCCCACTGCTAGGCAAAAGTATCAATGAATGTTACCATTTACTGGTATTTGATCATACTCACAACACTGGACAGGCAAATATGTGAGCATTTTTTTTATTTAAAATTTAGTCCCTTAGGCAAGTTGTTTTCGTTAAGGCAAGAGTTCTGCCTGTTCTATAACTTCAGTCAGAATTCAATGGCACTTCTCCCTCATAATAAGCTAAGATGCTAACTATTTACTGATTGGTTTTGTGTTAGTGTGTACGTACATACGTACGTGCGTGCACACACACACACACATATACACATGCATGTGCATGCACGCACACACACAATCATATATATATAACAAAAAAATCTATTCATTTTTTTTAAATATATATTTGTTTAATTTATAATAAATTTATTATATAATATTGTGAAAAACAATTTTATTTTTATATACAAGTTTATAAATAAACACTAATACATACTTCTGCAGAATAGCTTGCCACTCGCCCTGACTTTCTGGCACTGGATAGTCATGAATAGAAAGACGAGTGCGGGCTCTCAATTCCCGCATCATGTCCTCGATATCGAACACAAAAGGTTGCTGGCCGAAGTTGGCATCAACCACTTCGCCAGGTGTTTGAAGGCCTACTGTCGGATACAGGTTTGGCTGAAATATAATAAAGTTTTAATATTTCCAAAAAATTACGTGAAAACACAACAATATACTTATCATAAAAATTGATATTTATGAATAATCATAAATACTTATTTCAAAAAAATGTTATTGTCACAATAAAATACTAACACCAAATATTTTTAAAAAATATGTACAACTTAATGTTACAACATTTGGTAATAAATAATTATATATAATATTTATATACTAATTTCATATTATCAATAAATTAATATAAAATTTCATTCCTATTATAAATATAAAATATATACTTTAATATTCATTTAAATGACATTTGAATATCAATAAAGAGCTCACATCAATCGTAACTAATAATATAAATATACAATACAAATTGTTTAGCAATGAATCACTAATTATAACCTAATAAATTCCATACAAGAGATATTATTTTTTTCAACCAATTAAATAGTGCTTCTAAACCCTACTTATCATTTAAAATTTAATTATTCTAAAAAAAATGTATGAAATATGGATAATATAAAAAGTACCTATTTATAATATTTTAAATAATATACTGACTTACAATATTATCCCGTAAGTTATTTTATAACATTTCAGTTACAGAAATATTTACAAAACAATGTTTAAAATACCAATATTATTAATTCCTGGAAATTAAATTACTAATTAACAAAAATAAAAATATCTTATGAAAGATATGGAAAGAATATGTGTTGTGTAAGATTTCTAGTATCACATGCGTTAAAATATAATGAAAAAGAAACGTGTCTATGAGTGTATGCAACAATTCACAGACACATACACATATACATTACACAACTTTACTTGTAATAAACATGTCTATAAAATTATTGTATCAACATTAATAACAATAAATAATTAATCATGTATAATATATATGATATTAAAATAATAATTTGATTGTCGTAATAAAAAATAATATATTTACTTTGGCGACCTTTAAAACCAATTTTAATAATTGTCTCCACATTAACACACTGTATGCAGGCAACACGTCTCGACGACGCCTTTTGCACTCTAGTAATAGTATGTGAAATACGTCGTCGAGACGTTGCCCACATACAATGTGTCAATGTGACGTTTTTTTATTTTTTTTCGCAAAATTATCATGAAAATAAGCATTGATAAGTCGGATTGGAGTTAATTATTAATTTACAATAGAAAGTTTACATTAACTAACATGTGTGAGGATAAACTATTTTTAAATATAAAATTTTAAATTTTAACATATAAGTATTTTCATAAAACAAGATGAAATCACATTAGACACAAATGAAAATAAATATATTTGTATTCGTATAAGTATGTACAAGGAGGGGAGGTGTGTGTGTGTATACATACATACATACATAATTATCATTAATCAATTTTAATTACCCCACTGCTAGATAAAAATCTCAATGAATGTTACTATTCACTAGTACTTCCTCATACTCAGCACACTGACCAGACAGGTTAGCGAGGATTTATTATTCAGGGCTTACTCCCTTAGGCATGTTACTTTTATTAAGGTTAAGGAGCCCCACCTGCCCTATATCTCTGATTGAAAATCAAACACATTTTTCCTAGGTAATAGGCAGATATGTTGATTAATAAGCCATTAGACGGTGTGTATAAATATATATATATAATGACTAAATATCATTAATAATAGTAAAATTTAACTTTAAAACATAATTTACACAATAGGATTCATAACAATTAAAGATAAAAATTATAAAAGTCTTTAAATTGTTATTAAATGAATAACATTTGTAATAAATAATATACTTATTAATTTGATTAACAACCTACATACTAAATAAAAAATTCAAATATATATAAGTGCCTCATAATATAATATTATATTTATTTTATGTGAAGTCTATTAGTAAGTAAACTTCACCATAACAAAATTCACAATTAATATTAACATATATTTATATGTTATTATTGATTATAAACTGTGTATCAATAAAATATGTCTTCCTAAAAACCTCTCTCTCTCTCTCTCTGTGTGTGTATGTGTCTGTATGTATATATGTACACCCATAGGTGTATCAAATCTGAAAACAAATCTTAAATATCACTATCACAAAATTAAAAAAATAAAATTTCAATAAATACTTCAAAGTATTTTCACTGCAAAACTGACATTCTTATATATAATTAATAACAAAAAGTATTCATTAATTTAGTAAATATTGCACTGAAATTTAAATAACATAATTCAGATATTTTGTTATGTAAAAAAAAATATCATTTACAACAATTAGCAAATTAGAATTCAGTTGAAAAATTACTAATAATAGAAAGCACAAACACTAAATTACAATTAAAAATCAATTAAATGCATATAATATCTTTCATAATTTCTTTTCAAGGCAAGAGTTGCAAATCTTACAATCATAAACATGTAATCATAGTTTTTATAATTAATATTTTTTATATAAAAAAAAAACTTAATATAGGGTAAAAAATATTTAATAAATTAGAAATGTATATATATATATATATATATATAATACTAATAGTATTTCTTAGAATTCATATGAAACTTACAGGTAAATCTGTGAACGCAACTCCTAAATGATGACCGTTCTTTGTGTAGAAACACGTATTGTCTATGAGGTTAACGCCACAACCAATAACGTCTCCTGTAGTAAAAGTCGGTCCGTATGGCTGACCAGTCCCTGATGAACAAAACGAATGACCGTCGTCGCCGTGATAACCATATGAATTTTTATCCCAGCCTGTTAAAATTAAATACAAGAAAATTATATTAAAAAAAAAAATTTAAACATAATACTCATTTTTTTTGTATATAAAAAGAAAACAATTTAAGGATAAAAAAATTACAAAATGACAATTTCAAAATATCGTCACTCGTCTATCGAATGTTCTGGGAAAATAGCTCTGAAATCGCCTTCAAATCTACATTTTTTTTATATACTAAATCTGACTAATATATATAAATACCAATTGAAACAAATTCCTTGAACTTTCACCTTTAAGACTAATTACTATTAATCGCCACTAAGAATCTATAAACATAATTAATCTCACAATTTTTCCAGAATGATATTGTCATTAGCAGTAATGGTCGAATTTAATCAAATTTTGACAGATACCAACCTACAGGTTAAGTTCGAATTTAGTTATCGATAATACAGGTTTCTGTAATTACAATATTTTAATATTGTAAATACACAATATAAAATTGAAATTTCGACATTTGATACATAAAAAAAATATATATTTCGCACATAAATAAGAAAATATTTTTAAATGTTTTAAATAAAATGTTACATAAACTAAAAAACACATTAATAAACATGTGTAAAATACTTATCTTTAACACAAATATAGTAAAAAAATACCTTAATTTAAATTTCATTTTGTAACATTCACATCATTGAACGATAAACAATTCTTATATTTAATATTTACATGTTTTATAAATTTATTTTAATCTATAAAAATCAATAATAATAATTAATTAATAAATTAGAAATAATAAATACATTTATTTTTATTGGATGTATTCAAAATAATTTATGTTCATTTCAAAATCAATTTATAATCAATTTTATCATAACTGGAATAAAAATAATCAAAAGTAAAAGGAAACTGATATTGAGAATTAGTATATACACTTCCTAAAATATCGAATGGTAAAGAAGAGTGATTGTATTTTAAATTTTTACAAACATAAGCTAATACTAATATAACATTTTACAATTTAACCCAGATTGTCCTGGAACATTTTTTTTATAAAAATATATTTTATTGCTTCTTACTCGACTTCGACGGTTTCAAAAAACACAAATATAAAAATATTTTGTAAAATTTGACTAGAAAGGCAAGACAAACATATACCAAGCAAGAAAGAAGCATGAAAACTAACAATTACTTCTGTCTCAAATTATCAGATATGTCTTGTGTATGCATGTATGACGTTGCCAAATGGCAACGCTTGGACAAATGGCGTTAAAATTGTTAAATAACAATCAATACTATATATAATAATAATATACTATACATTATAATGAATAACAGTTATTTGACAGTAATTAAAATAGTTTATATATCATTTACAATAGGTCTAAACAAATTATTCTTTTTTATTTATATTGCAATAATAATAGAAAAGATATTAATAATTGATTTAATAAAGACAATACTAAACAACTATTATATATTACACGCATATATTTAAAAATACAAACAAACTACTAATACGTCATTTTATTGATTTAATTTTATAATAAAATACAAAAAAAATGTTTAACTTTCAATAATACTGAAAATACTGCTAGTTAAATTTAGTATCTGCCACTTTAGATTATTTATTTATGATATAAATATAAGTTAATGAAAAAATTCATCACAATAAAATTTCTTATTTTATATATATAATTTATAAAGATTTTTATAATTTTTATTGCAATGATTCGATAAATACAAAAAGTTAATTAATTTTTAAACTCTTAAAAATCAAATAGATTCAATTTATAAAGCAGAAAAAATTTATAATGGTATTTTACTCAATGCCTTTACATTTCAAAAATTAATATACTATATTAAATTTAGTCACGTTCAATATTTCTTTTATTTAGAAAATAATTTAATATATAAATAAAAAAACTACTACTCATTTATATAAAAACTTCCCATTTCACAAACCCAAAACAATATTTTTAATCTATAATATCGAATAATAAAAGCATAAAAAGAAAACAAATATGGTCAATAAAAACATAATAATTTTTCAATCACATTTTTAGAATCAAAACATTATTTTAAACTACTTACCTGGAAGTCTATTCATATTAACACCTGGGCCTGATAATCCAACACCCATATATCCATCTCTGCCTTTACTGA
This sequence comes from Neoneuromus ignobilis, assembly GCA_029203775.1. NCBI lineage: Eukaryota > Metazoa > Arthropoda > Insecta > Megaloptera > Corydalidae > Neoneuromus > Neoneuromus ignobilis. The sequence continues at coordinate 36,759,513 of CP092089.1, read as the reverse complement.
TAATTTTTACTTCAAAGTAGTAGAGACCACATGAATGAGGTATTGCATGTGTAGCTCTGACACTAGCAGCATCTTTATGTGTCTTACCATGGCCTGCAAAGAAAAATAAAATAATAATACAAAAATTAATTATAAAAAAATTATAGAATCACTTAGTTAACTAAAAAACTATGTACTGAATTTGAACATATTTTAATCACTTTAATACAAAACTAAACTTACTATTTTTATTTTTTTATAATTACAATTATATATATATATATATATATAATCCTAACGTTTTTGTAAGAATTAAAAACTGTCTTTTATGATTTTTTTTCATTAAAACTATTTTATTGAAAATAAATATTTTTTGTCAATTCTTAATTGTATATTTATTCATAGTCTAAGTAAAAAAATATCAACTTAATATAATTTTAAATGAAATTTTTCTAACTATAAAATAACCACTGCCCTATCAACATAATATATTATATTATTAACGTAATAAATATACATATTTCGATGATTATGTTATCACCTCAAGTAAATAATAAATAACTATTAAACATATGTATAAAATTTTGTAAATGTGAGTGATATCTTTAGAAAAAATAATAGAAACAATTTTAAATTAAATTGATTTTGATGAGCATACACAATTTTGAAATAAGCTATGAAAATAATGATCTGAGGTACTTTATTATATATATATATATATATATATATATATATATATATATATATATATATATATATATATATATATATATATATATAAAGTATATACAATGAATTACATTATGTACCTATGAATGCACATAACAGATTAGCAGAGATGACAATAAAACAATATAATTACATTTAAAAAATAATAAATTGCAAGTTTATTGCAATTTATATATTGCAATATTTATAGTAAAGAAATTAACCTCGAAAGAAGATTTTTCTAATTAGCATATAATAAGTCAATATATTAATATAAATTACTCAAAACATCATCAACACGTAGGAACATACACAAACGTTGCAAATACGTCAGATGATTGTGCATTCGCGAGAGAGCGTGTGTAAATATACACTTGACCTACATAATTATTAAATCCTTCAAATTCGAGCGTTTTAAATACAGAGTACAGATGTCATAGTATGGCATAACTTCCGTCTGATCGATCACGTTGACATCTAAGCGTTGAATGCGCGATTGGACAAATAACAATTGATAAACAGTCATCCGTAACATTAGGAGAAATAAATATTCTATATGCCAACAATAAATTGCTCGGCATGACATACGTACATACATTACATTGCCAATAAGTTATTATTAACATTAATACTTAGCGAAACACACACCCAATATCGTAATAGTCAAGACGTGAATAAGGCCGCAGCCAAAGTAAACCATGATTACAGTATCAATGATTTCGCATGAAACAAGTTCACGCTACATCGCGCGAAGTAATTAAACACATTGTGTTTAATATGTGATTTATATATAAGAAAGCTTCATATTTATTATAACCAAATACAAAGTATTTGATTACTTAAAGCAATATATTTTCGTGCAAAATCACTTTTATTCTAATCATAGTTTACGGCGAGAAACAATTCAATTCTGAACACCTGGAAATATAAGAATGAAATTGATAAATCAAACATATTCTTAAAGCAATTAGATAAAAGAGAAATGATATGAACTCCATATGTAAGATGTGATGTAGAAAATTTATTTAAGTTTTTAACATAACTCGGTCGCTTTCATTTCATTCATGTAATAGACAAAATTACTATCTAGTTTCAATAAATACACCTATCCCTCAATTTACAATTTCGCTTTTACACGGTTTTAAAAATAACGGATTTGAAAAAAAACTGATAAAAATGAACATTTTGGCTACATACATATTTCTACAGTCATTTTTTAATTTCATTCTCCGATCCAGATTCTAGCGAGATATGAATAAATGCTTAACTTAATAGTCTAAAAAGATTTAACCAAAAAAGTCTAAAAGATTTAACCAAAAACCAAACACAATTGTTAATTATGGATTTCATTACCAAGTCTCATAGAAAAGATTAATAGCCTACGAAAGTGATGACAGTAATTAAACTTTTAATTATTTTTTTTAAGGATCTTATATTTCTTGTTACCATAAAATAAATTACATACTTATACCTTTATTTATTTGGCATTTTATCAATGAACTGTTATTTTTATATTTTTCAAGGTATCTTACTTTTATTTTACGTTGAAATAAATCACTGAATTATGCACATTTAGTCTGCTTCCGATTTACACGATTTTCTGAGGAACCGATCATCAGTGTAAATCGGGGGATAGGTGTACCAAATAAATAATTTGAATATTAACCAGAAAAAAATTATGATTAAGCTGCTCAAATGCTCTGACCGTTGTAATACACAACCTGGTGGAACAACTTTCGTAGCTTCGCAAAGGAGAAGCAAGGCTCCAGAATACTTCCGAAAGATATCTTTTTAGTGATCAAAGTATCAAAAATATAATTTTGATACAATTTATTAATGAATAAAATACTTATATCACTACAATATATTTTTTTAGTTTGATCTGTATTTTATAGAATTTCTTTTCTATTTTTAAATTTATGTCAACAATACAATTTTATGATGAGTAGAAAAAAATATTTCTAAATATCAATATTTTTGTTAAATGTAACATTTATATTTGAGAAAAATATTTACAATCGTTTTAATTGCATTTATAAATATAGCATATAAAGATTCCACAACTGAATCATTTTATTTCTAATTTACAACAAAGCTATGTGTAAAAAATATATTAAACATTAATTTTTCGAAAAATTAAAGCAATTGTTTTGAATATTTGTATAGGTTAAAGCTTATTTTATTTATAACAAATGAAATCTATTCTGGTGTACAAAAAAAGCTTATATAAACAATTTTAATATTAAATCAATAATCTTTATATCCAAACTATATATTTATATCTTGATAAAAAATAAACAGAGTTAACTAGAAAATTAAAAAGATTTTAACCTACTATAAAATAAAAAAAGTAAAATAAAATCGAAAATAATGCAATTAAAAAACTTAGACAAATATTTTAAAACAATAAAATCTTACTACATATTACTACGCTTTTTTACTATCTTTCAGAGAACTCTTTTATTTTAATGGAATTTTCATTCTGGTTTAATGGTATATTTTGTAAATATACATAATAAAACAATTTCGTTTTTATAAATATGTATTTATAGAAGTGACCCGAGTAATATTTTTTTATAAACATTTTTGATGTAATAATATTTTCAAATTAAATATACGTTGACATTGGTATAAAAAACAAACCTACAATTTTTTCGAACAGGTACTAGGTATATTTACGACATTTATATATATATATATATATATATATATATATATATATATATATATATATATATATATGCACACATTGTGTATATATTAATGTAAAATATGTATATGAAAATCTACATTTAGGTGTATGTTTATTGTATATAATATATATATATATATATATATAATATTTTATATACGTGTATTTGTTTGAAACACGGATCGGTCTGGGTTTGTCTGTCTGGATTGTCTCGACGTCTGGTTCGCTCACCCTCTTCACACAGGTCACCAACCAACAGCGTATTCGCCAAAAGTTCACTATACTACTCCAGAGATCGTCAACCTGTTTTTCTTTTCTCTGCAGATCACAATGTACACTCATTCATATGGCAAATAAAATCGTTTGTATAGAAATAAATAATTATAATCAAATGTTTATACACTAGTATTTATAAGCATTTTATTTGTACATATGTGATGAAAAAGGTAATATTTTTAAACGTTTATCCCCACATAAAAAAAACTCATGAAATTTTCCTTTCAAATAAATTTTATAAACTTAAAAACTGATAAAGCTAAATGTTACATTATTACTGAATGTTTTCACACAATTATTAGTCGACATGAAATAAAAATATTTAATAACTGAAAAACTAACCATACGCATTTAAAAAAATATAAAATAAACTCAGAGGAATTTTTTACAAATACTGAATAAAATAGCAACAAACATAAGAATAATTCGTTCTTATATTAAAAAAAATAACACTTATTTTTTTATTCCGTTAACAGTTTGTATACCAAAATTAAGAATAAATTAAATATTCTATTGGTTAAGAAAATTTTAAATCAACTTTATATAATAAAAATAAAAATCATATACGAGGCTCGTTTGATAAGTATGGTAAATTTATTTATTGTTTAATTTAATTAAATTTTTCAATTTAGTTTTTCTTCCTTTTTTACCATACTTATCAAACCCTCGACCCTCGTACATTATTTATACTTATAATAAATGTAAATATTGAATAGATGAGACATTGTGGTTAGAATAATTTCCAATTAAAATATTTTTTTTGCAAACTTTTATCTGCTGTTATTGACCGTTCAGTTTTCATTATTTTGTTACCTTCACTTCGTACGGATGACTTTGTATAAATAAAGCGTTCAATACAGCCAAATTTGCACGCACACCTGTTTATAATGAAATCATACACAAGAGATATTATCGACTACGATAATGTACTATTTTTTAATGTAGTGTGTGTATGTGCGTGTGTGTGTGTCTATATATATATATATATATATATATATATATATATATATATATATATATATATATATATGTATGTATGTATTTTAATCGTATATACATACATAAAGAAACTTGTATATAAATACTATAAGAGATAAAGAAGGAGATATGAAGGTCAACGCCCTTGAATGTCAACAACAACAGTCACTACATACGGGCAACGGAACCTGACGGGCAGCGCCCTCGCTGCATCCCTCTGTTATATACATACAAATGTTCTACAATTTGCAAATAACGTTTTCATCACAATATTAATTAAATAATACTTCAAATACAGATACTTTATACATACACACTATATATATATATATATATATATATATATATAATATATATATATATATATATATATATATATATATATATATATATATATATATAAAGGTGTTTTTTAGGTTAGATATAACTTTCAATAGCTATAGATGTTAATTTAGTTGTCAGTTTGTGCGCTATAAGTGACATTTGAATTCAGTATACTTTGGCAAATCATTATAAAACGTTTTACACTTTAACAATATTTCCAAATTGTGCTCACAATCAACTGTAAACTGATCCTCTGTTCTAGTGCAAAATTTGGCCCGTTTTTAGATTAACAGTTGTGTTAATAAGCAAAATTGTCGCATTTAGAGTGAGACCAATCCTCAAGTGATTCACAAGAGTCCATTACTGTTTCTTTATATAGTAATAAAATATACACATATCTGGGAAAAAAACTTTTAAAAAAGACGTCCCTTAAATAAAAATACGACTGAGTATGCGAAAAAAATGAATGTAAGTAATCATAATATGTAACAACTATGTAACTTGATTTATTACAATTGAACATTTGCAATTACAATAAGTATTTGAATTATTGTATAAGTGAAAAATAGATGAAGAAAAAGACAATGGGAGATTTTATAATACTGCGCTTTAAATATTCGCATACGACTATTAAAGTGCGTATTAAAAATCAATAATGAGTCATTATTAACCCTTTGACGGCGGAACACTTACAAGCGAAATGTACTCTGTACAGCAAAGTTAGAGAAGCAATTGTTGTTATGTTCGGAGTATTTGAATAAATCATTTTTGCGTTATAAGATACCAGTTATCGTACTTATGTATCGCAATTATAAAAAAATATAATACCTTTAACTAGTATGAATGAAGGGTAAGTTGTTTGATAAATATTTATGAAATAAACAATCCAACAACCCAAATAACAAGATAAATTTTACGAATCGAAAATCGAACGCCTAAATATAGTATCTTTCAAATTAATTACTTGAACGACTAAAGGCATAAATAGTACACTGTGGACATTTTTGTAAAATGCATACATGTTTCGATAGAATTCAAAGGTTAAACAATTTTATAAAAATGCAATGTTAAGTAGTGATTCATTTATGTAGAAGTAAATTAGTCACAATGTCAAATCAATTGTTACAAAGAATGATATTTGAATCACGGTTCTATTTTGAATTTCAAGAATTTTTTATTGCTAAATTTTAACAAAATTAGAAGCATGGTCAAGATCACATCTTCCACCTTCACGCTTTTTGTTAAAAATAACGTATTCGAAATTTACCTGACAACTGAATTTTTAGCAATTACTGATATAAAAAATCTATAATTTTTAATTTTAAATGTTAATTTCATACTAACAATGATTTTGTTGTGTTTCAATTTTTATTATTTGTTAAAATCACTTAGTTAATTTCAACATCTTTTTCACATGTACTTTTTTAATTAAAAAAATATTAGTTGTTGTAACGATAATTGTTTGCGATCGTTTACATTTTTTTAAAAAAATATTACCAACACCATTTTTTTCTATACAAAACAAACTACAGGCAAATTTGTAACTTTAGCCATACTACAGTGCAACAAAATTGTTATCTACTGTCTCTTTCATGACTTTAATTAGTTATAATGCATTATAACCATAAATCGTATTAATTGTACTTAGTATTTTCCTCTGTAGGTGTAATTTTTACGATTCTCACGAACAAAAAGTGAATTTATAATTTTCTTCAGTTCTCTCTCTCTCTCTCTCTCTCTCTCTCTCTCTATATATATATATATATATATATATATATATACATATATACATATATATATATATATATATATATATATATATACATATATACATATATATATAAATTTGTACATCTATTCATTCAAAATATTATACTAAAATAAATCATATTATATATAATCTTAACAAATTTTGTATGCGAAATATTAACTCATTATTAACGAATTCATATTAGTCGCATGTTTCCGAACGATTTTTTATCGAACCAGCAAGGGGAACTTCGTAATAGTTGCATAATAATAGCAGTTATTACTGGTAATTCCTGATTATTGACGAAAAAATTATACGTGTTTTTCTTCATTCATTAGAAAATTGTACTCGGAACGAAAATGTTTCGTCTAATTTTAACAAATATGGATCATTTTTCAATAAGTATTTTGTAAAAAAATATCTTTATTATATTTTTGTTTCAGTTCATTTAATCATATTAAAATTTCAGTATTTCCTAAACTATGAACTATGGTTCTCTACGACGTTTCTTTCAAAATGATTCATTTTTATCTCAACCTAAATCCTGTTATCCAATTTACATTCTTTTTATCGCCTTTATAAAAAAAATTCTAATTAGTTTTTTCATACAATATAGTCATTTTCCTTTCAACATATTCAACGTACTCATCTGTCACAATTTAAGTTTTGTATTTTTACGTTATTATAAACCCTTGAATTATCACAAACAATGAAAGAGGTGCGTTACTTTTCATGGAAGTACATAATAAGCATATGTATGTATGTGTATGTATATATATATATATATATATATATATATATATATATATATATATGTGTGTGTGTGTGTGTGTGTGTATGTGTTTATGTGACAGCATGTATATATAAACAGAGAGAAATTTTTGAATGCTGTGGATGTTTATTTTGTATAATGCGACATTTATTCTTATTGTACCAACCTCTTACGATTTGATAATTACAGAAATACCGTAAAATACGAACGTATTTAAATACTTATAATAACTAATCTTTTGCTATTATAGTAGACAAGTCATTGTTATTCATTACAAAGACAAATATAATCCTAACTTGCAAAAAAATACATTGGAGAGAAAATGTCGAAAACAATAAATGCTCATATAAACACGGCATACATTGTACACTATTAGATTGGAGACGTTTCCTTGCACGGAAATGTATTTCTGGAAAGGGGAGTGACCGACCGGTCGGATCGGTGCACCGACTTGTTTTCTTTATGAACACACAGAATGCAACCTAAGATGCAATATAGGATCAATTCAAATCTGTACATTACATTCATGCATAATTTAAAATCGTATTTTGTATAAACACACACACACACAATTAATAAAAAATGATTTTTGTAATAACGTTATTTGTAAAAAGTATTTTTTTTCATTTAATAATTATAAAAATGAATTGTTTAATAGTGAATGTAGATCTGTTTTTAATATCCTGCTATAATAAATATAGTCAATCCAATTTAACCCTTTGCAGGGCAATCAAAAACAAAACGAGTGCTGTGTACGACCAAGCTAAACAATTATTACTGCACAAGAAGCATGCCTATTATTTTCATATCATTTTCAATCTGATATTTATGAATCATGAAAAACACAATAGTTCTATCATGAATAAAGAGTTCGATGATTACAAAGTAAATAGGTTCCAACAAAATGAATCAATAAGATTATTTTTAAATCACTATTATTAAACAAAAACTGAGCCCCTAAAAACGTCAACAATACAAGATACATTACTGATCAGCGTTTAATATTCAAACAGATAACAGTAATTTGTAATCAAATGATACCTATAATATATTCTATCTACCCAGTTAATCGTTTTTGAGGATTGCTTTCGCATTTTGTTCTAAAATAATGTTTATATTCTTAACTGTTCATCAATTATGTTCTGAATAAATATTGTATACTGATATTCCAAATTACGTTTGTTGCAATATTCAAACACATGCATAAAATACACGTAAAATTGGATTTATCTTATTATTTATTTCAGTTTTTCTATTAACAAAAATAAATAATGTTTTATACAAACACAACCTTTCGACTAGAATTTCACATAAAACTTATCATATTTTAATCATTTTTATGTAATCAAAATGCAACAAAACTAACTATAATTCCATTAATATATATTCACATAAAAATATTTTTTTTAATTTTCATATTTTAAATAATAAAGGCATTATCGCTTGAAAAACAATCACATCAGCATCGATTCAAGTTTATCAAAAATTTCTTTAAAGATTATGGTACTTGAATGCTGATTTTTTTTGATTATCAATATATGTATGTATGTACCACATTTTATCTTATATTCATTAGTAACACGTGCATCGCGATTGATATGCTAGTTTTTTTTTCTTTTTTCACGTTCATCGGCAAACAACAAAACATCATCTTCTTTGAAGAGTCATTGAACTAACTCATAGTACAGTAACAACAACAACAACGTATCAATTCAATTTTTTACTACTCATGTACATGTACGAACAGAAACATCATCTGAATGCAACCTGAACAGATTTACAATTCTAAATTTACATCGCGCAGCAATAAATTTTATCGCACTTAGCACACGGGTGTAAACACTCCTATTCTGATAAATATGAAAATATTAACATAAATAAAAATCAATGTGGAAACTATATAAACGTGTTTTGCTAGTTTTTAATCATATGTACAATTATTCTATAGAAAAGTTAAACACACATAGTTTTTTTTAACAAAAATTCAATAATTGCATTTTGTGTATTCCAAATACGCAAGATGCAATTTAAATTTCTTTTGTGAGAATTTCAACGATTTTTCAAGCATTATCAGAGTATAGTATAAGAATCAGAATCGAATTTCTCTAGCATATAAATATAATTAAGTGACAGTATAGTATAGACAGTGTATATTTGTGTGTGTTGTATACTTTATATATATATATATATATATATATATATATATATATATATATATATATATATATATATATATATGTCCAATTCGTTTAAAATTGTTTAGATGTTGTAGGAGTGATTACTTACGAGTAGTTACGAATTAGTAATGACAGTTAAAAATGAACTTTATATTAAATGAAGAATTTTTTTAAAGATTATTTCTAATACATCATTTTTAGCAAATAAAGATACTCAGCTGTAAAGTGAATTCTTTAAAATATCTAGTAGTACATCTATACATCTATGCATATGTGATATATATATATATATATATATATATATATATATATATATATATATATATATATATATCAGGTAACTTCGGGGTATTACTGTATGTATGTATATATATATATATATATATATATATATATATATATATATATATATATATATATATAAACAGTAATACCCCGAAGTTACTCGATAGGTGGGACCGACGAAAATCGCTTAAGTCGGAGTACAACTTTGCATAGAAATACATTAAATTTTGTTTAATTGGAACCAAGGACTAACAAAAAAGACTAGTTTAGAAGAAAAATATTTAATAGAAATTGTAGTTCTTTATACATATTAATACAAAATATTAAAAAAATAAATAAGTTACTTAAGACGAAATTATTTCGATGTCGATGGCTTCATAAAATCTAACAAACTCGCCTGACGACACAATCTTTTTTTCACGCAGAATTTCTTCGTAGCAAGCTAATATTTTTTTTATTCCTTGCTTTGTAGCTATAACGCGTTCATCGTTAAAGTCTACGTTTTCTAATATTTGTAAGCCTTTCTCAATTAAGCCGAGAGCTTATGTCAAGCTAGCAATTGCCATGTGCTTTTCTGGTGGAACCGGGTTTGAAGTGTCAGATTATTCAGTAACGTTTTGCTCACACATCTCTATTAGCTCATCAATTGTCAACTCCTGACTATGTGAATTCAACAGCTCGTTAACATCATCACCTTCGACTTCCAAATCTAATTCCCTAGCAAGAGAGACCACATCTTCTATCACATGAGTGACATGATCAGTTTCTGGCGTTGTTTCCATCTCAGCAATAATACCATGACGTTTACGAATTATGCCTGAGATCAAGAATTGAATATTTTTCACAGCTTGGAGAATTCTTTCCGTATCGTTAAGATTGTTCTTACTGTGAATTCTGGTAGCTCAAACTTCTTTGCCAATTCACAAATGTTCATTCTGCTATCAAAATCCTTGATAATGTTAGATGCAAGACAATCATATTTACTTCGTTTGGACGACATAGTTTTTTTAAGGGTTTAAAAAACATAAAGCAAAATAATTTTAACTTCGTCACCATAGAATGGGTTCGTGAATATAGAGTTTGCGCGAAACAAATCCAGTCGTATCACAGCAAGAGAAACACTGAAAATACGTGTGCGGTGAGGAACGAAGCGGAAGAGGAAAATCAAAAACCGCGTAACTTGGGGTATTACTGTGTGAGTGTGTATATATATACATGTATATATATACATATATATATATATATATATATATATATGTATATATATGTCTGTGTGTGCATACGCATATGTATGTACAATATATAGTAAAAAGACAGATAAAAACATTGTATAAAATTCAAATTCATTCCGTTATTTATAAAAGAGACCTTAGAATTAAAATGTTCAATTGGACATAAAAGGAATTTTTACAATCCGTTCATCTTTAACAAAACAACAATAACATTTGTTGCACATAACATCTGCAACTATTTTTTTAACGTTGAGGGGTGCCATTTTATAAAAGACTAATTTTTAACAAGGGAGCTCGCTCTGTTATACAAATCTCATAAAAGATAATCTTTTATTTATTGACAAACGAGATTGCATAAATCGTGCATTATAAGAATCTATTATTTAAATGTTTTAACTCCTATCAATGTCCTTATATAAAAAATATATTCATGTAAAATTTAAAATCGTTCAAAACGAATTGTTAAATTGATTAACGCACTAAAATCGATGATTATTACACATCTGCATTAACTACGACGATTGCTGTACAGAATTTTGTAACATTTTGAACAATAAAAACATATGCGATGTCTTTTTAAATGTAAAGGAAAAAAATAGATAAATAACAGAAATGGCAAATTATATACACAGTGTTAAATAATTAACAGTAAAACGTCCCAAATGCATATAAAATTAAATTCCTTGAAAGTGAAAATGTTCACAAACTAAAATCTTCCGAGATTAGATTCTAATTTAAATAATTCCCAATTCAACTTAGCTAGTTTCTTGCTAAACACAATTCTGTCAGATAAAATATCATCGGAGGAAACTACTTAAACTTTTATCCTAATCTTTCTAAAATTAAACAGTTACCAGTTAAACTTTCATCATTTAACATATCTCGGAATAACTTCTCGCTAGTTAAATCAGAACTAGTTAATTCTCATCAGCGGAATTCACTATTTGGTTAAAATCACAGCAGTTAATGTATTAGTGAATAATTATTTACTTACTAAATTCTCGTCGATTAATATCAGGTTGATTAAGTTCGTAATAAACAACAATTTTTTGATACTGTCCCATCAGGTAAAAATTCTCGTAGGCTGAATTTTTGTCAGTGCAATTTCCGTTCAGTCAATGTTGTAAGTAATTATCATTTGTCTAAATGTGAATTAACTACATACCAAATCAAGTGTTATTTTCAAATAATATTTTGAAAATGTTTTTGCATTTAAAAAATGCTTCAAATCATTATATAATTCTTTAAAATATGTATAGAATATAAACTAAAAACATATAACGGGATTAGCAATAGAACAAGCAAATAACTGTAGAGTCCAATCTAGAACAAACACCTTTAACAATACGTCTAGAATCTAAGTTATGATAAATAATGAATAATAAACATTTTAAACACGTGTGGTATTCCTTCCTACCATTTTCTAGTTGCTAATGAATTTATCTACTGGTAATATACAAATTACCATCCATTACATTTGATAGTGAGTGGGTAGAAACTCTAACGTTGACATTGTATAATAAGACAAACATATGTACAATTAGAGAGCTACAACAATGACGTGTTGTACTCAATATCATGCAGGCAAGAACAAATACACATATATACATATGTATGTACATACATACATATATACATATATATATATATATATATATATATATATATATTCACACAAATGTGTAACGTTAAAATTCACATCCACTGACACGTCCTTGACCCACTACGCGGCCACTATTGCCAACTTGTTTATTATTTCACTACTCCTACTTTTATAACAAAGAATGTCGTCATTAGACGTCATTCGTTATGCAGTTTGTTCAAATCACAATATACTGCTTTCCCATTTCATTCATAACGTATTTTGTTACTACTTTTTGCAATAACAAATCAAATTTATATAATGAAACACGCGAACATATAAGAATAATAAAAAATCACTGTTTGTTAGCACCCGTATGGAATAAAATTAAAGAAAAAAGACTATTTTTCCAAATAAAGTAGATTACGCCATGAAGGTCTTAAATGTTATTTTAAAACTAGGTTATAACTTGTCGTATGACGAATTATGTACATATAGACTTAATAACAATTTTTATTATCCTAATTTATATATATGTGAATACAGCAATTCACAGTTTAAATGATACACATACAATAGAGAATTGTTTTTGAAAAAGAGTACAGTATTATTTGTGAAAATAAATTACAAGTTGAGCAACCACTCTTTGGATCGTAAATTCCCCCAAAAAAACATATTAAAATTAATATAAAATTTAGTCAATAGTACAAACATAAATTTGACAAAGCATTAAATATTCATATAACTTAAATAAAACACTTTAAAAGAGAGTAAAATAATTCAAACAAAATGTAGTATCATTTTAATATTTTGTAATGTCACCTTATGTTTTATAACTTCTCTAACCTCGTTAAGAATTGATTAAACTAACGTTCGAGTACATTGTAGGCTTAAATGTTCCTGTTCATCTTGGGTTTTAATTTCTTATTTATTTTTAAATACAATCAGTTTTAATATACGATAATCTAAATCTCTCAGTTTTGATTAGCAAATGTTGTTTTTTAATTATTTGTATATATTAGATATAATATCATAATGTTGGATATTGTTTCTTTGAACATGCCTAATAATGTGGCAAACAGTTTTGTTACTTCAGCTATACACGCATCAACATCTATACTTTTTCAAAATCTCTGAAACTATTTTGCGAAACTAACAAACGAATTGTTGTTTAAAATAAAAAATAATACACTAAGAAAGATAATAGAAATAATGATTGTTTTCTCAACGTTGTTAATTATATTACATAATTATCTAATGTTTCTATCATTTTGTCTATCTCTTTTATATAACTATTTTTTGCAAAAATGAACCAAACTAAATATGCAATAACTAAAATTTCAATGAAAGAAGTAAATACTCGGATCAAAATTAATGAAAATGTGATGTCAGTTATGGGAACTCTGTATGATTATACTGAAACATTAAAAAGCGATTTAAGTTTAATACAAAGATTTTTTTTAAAAGTAACTTTCGCGATGATTGTCTATTTATTATTAACAAAACAAGCAAACAAAAAGAAAATTTAATGAATAATATTCAATTAATTTAAAAAAAAATGATAACGCCATTAACATTACAGAACGAGTATTTTAACTGTAAAGCAAAATCATTTAAACCTATATGAAGTAGATCCAATACGAATTTCAAAAATGTTAAAATAAATTAAGAAATATTAATTAACAATATTTAATAAATATTCATTACATTTCTTAGAACTACGTGATGGTGGTCTAGTAAATATAATTAAAACAATAATCATTAGTAAAAGTTGAATTCATTATTATTATCCAACGTCGAAAAATAACCAACAGAATACGAGGTCGTTTGATAAGTATGGTAAAAAAGTAAGAAAAACTAATTAAATTAGTTTTTAATTTAATTAATTAATTAAATTAAACAATAAATAAATTTACCATACTTATCAAACGACCCTCGTATACACGTGTGTGTATGTATATATAAAGGTATGATAAAGAATGTTTTTTTAGGTTAGAAAGAACTTTCGATAGGAATACATCTGCTGGAATAGTAACAATAATAATCTAGGAGAGCAAAGCGAATGACTAACTTCTTGCTTTACAAAATACAATATAAATAAGAAACATTTATTATACACAAATGTTAAATCAATTTCATGACAAAATAATGAATATACATCGTGAAAAGTAAAAATTATTTTTTTTAAAAAAAAACACCTATGTATAAAGATTATAATTCTCCGCATATCATTAAAGACTAAAAATTCCAAATATTTATTTTTTCCTTATACAATCCAAATTAATCAACATGGAATTTATTTTTTGATTTGAGCCTTACAAATTTCAAAATAAGTTAAATTTTGAGATGATAACTTCCAAGTACAGGAATACCTAGCATAGTCCGGCTAATCGGTTCCACTGATTAGCCGGACTATTTGAAATCGGACTAATCGAAACATTAATTAGTTCCAAACAAATTTTTCCTGTTTTTCAGTAAATAAAACGAGGGTAATATATTCAAATGTTTGTATGTATCAACAAAAAAAATCAGGGGTTTATACATTTATTTTAAATACATTTTAAATTCATTTTTAAATGGGTTATTAAAATTTAATTATCAAAAAATCAACTTTATTCTAGAGTTGCGAATCGAAAACTAATAGAAAAAGAAAAAGACCACTAAACTAGAACTGCGCATGCGTTGCGCATAATGTGAATATACGATTTCGGTTTTCTTTTTTATTATGTTTTCATAATAAAGAGGAAAACTTGAAAATTTGGGTATAAAAATAATTTTATGAATGAATTTTTTTGTATTTTTTTCAAGAAAAACTTTTTAGTAGGATGTTTTTCAAGTATTTTTTTTTTTTGGAAATTTCAAACCGGACTAATTGAAGCTGGACTAATCGAGGTATTACTATACTTGTTTTCATATATTTATAAGAATTAAAATAAATAAAAAGCTACTTTTTAATGGTTTATATCTATTAATTAAACGACGTACAAAAAGGGATTTTTAATAAATGAAATTACAATTAAAAATGATAACAAAAATAAAACCAAACAGTATATTTCCCATTCAGGTTAAAAACTTACTGAATTTTTACATACATAAAAAATATTTTATGATTTGAAATACACAAAAAAGGACAATATAAATGGGAAGGAAGCAAACAACAGATGTTTGAAAGTCTAATATTTGTCTTTATAATAAACACAAATATAAATGAATACGTATTACAAAAAAAAGAGATCGACTAAGAAGTGAACGTGAATAATTTCACATCTAAATACATAATAAATATGTAAGTTTATGAAATCGGAACGCAATGGTTATAAAGTATAACGGTTTATACATCCGAATATGTAAATAAAGTAATGTATAAATTTTTTTTATTAAGAAACCATGTTGAATCATGCGAATTTAAGTGTACTAGGCACGTTTTTACCTCTTTTAAATTAAGAATGTAAATTTCGATGATTTATTGTTACAACGTTCTTGCACCGGCTGTCTAGTGTACCGAATGTAAAAGGATGAGGAAGGGTGCGAGAATTCTGTTTATTAAATGCATGTAATCGCAAGTCGTTTCACTAAACTCGTTGCGCGAATGAAGAGCAACAGAGTGGGGTTTGTTGTAATAGCTAATTAATGGTTTACGTAAGTAACACTGAAAATACTTATATAGATATAAATAAAACAAAATCGAGAGAAATTTTTAACTTTATTGCTTTTCAATATATTTACTTTTACATTATAACAAGTCAGCATTATTTTGAACCAATACTTTTTTTTTAAAAAAAAAAAAACAGCACTAGAGATACCGTTTTAAAGGTATCTTAAAAACCAGTTGTTCGAGCGACTTAACAACAGACGTTTCCGGTATGTTGAACTTGTGACGATTGTTGTTTTTAAATTCCTAATAGCAGACCCATGTTTTGTAATCATTTACAACTTGGACCTGCCTCGAATTAATATTTTGATTATTTCTCTAAGGCATTTCATACAAGTGTTACTAGTTGTAATTTTTAAAATTGTATATATATATATATATATATATATATATATATATATATATATATATATATATAAATCTAATTTAAGAATCACAAATAGTAAAATAATACTTGTACTCGATACATATAAAATCTAATTTTTTTGCATTTAAAATCTAAATAGTCAGCTCTAAATTTAATGAACCATTTTAAACAAGATTTTCAATTAATGTTTAGTACACATCTAATTTATTGCATATCAGATATTCATGTCTATTTGAGAATACAAAACAAATGTCAAAATTCATTTTGGTTTCTTTCATTTTCAAAAAAAAAAAAGAAATCAAAACTAACACGAATTATTCTCAATTTCATTGAAATTACAATCGAAATATCATCTTTAAAAATATATTGTACACAAGTTATATATAGTGTGTTTTTAAACGTGATAGAATTTTAAATTTAATCCTTATCAAAAATTCTATCTAATCTAAAAACACTCTCTCTCTCTCTCTCTCTCTATATATATATATATATATATATATAAAGGTATGATAAAGGTGTTTTTAGATTAGATAGAACTTTCGATAGATTAAATTTAAAATTCTATCACGCTTAAAAAACATCTATATATGTTTTCAATAATTAACAATTCAGACTTTTTTAACGAAATCTATTAAGTATTGTATGTTACTTACATCTACATCTTTCATTTCCAAAAAAAGTAGTTTTGGAATAAGTCATTCTTTTATAATCATCTGGTGTATGTATATGGTGTGTGTATATGTATGTGTATAAACAAAATAATAGCAAATGCGTAAATGTACAATTTGCGTGACGTTTTATAAAAAAAATACAGAATATTTAGTGGCAGAATGAAAAAATTTCCAAATATCAAGACGTAATAATACTGTCGATCAATACAAAACAACTGAAGATATAAAAGCGCCGTAGAAAAAAGGCCAGGTAAAAAAGTTTACGAAAAAGAAACTAAAGAATATGTGAGGTATGAAAAGAAATGTACATAACTTCTATAAAAATTATGAAATATAGAAAGGACATCAATCAAATATATACGTTAGAGCTTTCAATCAATAAAAAGACAATTTAAAAAAAAATATATATATGGTATATTCCACATTAGATATTTCTGATATAATCATCCTCAGAATTAAAACATTTTCTCATCTGTGCACCAAATTCTTGTATTAACTTATTAGAAACGTTTACCGTTGACGTACTTACAATAGCCGTAACTTGCTTACTGATTTCATCACGATTTAAAAAAATCAAAAATGATATTATAAAAAATATAATTAGCAATTTTTAGGGCTTATAAGGAATTTCAATAAACGATTTTAAAAATGAAAATACCATAATCACTGGGAAACATTACGTAGTATTAACGCGGCAATTGAGCAATATCATTAAAGAAAAACAACGTGAGAGTCTCTTTAAAATTGTATTACTGCATAATAAATATGACATATTAATAAAGACGAACTTAAAAGTGTAACTAAAGAGAACTGAATCATACTCCTTAGACCCCCATCCCATCCCCACACACACAGAAAGTTATTATTAATCTTCACAATTGACATTCATGTTCCAAACAAAAAAATGAAAATGATAAAGAAAAATATTTTGACAGTTTTAGTTCCTTCTGAAAATATAGGTGTTGAATACTTTTCAATAATGAACAAAAATACTAATTAATCAATATAAAAAGTTATCGTAAAACTATATTGTAATATATATACATACATAACAAACAATTTCATTATACAAAAAACCTAAATAAACAACATACTAAAATATAATTTATTAAGTGTTAATACAGTAAAATTTAATATAAAAGTGAAAATTGTTAATAATTAAAACATTGCATAAAATAAAATAAAAATACTTGAATGTATTAATTCGATCCCCGATTGGAATATATTGGGCAGGTAGGGATCTTTAACCCTTTAACTGTTTATGTCGAGTATACTCGTCAGAGCGAAACGAAAATTTTTCGCATAATGTCGAGTATACTCGTCGTGAAGATAAAAAAAATCGCATTCGTATTATTATTAAACGAATCAACTGTAATTTTTTCCCCTGAAAAAGGGCAAATAAAGATCTTTTAAAAAATGTACATTTTAGAATATTCGTTAGTCTGGCAACCTTATTTATTTTAATACACAATAGCTTGTATTAAGCTGAAATAACAAATTCTGGGGAAGTACCGTTACAAAACGATTTTTTCAAATAAAGAAGCACTACGTATGCATTTCTCAGTTGATTGTTGAAATTCAGTTGGTCTTTTATTGCTTCTGTTTTCATTCCTATAATGCCTTAATTTTATCTTTATGTGATATTTTTTTTATCAATGAAATAAATTTTGTTTGTTAACAACGAATAAAAATATATATTTTCTAAAAAACCAACACGCAACTTTTGATTTTTAATCATAATTGCCTACTTTTATAGGCAGAAACATTTTACTCTGTTTATGTCGAGTATACTCGTCTTCGCTGGAAAATAATTAAGCAGGCAGAAAAAGTTTTTCGAAACAAAATTAAACAGTTAAAGGGTTAATCGATTTAAAGGCAACCTACCTAAGGAAGTAAATCTGGAATAAAAAAACTATCACAAATCCGCCTAGTCAGAGTAGTGAGCTATAATTAAATTCCAGTAAATGGTAACATTCAATGAGAATTTCGTCTAGTAGGAGGCTAATATAAACTAAAATTATATATATATATATATATATATATATATATATATATATATATATATATATAAATCTCGAATGGTCTCATCATTTTTTCTGTTTTAATGAAATTAACATGAATATAATTATACGGGAAGAAAAGTAGAAGACAAGCACGGATAGATAATTCCTCACATGCCAACTCGTTGCTCAAGAAAGAAAAGATTTGTATATTTCAGCGTACATCGAACATACGGCATACCACATGATATACAAATATACGCGAACAGATGCGTGTCACGCATATGCGTAACTTCAAAACAGTGGATATTTATTGTGCGTTAATGACGATAGAAAATAGAAAAACAAGAAAAAATAAACAGTCGACAGATGCCACTAGTGTCATAGCTGTTGTTGAACGCACTCCGCTAGAAATAGTTTAATGGGAATAAACATCAAGTTGGATACGACTATATTTGCAATGTGGCGGATACCGAAGATCCACGTCCTTTTTTTATTCAGTCGTCGTGGGTCGGGCACGGTGCCAAATGCGAAGGTTTCTCAATAGGCGTCTGTATGTGCTCACACACTCTCATCTTATTAACAATCGTTCACTGACTTTAACAGGCCAAATGATTGCGCCGATATAACAAAGTATTTACACTTTGTCGAGACAATAAATTTAAATTTACATATGCAGCAATATTATACACACACACACACACACACACACACACACATATATATATATATATATATATATATATATATATATATATATATATTTTATTGTAAAAAATTAATGACCATATTATTTTGAATGCCAATAGATTTTAAAAGTTTGAATATTGAAAATATGGGTATTTTTACAAGCTTTATTTCAATTGATTAGAACAATCTCAATTGTATTTTTGTAAATATATATATGTATATAAATTAGATATTAGATTATTATTTTATTTAGTAAATATGTCAAAAAATAAATTAAAATCACAACATAATGCGCAGTATTCAAAGTTATCATTAGCGGTGGCCAAAATGAGACTGAAGGATAGTAAAGAATAGTAAATAACAGTTATCATACGCATAAACCCTTCAATCTCATTTGGGTCACCATATCAATATTTAATGGTTTTTACTACTTAAAAAGTTCAATACATTTACAAATTTCGAATTTTACCTACTTTTACCTGCGATCTTACATTCAATATACTTTTATAAGTAATGTAAAGAAATGCGTATTGGATATTTATGATTTTTCATAACATGTCCTTGTACGAAACGGCTCATTTAACTATAAGTCATCATTAATTTTAGGATATTAAGAACAAAGAATCAACTAGAAATACATTTAGTTAGCAAATATCTATAAATAATCGAAACGACTAACATAGAAATAACTCGCGTTTTACGAATTTAAACATACATGAATATGTGTATGTATATAGATATATTCTAATGATTTTTCTTGCATTTTGAAAGTACAAAATCTTCAGAAAATTTCAGACATTTTGTTCGCAAACGGAAAAATACTAAATTAATAATATTCACATAGAGAGTACATTAAATGAAATAAGAATTCGCGTTTATATTTACATATATATATATATATATATATATATATATATATATATATATATATATATATATATATATATATGTTTGCATTTACATAGGCGTGCACAATGATTTTACGCGATGCACAAAAGAGGAATCAAGGCATCGAGTGAGGGATGTACACTGGCTACTTCTCCTACTGTACCTGCCTATGACGTAATGACGAAATATAGTCGTCTCTATGTGAAGAAAAATGCACAACACGTGTGATTTTATAACGATGTACGCGCAGCTGATATTACTTTCATGGATATTTAAATGTCATTTTTTTCACCGGAACAGAGTTACTTATAAATTAATTAGTTATATTATTATTCCTTTGTAACTATATATAGTTCTAAATTAAAATATAAAATGGTAATAATGACAGTATTATTATGTGAACAAACCAATTGTTTTTTTCTGACACACACAAACACATATATATATATATATATATATATATATATATATATATATATATAAATATACATTTAGTCCGGAAACTAAGTACTTTTGAAATAAAACACAAGTACTTATTTATTCATCAATATTTATTTTGTCACTTTCAAAGTACTCCCCATTGGAAGAAATATACATATGTCAACGCTTCTTCCAGTTCTCGAACGTCCCCGCAAACGCGCTTTGTGATATAGCCATTAGTTCACGCAGTGAATTTTCTTTTATGACTTTAATTATCTTAAAACGATGTCCTCGGAGCAGCAACTTGAATTGTGGGAATAGGAAAAAGTCGCACGGGGCCATATCAAGCTTTCAGAACGATATTGGTTGAGTTTTTGGCCAAAAACTCATGAACAAATTCAGTGCGAGAAGTGACGCGTTTCATGTCCAACATTTCTGCCAAAATGACGTGGAATTGTGTATCTGAGATTCCCACCTCAGCTGTTAACTCTTTGACGGATATATGATTTTTGAGCATCAATGCCTTGACGTCAGTTGATTTCGATGGACGTCCAGATCGTGGTTTATCATCGACGGCTTCACTGCCCCATTTGAACGCCTTATGCCACTCAAAAACTCTTGTTCGCGATAAATTATTTTCATGGCATGCCCTTCATTTCCAACATTTTCGTGAAGTTTATTTGATTCGCAACATAAAATTTAATACAAATTCTTTAATCAACTGATTTCGATATCGTAAAAATCGCTATGAACAACAATCACCGTCTAATAAAATCCGCAGTAAATTATTTACTAATCAGTCTAGCGTCATGAAATTTGACACAGACATCATTGACAAATGAACCAATTTTAAAAAAATACAACATGGTATTCCACAAGCGCGCGCAATTTAAATGAGAAAATTTCGTTAGTTTTTGGACAGAAGGTATACCCACATCTACACATATTAGGAAGAAGAAAGCAATCATATGAATTATTTTCACATTTCTATAACAGAGATGATTTCTAACGTTTTTATTCGTTCATATTAATGTATTCTGAATAATGAAAATAAAAAGATCACAATTATTTCAATTAGTTTATCACTGTGGCTAATCAGTATTATACAAATGAATTACAAATGAAACATTAAAGAATTATATGTGTTAATCTCTTATTGATCATTTTATCACAAATGCTTACATCAATGCCATGACATCAATCTTAAAAAACTTATATATCGCTTTTTGAAAATGAGGGCATAACTATCAGAGAAACAAAAAGTCAACAGTAAATAATTATTAATTATCTTTATAAAATATTGTGGTAGAAAAAAGTTGTTCAGTAATGAAAAAGTGAACGAGGCATTACCAGGCAAACTGTGATGAAAAGTATCACCTATTTTAGTTACCAATTTTAATTTAACATTAATTTAACTTATATTTTACTTAACACGTTGAGGACGGCGCACTTTTTTCTATGTCGCTTCATCGGGCGGCAGTAAAAATCGTACTTTGCTTTATCTGGCGGCGCCTTGCACAAAATGTTGTTTAGCAAAACTTCATACTCAAAAGTGCAGTTTCCTTTTACTATAGCTGATGTGAGCCACCGGTGGTACACGCCGCCAGATAAACCATTCGCGTGTGAGCCACCGGTGGTACACGCCGTCCTTAACGTGTTAAAGTTCATTTTTCACTTAAGGATATTTATAAGGTTTAAACATTTATCTTACTGTAAATATCTTGAACATACGAAAATAATATTTAAATTCTCAATATATGATTCAATGACTTTAAATGTAATAAACAAAAAGGCATAAATATACGTAAGAAATATCACAATAAAATAAGGAAACAAAAATGATATGCAAACAAACAACGATTACTGAAAATTATACCTAACTTTTTATTGTTACTGAAATATTTTCTTTAAATTTTATTACTGTGGTATATAATGGTTTTGTTTTAGGTCGAAGAATGAAAAATGAAAATAACTTCATTCAAATCGGTTATTATTTATGACAATAATAACTGATTTTATTAAGGAATAGCAGTACTGACAATGTTATCTCGTATTAAAAATATAAAAACAATATGTTATCAGTACGTAATCAGGACTGAACACTATCTCAGAAAATATATAGACGAGGAAAATTCTTGATTATTCATTTTCCATTGATTCGAAAAAAACCTTCATCCAACAAAGAACTACCAAAGGTTGAAGGTGATGGTGATTGTACAACACGTGTAAAATTTTTTTAAGATAATATCCTAAACCTTGATAA
This sequence comes from Neoneuromus ignobilis, assembly GCA_029203775.1. Classification (NCBI taxonomy): domain Eukaryota; kingdom Metazoa; phylum Arthropoda; class Insecta; order Megaloptera; family Corydalidae; genus Neoneuromus; species Neoneuromus ignobilis. The sequence goes on along the minus strand of CP092089.1, from coordinate 36,735,807 downwards.
AATATCAGTCTGAAACAGAAAACACTATTTCTACATATTATAGGTTATGTACTTGAAAAATATATATGACAAAAAAAAATTAAAATAGAACTTGACAGACAACAAAGTGAGACAATGAAAGACAATGCGGAAATCAACACATCTATTTGTAAATATGTACAAATGTACACATTATACATATACAGTCATACATAAATAAATAAAGAAAAACATGTGTTGGTGTTGTATGTGTGTGTGTGTATGTATGTGTGTATATATGTGTGTGAAAATATATATATATATATATATATATATATATATATATATATAAACGCATAATTTTACAAACACAATATGATACGTTCCTGTTGTTACGACGTACGTCACATAAATGATGCAACCTTACTCAATAACAATGACTTTCGACTGTTTATCGTCAAACACACGCAATACAGAGTGAAACAGATAAAGAACATTGCATGCGCCGCTGTCTTATTCAATACGCGTACGAAAGTATTCACAATCCAAGCGCCTACTGTGCACAAATAACGTTATCCTTGTCCGTTGAATTATTTTGCAACACCTTTCATTGATTGTAATTGTGGTATTGCCGTACTGATTACCGATATTATTGTTAGATTGATTATTATACTATTTAACAAAGACGTTGTTATTATGATAGTCGTTAAAACGATAGATTTATTCTTTCTAGAGGAACATGATCGTTTGTTTTTAAAAAAAGTATATAATTTATTTCGTTCTCAATACCTTGAAAAGCCTATCATCGCAGCAGCAATGGCACAAACGACTATTATTGTACTATACAATGTCATTGTGCGTAAAAATACCTGTCAAATCTTGTTGTGTGCTAAACGTTTCACTAGTTTTATATTATCCAAACTAATGTGATTTCACGGACGTCCCGTCTCCAAAAACGAGTTGATTTTTGTTCTTCGAACTGTTCTTTTCAAAATCGCGTTTCAAATGTACTAATTTCAATCAATTTTTGAAAAAGTTATATTTATTTTACGCATTATTGGAAACAATCGTAAATTAAAACAGAAATTATTTCCTCGAAAGTTTCCTTTTTGTTCGCGGAAAATAAATTTGATAGACATATATTTTATAAGCACATAAATTTATTATAAACTAAAATACACACTATTTGTACTTATTGATTTTAAACAAAAACATTTTTTTAAAAAAATATAAATTAAAATAAATGATCGTTTATTAAGAATCATACAATTAAAAAAAAATGTATATCCACATATGTATAATTATACAATGTATGAGTATGTGTTTGTGTGTATGTATATATATAAATATAAATTCTACTAACAATTGATTCCCAGTATACACAAGACAGAGGCACCAATTTCGAACTAAATTCTAATTAATAACAAACATTAAATATAGAATCACTATTACATTGAATACCTTATGGAATTGGTTTATGCACCAATAGTAAGCATACATTTATTTTTTTCTTTAGAATTTCAAGTTTCTTTAATTTATTAAGTTACTCCTTGCTAATATTAAATACGTTCAATTCAAACTGTAATATTGGCTACCAAATAAATGCGCGAATATTTTTTCATTATTGAGAAAAAATGCTTTAAAATGAGTGACTACTAAATAAATTTAATAAAACAGATTTTACTGAAATTCAAATATTCAAGTATTCATACATTTTTATAAATTAAATTATACGTTGTACTGTACTATAACAAAATAACTCATAGACATTTTCATAATAGATGATGTTCTGATTATAGCTGAGCTTTTTGCGTATAACATTCTTTAAATTATTTTATTCGCAATATATATTCACATATATTTACATATAAGTATAAATAGTTTTCTTACAAATACATATTATTTAAACCATAATAAAATAGTTAGATCACTGATTAACGTTTACATTAAACACTCAACAATTTCATCAGTTTGATTTTTTTAACTGAACACAATTTTATACATTATTAGTTTATACAATCTATTTTTTCAAAAATTTTTGATTACAACAATGATGCAAATCAAAAGTAAATCCATTATAAATTAATAAAATAAACTTATTAAATATTGTACAGCAATATTCACAAAAAAGCTCAACATATTTTTAGATTTTTTTAAAGACGTTATGTTTAAACAGCAGGATGTTATTAAGATGCAAAAATTGTAAAAAAATGCAGCGTTTAATGAAAATTTAAATACATGCGAGAATTTTACAAAGTAGCAGCAATTAACCCTTTAACTGTTTATGTCGAGTATACTCGTCAGAGCGAAACGAAAATTTTTCGCATAATGTCGAGTATACTCGTCGTGAAGATAAAAAAAATCGCATTCGTATTATTATTAAACGAATCAACTGTAATTTGTTTTCCCTGAAAAAGGGCAAATGAAGATCTTTTAAAAAATGTACATTTTAGAATATTCGTTAGTCTGGCAACCTTATTTATTTTAATACACAATAGCTTGTATATTTTCTAAAAAATATATATTTATAAAATATATATTTATAAATAAAAAATATGTATTTTCTAAAAAACCAACACGCAACTTTTGATTTTTAATCATAATTGCCTACTTTTATAGGCAGAAACATTTTACTCTGTTTATGTCGAGTATACTCGTCTTCGCTGGAAAATAATTAAGCAGACAGAAAAAGTTTCTCGAAACAAAATTAAACAGTTAAAGGGTTAAATATGAGTAACAAAAAAAGAACATTTCTATTCAGGAATAAATTTCTTACAGTACCGTTAAACAACGAAAAAACTTTAAAAAAATGTTGTTACAATTATTTAAAAATTGCAAATCATAAACATATAGTAAATCAAAAATATAGTCAGTATAATATAAAAGTGACATATAAAATCTTTTTAACCTAAACTCGAAACATGTTCAACATGTTAATAACAATGTAAATTTCTAATTTACGCTGCAATTATTCGATATAGCATTGAATGAGATTTTAAATAAAGGAATAAAATCATCTGATATTCCAATATACAAATACACTATTATACAAAAATGAAAATAATTAATAGAAATATTAACTAGCATGAATGTAATAATCGTACTTAGAGTAAATGGAACAATACGAAAAATTTCAAGAACGTATAATAACGTACATTTTCAATTTCACATCGTTTCTTATTAAAACGTTGAACGCAACGACGTAGTCATAAATACACAATTTCCGGCATAATTCAGCTTGACTTAAGACCGTCGTTTTAGATAATTAATTTTCATTATACATTTGTGTGTGCGCAATTAAACGATGAAGAGTCAACGTCGTGATCTCAGTTCAAAATAACTTAATATAATCATTAATTAACCTTCTAAACACACATTCTATTTAGAAATAAAAAAAATACCTTCTTTCAAACGTTCAACAATATTTAAATTGAATAACAATTGTTTTAATGAAATTATTTTAAAATATTACTGCAGAACTATATCTGAGTATAATTAATAAAAAATAATTTTAATTACGGTAAAAATACGTACGAAAGTTGAAAAACAATAAAGAATGAACTCAATATTCAAGAGCAAAAAACCAAATATATTATTAATTTTCATAAATAATCGAAAAAACAATTTCATCATTTAAATAACTTAAGGAATATGCAACTTTTAAATTAAAACATTTAACTGATTTAAGAGTACGATATAATAAAAATATGATTAATGATTGTATGTGTGTGTGTGTGAATGTGGATATATATATATATATATATATATATATATATATATATATATATATATATATATATATATATATACATAGACAAATTAAGTGTCAAATATATTTCTTTATAAAAAAATTAAAACAATTTATTTTATAAACACAAATGCTACATCATAAAATATGTCTTGAATACAACTTTTCGGTAGAATACGATTTTCAATATCAATATTCGCAATATTATTTTTATTAAAATACAGGAATACCTCGCATAGTACGACATCGATTAATACGATTTCAGTATAGTACGGTTTGAAATTTAATATATATATATATATATATATATATATATATATACACGCATGCGTAGTTCTAGTTTTGTGATCTTTTTTTCTATTAGTTTTCGATTCGTAACTCTAGAGTAAAGTCGATTTTTTGATAATTAAATTTTAATTTAAAATGAATGTATAAACCCCTGATTTCATTCTGTTGATACATACAAACATTTCAATATATTACCGTCGTTTTATTTACTGAAAAACAGGAAAAAAAACATTTGTTTGGAACCAATTAACGTTTTTTGTATTTAGTTAATGTTTCGATTAGTCCGGTTTCAAATAGCCCGGCAAATCAGTGGAACCGATTAGCTGCACTATGCGAGGTATTCGTAAATATGTATTACTGAGAAAAAAATTAAAAATTATAGTTCGAAAAAATTTCACCAAAATTAATTAAAAATGTATAAGAAATCATGCCATGAACTTTTATGCGTCATCTTCAACGAATTTTCAAAAAGTTAAAAGACAAAGAACTATATTTAAGAATAAATGTTGTTTTAGTGATATAACAAGAAATATCATTTAGTTATAAATTTAAATATAAACAATTGTTTCTGAAAAACTATGAACATTATATTAGAACATATTTCTGTGTAATAATTCAAAGCATTGTGTTATAAAATCAGATTTTGTAACAATGTTCTGACGATGATGGCATCGCCGTCGAAATACGCATTAGCCTATTGTTATAAACAAAAAAGTGAACAATAAGTGATTATTGAACACTTTCTAATATATTGTAATGTTTGGGGTAATAATTCATTGGTGTGAAAGTGAATTTAATACAGTTTCAAAATAAACACTATCGATCATCTATCTTTCAATTCGATTTCAACGAATAATTTCTCAAACAAGTAATAAGATATTTAGTATATCTTATCATACAACAATTACAAGTTTTTGAACAGATCAGCTTTTGTCATTGAATTTCCTTTACTTTCTTATTGGCAATAATGTTATAATAACGAAACAAGTGTTTCAAACATTCATTCTTTCTTAAAAATAATTCGAAATTTTTAATAAATCTAGTACGCATTTATCGAAATGAAATTAACAAGTATCTTTTTCAATATTCTATATTACTTACAATTCGTTTATCTAAAAAATAAAGATATGCACAATATAATATCTCAAATCCTTAATATCCAATTTTATACATACATACATACATACATATATATATATATATATATATATATATATATATATATATTTATGTATATATATGTATGCATATATACACACACACACACACCTTCTGTCCAAAAATTAACGTTACTTTCTCATTTAAACTGCGCGCGCTTATGGATTGGCATGTATTTTTTTTAAGTTGGTACATTTGTTAATGTCATCTGTGTACTTCATGTAAGATACACTCATTAGTGAATATTTTACAATGGTTTTGTTAGACGGTGATTGTTGTTCATGGTGATTTTTACAATATCGAAATCAGTTGATTAAAGAATTTGTATTAAATTTTGTGTTGTGAACTAAATAAACTTCACGCAAACATTGAAAATGTTAAAAATGGTATACTCTGAAGATTATAGTGAACAAGAGTTTTTAAGTAGCATAAGGCATTCAAAGAGGGTCGTGAAGCCGTCGACGATGAATCACGATTTGGACGCTCATCGACATTAACTGACGACGACGAACACGTCATCCAAGTCAAAGCATTGGTGTTCAAAAATCGCCGTATGTTCATCAGAAAGTTAGTAACTGGGGTGGGAATCTCAGAAACACAATGCCATGTCATTTTGGCTGAAATGTTGGTCATGAAACGTCTCGCATAGTGCTAAGAACATTGAATTTATTCATGAGTTTTTGGCCAAAAACTCAACCAATATCGTTCCCCAAGCTTCGTATTCCTCTGATAAGGCTACATGCGATTTTTTCCTATTCCCAAAAATTAAGTTGTTGCTCCGAGGATATCGTTTTAAGTTGATTAAAGCCATAAAAAAAAATTCGCTACGTGAACTGATGGATATATCACAAAGAGCGTTCACGGGGATGTTCGAGGACTGGAAGAAATGTTGACATATGTGTATTGCTTCTAATGGAGAGTACTTTGAAAACGACAAAATAAATATTGATGAATAAGTAATTTCTTATGTGTTTTATTTTAAAAGTTTCGTTAGTTTCCGGGCTTAATGCGTGCGTGAATATATATATATATATATATATATATATATATATATATATATATATATATATATATATATATATATATATATGTATATATACACCGTCATTAAATATTTGATTCTTGTCAGTCTAAGATATTCCTGATCGTCTCTGTGTGAATCGACTACAACTATGCATAACATTGTTTAAACTTACTACCATATTTACATTTTTTTATAACTGATTATCTTTTTACTGAGAGCGCTAAATGTCTTTTATACATATTTATTGAACTGTTGCTTTTTATCCTCAGAAAACGAATTACAAATATGTGTATTTATATATATATATATATATATATATATATATATATATATATATATATATATATATATATGTATGTGTGTGTGTGTGTGTGTGAATGTAGTTATTAAACATAAGAAACAAAAATAGTAATCACCGTCAGCTGATTGTTCGTATAAAAATAATGTTATCGAAACAAATAGAATCTATAAAAACGATGTTTAAATAAAAGTACGTTTTACTGTCCAACTTTTCTGTTTAAAAACGTGTTTAATTCATTTAGGCATTGACGCAACCAATATTTTGGTAGATTCGCTGGAAACGTCGACCCACTCCTCTAACAAATTCTTTATTATATCTCTTACATACTTGTATTGTCATGCTTCCAAATATGAGCATCCAATTGCACCAGTATTTTTTTATTTATTATTCTCGTAATGATCATTCAAACAGTTTCATAGTAATAACTCTCTTAGAATGTAACAATCATTCATCTTATAATTTGTTTAATTTTTATTCTTAAAAAAATAAAACAAAAGCATACAACACGTATCATAAAGTCTATACTTTGCGAACAAGAATACACACCAATGACAAAAAATCGACAATAAAACAGTATTTGTGCGTGAGAGTAAAAATAGAATTTAATCAAAGAAGATCAAATTCCTTATGACTTTCGATTTTTTTGTAGTGAAATAATGAAGCTATTTAGTAGTGTACAAATATTACCCATTAAATTTGAAAACAAAATTAAAAAAATATGATTATTATTGGATTTTAGAGATTATTTCGAAATTTTAATAATACTTCAATAATTCTTTTCAATAGCGTTTTTTAAAAAGTAAATTAGGTAATTACAAAATAAATCAATAAATAAAATTAGCGAAATTTCTTCTATTTTGATTACAGCACGATTATTTTTTGGATACAATTTAATTGGCAACACAGACATATTTTTAAACTTTTAACATTTACAAAAATGTTACTGATACTTCTTGTAGTTCATATTACGAAAAATCAGACAATGCACAACTTATAAAATCGATTCTATACATTTTCTGAATATATCATCATCGCCATCTTTTATCCACAGCTGGATGAAGACGTCTCCACTTCGACCGATCCAATGACTTTCTCTTACAATACCATTCTGACTAATAATATATATATATATATATATATATATATATATATATATATAGATATATATATATATATATATAGATATAGATCAGTTCTTATATTTGTAGCTAATCTTCATTTATACTGTAGGTATTTTCCGTTCACTTATCGTTCCTGCGGCTGCTGCTTTTCAACCGATTTTACTATCTTCATGTATTTGTAGTCTTCTTAATTTGTCGTTCTCGGGGAAAAATTCAAAAAAACTGAACAGTTCTTCTTGCTCTCTCTCTCTCTCTCTCTCTCTCTATATATATATATATATATATATATATATATATATATATATATATAAATATGTATGTATTTATAAACAAATATATCTTTTGTTACACTATTAAAATATATGCACACTTTTGTTAAATTTATATAACGGTCAACGTTCTTTTGTCGTATATATAGACTGTCTTATACATATATACACACACACACATATACGAGGAGATATATATATATATATATATATATATATATATATATATATATATATATATTCGCACAAATGAATAAAGATTATTATAAGTTTCGTGCGTATATATGGTTGTAGGTACAAAGATGATATATAATAGAAACAGGTTTGTCGGGTGAGACCATGCGCGATGTAATTGTAGGTTACACACACTTATTACTATTATTTTGATTATCGAAGTTGTTACGTTCTTCTTATGGAATTTCGTATACTCGCGAAACATTAAAATACGTTCACGATTCAAAATACAGAAGATCGAACAGAACGTTAGTGCAGCTCTCGACTATATTCTTTCTGCACGTACAATTATTAAGTAGCCCTTCGTTCAAATTTACGAACACTGATTTGTGTTCCGTTACGGCAAATCGACGATCCAAACCGTTAATATCTGATAGTTTATTACTCGTATTTTGTGATCCATTTCTAACGACATTCGTTTTTCACAAAGTTTCCAAAAATGTATCATGATAATTAGCAGCATGAGGCATGATTTCAATACTGTTTTTATATAATTTACATTTATCAGAAAAAGGAAAAACATTTGTAGAAAAAATCAGAACTAAAATGCTGTAGTCTTTACATAAAAATTGAAATTATTTAATAAAACCCATTCTACAGATAATATAAATGTATTTCATTTAATTTTTTTCGACAAAAATAAATTAGATGAATCATGAAATGATCAGTCTTTTATGATTGAAAGTTATTCAAACATATTTACAATATCTAGTAAAAATAAAAGAGCATACTCTGAATTTATATTAACTCAAAAGTGGTTTTAAACTCTGACTTGCAAATGAATGCGAGAGAATGGTTTTATTAAAACAAATATATTTTTTAAGAAAAAAATATTGAATTTTTTTTAAAAAATACTTGTTTAAAATCTACACTGCATTTTAGTTTGTACACTTTTGCATATTACCTACATTTTTCAAACAATAAAAAAAATATAAAGGTCAAAACACTAATCTTACTATTCAAATGTAACACCAGATTTTCTGTGCATATTTTAGGGGGTGAATCAACACTTTCCAAATAACAAAATAATAAAGAAATAGTATATTTTGAAAATATTTTTTCTAAGAGCATACAAAACTAAGAGAGACGAAGCAAACTTAATGAAAGGTGATTATAAAAAATATTATGTTCTCAATTGATTTTTTTAAATATATATATATATATATATATATGAATTTCGTGTCCTTACTATATGCATTTGAATATGTAAGTGTTTGTGTGTGTATATTGGGTTGATAAAAAGTCATGTCGGATTTTTGCACTAGACGTCACTAGTTTATTTTTTATATTTATAGTAAAAGCGTCATTCGCATCCATATAATTATTTGTCGTTTGACAGCTGACACTTCTGCCTTCATTCAGATAAAAAGTTTGGCGATTTGGTTAAGTTTTATAGATTTTATATCAAGTTGAAGATGAATATCAAACTGTGCATTTTCGTCATATTTTACTGTTTTATTTCCATAAAGGGAAGAACACACGGCAAGCTTGTGATAAGATTACAATGACCTTGCTCTACAAGAACATCAGTTCCAACGATGGTTCACGAAATTCCGTGCTGGTGATTTTGAAGTTATCGACGCTCCTCGTTTAAGAAGGCCTATCGAAGTTGATGGCGACAAAATAAAGGCACTGATCGAGTCAAATCCGCGTTTCACGACACATGAGATTGCAGAAACATTAAATATTCATCATTCCAGCGTTCACGACCATTTCAAGAAGCTAGGATCATAAGCAAACTCGACATTTGGGCTATTCATGAACTAAAGAAGTTCATTTCACTGCGCGTATAAACATCTGCGATAAGCTCATTAAACGTGAAAAAACGATCCATTTTTGAAGCGTATGATAACTGGTGACGATAAATAGATCGTATACAACAATGTGGAACATAAACGGTCTTGGCCCGGGCCCGATAAGTCAGCTCAAACAACATCGAAAGCAGGTATTCATCAAAGTAAAATCATGCTCTTAGTTTGGTGCGATTATAAGGATTTCGTGTATTGCGAGCTCTTACCACGAAATAAAACAATTCTGATGTGTACTGTCGCCAATTAGACAAGTTGAACGAATCCATCATCCAGAAGCGCCCAGAACTCGTTAATCGTAAAAGAGTTGTGTTCCAATATGGCAAAGCTTAGATCGCACACAAGTTTGGCCATTCATCAAAACCTATTGGAGCTTAGATGGGATGTGTTGCCGCACCCAGCGTACTCGTCCGACCTTGTGCCGTCAGACTTCCATATGTTTCGATATTTGCAAAACACCTTGCGTGATAAATCGTTCAATTCCGATGAGGTTATAAAACAGCACCTTATCCAGTTTTTTACTGATAAAGACAGGCCTTTCTACGAACGTAAAATTATGAAGCTCGCCGAAAGATGGCAAAAGGTCATCGAACAAAATGGCAAATAAATTATTGATTAAACGTTGTACTTTATATAAATAAATGACATTTGAAAAACATAGTCAAAATGCATCATGACTTTCCAACCAGCCTATATATATATATATATATATATATATATATATATATATATATATATATATATATATATATATATATATATATATATAGTGAGAGAGAGAAAGAGAGATATGTTAATCATCTAATAAATGTGCAAAAGAAAATCTCTTCTCCATACATGTCAATAATATTGCGAACAGTCACTACTTAATATTATAATGTAAATATATTAATGATTTTTTTTCTATTAAAGCAATGAATGATTTCACAGTTTATATATTTTTTTTATAACAAAAAAATTAAAATTCACATATTGATTTATATTTAAAACAGTTCCATATAAATTTATAGTTCAAATAAGCTTTCATCAAATTATTAAATTACATTAGTAAGTGGAATAAAAAAACTGATCATACACACATTTTCTAAAACTAATGATTTTATATATTATATATATATATATATATATATATATATAAATTTAGTATAAAATTAATTTCTAACTAACCAAACATTGACAATTTGGTCAGCTGTTCTTATAAAATACGTATTTTTGTACTGACTAGCACACAAACTAATTTCCATCAATAAAAATTGAACTATATCAAATCAATACTGATATTGACACTGCGTCGACATTTACATGTTATTGTTCTCTTTTCAAACATTCAAAGGAATGATGAAAATGTACATGCCTGTAACGCATTTTCCGTATCGACCTGATTTCTGTCGACGAGTCGATATCTTTGTTTTTACACACACAAGCACACATACAAATAATACATACACAACACCTGCTTAAGCAATCAATTATTAGTAATTTTATGATTTTTTACAAAATACGTTCAGTAATGTGGATTTTTAAAAATAAATAAATAAAAATTAAGAAAAATACATTCATTGCCAAAATCGTTCCGCAATATAACGAATTGTCCAGTCATACGTTATGACAATCATCAGCTGATTTCTTTGTTTGCAGACATACACATATATATACACAACGCACAGATTTTGTTCGCATGATGGAATTCCAATGTGTATCGGATTCTAACCGTTGTAGACGACGTTCGTGGACGACGTCTACACACGACACGATGTCCAGCCTTTGCACAATGTTACAATCTTGTACGGTTAGCCCTAACCATAAAACCTTGGATCGCACTCACCTTTATAGTGCACACGGAGGTTGTTCTGTGACAGGCCAATGTAGTTGAACTTGTCACGCGGACTCCACGATCTCGGTAAGGGTGTCTCGTCTTCGTTCACGGCTGGATATAGCAATTTCAAACGGTCCACAACACCATTTTGCGTTTCAACTTGAGGATCCATTGCACTCCGTCCATTGCTCGCAGCGGCCATGTCTGATTTCCTCACTCCCGGATACGTTCGTTAGCAATCGTACATTCTGTTATAATCCGAATGCATAGATGGCAGATACAGTACGTTCAGCTGTGCATCGTGTCACCATGACAACTGAATGACGCCGTTAACACGTGTACTGTTTGAATTATAATTTAAAATAGATAAATTTCAATTAGGACTATTATAAACGAATTAGTGTTAACGATAAATTATTCTTGCATATGTATATCCTTCGATCTTTCTTATCAAAATTTGAGTGTAATAAGAACAATATTTTAATATTTCACACAATCCTTCATATCTAAAATTCATTAACAATATATATATATATATATATATATATATATATATATATATATATATATATTTATACATATATATTACATCACATCATTAATCTCAAATCAATCCACTACTGGACGAAAGCCTCAATGAATGCTACCATTCATTGGCATTTGGTCATATTCACCATGTTGATTGGTGAAGATTTTTTATTCGGGGTTTACTCCCTTAATATATATTATATAAAGTGCTTCCTGATTTATTCTCATTTTTGATATAAAACCAAAAGTTATTTCAATCATTAATAATTTAAACAGGAGTCATTAAATTCTCTTCATTACCTTTAACAATTAGAGTACTCTACTCACTAATACACTTGTTCTTTGTGCAGTTCAATTTACCTTACTATAATAATAATTGCTCTATCTTCAAAACATCAAATCCTCAGTCAAATTATTCAAATGATTGCTTTGATTGATTTTGTAAACCCAAAAGTTCTAATCAGAACATTTATTTCTAAATAAAAGAACAGTAATACACATATTAATTGTTAATATTTTACTTTTAACTATATTTAAATAGTAGTTTTTTGAATGAGTTAATATAAGTCTATTTATATTTACTTTTAGATAAACATAATAACTGTTAACAATTAAAAAAATAAACATCTCTATTTAAACATTTAATTATATATAATTAAGTTACTTCTCTTTCAGGGAAAAATTAGAATATTTCACATTAATCTATTATAAGAATTGCACACAAAAAATTTTTATTTGTTCTTAATACAAATAACCCTATTTGTAGTATTAAGGGTTTTTGAGTACTGTATGAGTTTATATAAAAACACTTTTAAAAAAAATTCTTTAAAAAGAACTTAAAAACATAAAACGCATATTTCAATAGAAATAACTAAGTTAAAAAAAGGTATCTTATAAAGAACTACAAAAGAAATCTAATGTACAAAACTAATATGAAATCTGTCTAAAAACAAAATAACCATAATAATAGTTAATATTTGTAATACATCAATTCACTTTTACACAAATAAATCAGTTACCAGCAATACAGTATTTTATAAGTTTTCACTAATCACTTACTCTTATTATTACAATGTATTTTGTTGGGTTTGCAAACACATATATTATAACAAATATATATTACAAATTTAACATAAAGAAGACAAATCAAAATACATATAATACAATGAAACTAAAAAGTTTTTCAGTAATTTATATATATATATATATATATATACTTATTTGATAACAAAAAAATTTTTAATTGCTAACAAATTTTTTATAGATGAAAATTATAAATTTACATTTCTAATTATATTAGTTTCAAAGTAAATTGATTTCATTTCTTTTTTTATAATATTTACAATTTGTTTAATTTCTATTAATATAAAATCCATTAAACTGTAAGAATATTTAACCAAACGGTAAAGAAATCTTTTCAAAATTTTAATGACAAATTATATTTCAGTAATTTGAAATACAGGTAAGGAAAATAAGAAAAAATAGTATAGAAATATTTATGTAAATTTAGTTAATAAAAATGTTTAGCAAAAACGACTAATTTTAAGGAATAAAAATAATCTTGAATTTTATAATTATCGTTTTATAACTGCAATATCAGTTTTATAACTTCAGAAATATTCTATATATTAACATTAAAGTAATTATCATATTGTAACAAAATCAAATTAATAAATAGTATTTAATTTCATAGCTCATCGTATTTTTCCATATTTTTTTTTAAATGTCATCTATCTAGTACTATATACTAATTTTCATAAGTCACATAAAAAAATATATTCTCACATATAGTTCTAAAATACATCTTACAATTATTTCATTCACTTTTTGCATTAAAGTTCATAAACGTGGTTTCTTCGGAAGAGAACCAAAAGCCGATATCACCGTTCCTTTAGTACCAGTGGCGGTTGTAGTCAAAGTCGGTTGAACAAGACCGGCTGGTTTCAATGCTTGTGTCGTGATTGCATTTGCAGCCGGTTGATCCCATTTTGATTTTCTTCTTTTTGGGTCATCCTCAATGCCAGACTTTTTCACAGTACCTGACACAAACTCAACCTTAGTCCTTTCTTTTCGTTCCTTCTCTCTCCTTTCCATATCTGCTTTCTGTGCTTTCGCAAGTTCTTCATAAAATGACTCCTTACCCCATCGCAATGGATCGTACACTTCAGCTGGATAATTAGTACCGAACTCATTGATATCACAGAAATGAATCAATTTCTCATATATACTTGGGTTACGAAACTCTTTACGTTTTTGTATTACAGAATTCATGTCGAGACCTCCAGTTTGCATCTTCTCATACAAACATGCTATTTTATCTTGAAGTTCAGTTGAACATTTACCTTTGGGTTCAGGAGGTAACTGCACACCATCATCTGATACAGGCTCTGGTTCTGGTGATGGGGGTTTAGAATTAGTCTCTTCAATCACAGGTTCTTCTATTATACTACCAGCTTCTTCATCCGATACAACAGTATCATCATGATACGACACTAGTTTAGGTACACGCATTACTAAAGGTGATGCAGAATTTGAATTTGGCTCTGATTGAATTTTTGATAACGGTGTCGCACTACGCGACGTAACACGACTACCAGGATTCGGTGGCGTTTCATTTCCTTCATCATTTGCATCCTCGCCTTCAGAATCTGTGTACGTAGCAGTTAAAGATGCCAATGCTTGAGAAGACATTATGATAATATTTTAATTCTTGTACGTTAATACTATTACAATCGAACTACACTTTTTACCGATATCATATCACAATATTTTTACATCTATTACATTCTTTATTTTTTTTAAGCAAGAAAAACACTATTATTTATACAAGCTTTATAGGTTATATTCCAATTGAAATTTCAATAATCGAAATGTCTATTTTTCAGCAGTAATCAAACAATTGACAATCTGTTGAATGAAAGATCAAAATATTAATTATATCAAAATTACTTTTTTATTTATTTAATTACACTTTTTTAGTTTTTTAAAGAAAATAATTACAATAAAATAGTTTTAACTCATCACTATACTTGATTTAGCGTTAACAACATTTAATTGAAATTATTATAAAAATAGTTATATTTTAAAATAAATATTGAATGACTCAAATGAGACAGAAGGGTTTAAATATCCATTTATTTACTTACTATCATTTACTACTTTTTACTATTCTTCAGTCTCATTTGGATCGCATACAAAAAAATAAAACAATAAACCAGTGATACCTAATATACCTTGAAATAAGGATTATTTGAAAGTACAGATAATACTGATATTAAATAAATGCTAGTGTTTAGAATTAGGATTTATTATATTTTAATAAAAATACACACTACTTTGTTTAATATACTACTTTTGTATTAATTTTTTACTTTTATAGTATGTATAGACATACACGTATAGTTTTAAATGTAAAGTCTTATATGTAAATCAAATTTAAATAAAAAAGGAATACATAGACAAGGATATTAAATTAAATTTGTACATACTTTTCTATAAACTTCTTATTTACTTAGTCGATTATGAAAATGGAATATAGTGAATTGTTCAAATTTATAAATGATTATGAATTAAATTTTATACATTATGAATTCAAATTTTTATTTATGTTAGTTGGTTGTAATATTAAAAGTTTTTCCGTCTTAATTTATAAAATAAATTATTAATACCAAAAATGCTAAATACGCCGTTTCTACTAAACATCAATAATTATTCAATAAATATCAAATTATATTCACTGGCCAAAGAAGATTAATCTTTTGACTGCTATGGACGTTTATATGCGATGGCGATTATTTCTATCTCATACATATGATACAAATAAAAGTTATCAGTGTTTCAAATGAACACATACATACATTTACATTCCTTAGCAATAACAATAAATAAAATGTTACTCATATCGTTTACCTACTCTCTGTTTTTTTATAAAGTCACTTCTATCAACGATAGCGAACTTTTAATTTATGGCGTTTTAAAAACTTTAATGTTTTTAATTAAATATGTTTGAAAAAATGAAAATATTTATTTAATGTGGCGTAAATGAAGAATTAAAAATTGACTTAGTTGCATGTTGTATAATCAATCTGTACTTCGAAAGGTTACGCGTTACCAAAAAGTATTTCGTCCGTAGCGATCACAACTCCGAATTTTGTGCCGAAACAAAAACGTTTAAACTTGGAGTGTTCCGCAGTCAAAGGGTTAAACATTCCTTTAATATATACCACAAAAATGGTATTTCTTATAAACGTATAAATTTTATAATACCTAATGAATCAACGGAATGTTTTATCTCAATTTTTTTTGAATAATTTGTTAAAACTAAAATTAAACTTTTATTCATTCATAATAAATAAATCAAGTTACTTGTAAAAATCAGCATTTTTAATCTGTGAAAAAAAACACTACTAAACAGTCATATTAACAGAAATGATTAAAAATCAACATTTAAAGAGACACGAATGCTATTTTTACTCAAAGTTATACAGCGATTTACCTAAATTACCGCCGAACGCTTCATGTTTTAAAAAATTGCAAAGAGAATATAAAAAATTGATTTTAATATCAAGTAAGTTACACAATGATTGACATATAAGATATAGCTATATATAAAATGAGAGTGTATATATATATATATATATATATATATATATATATATATATATATAGAGAGAGAGAGAGAGAGAGAGAGAGAGATATTAATATATACATAATGAATTAATGTGTAAAACTGAAATATTTCTTATTGCACTAATTAAATAAAAAAATTAAATTAAAATATGTATCAATAAAAATACCTTTTATAGTAACATAGCATCAGAAAAAATAAATAAGTTAACAAATATAAATCATTTATTTTAAAAAAAATCCTTTTTTCATTTCTCTCTCTCTCTATTTGTACATATATGTATATATATATATATATATATATATATATATATATATATATATATATATATATATATATATACACGATATATATATACACGAGGGTCGTTTAATAAATATGATAAAAAAGTAAGAAAAACTAAATTGAAAAATTTAATTTAATTAATTAAATTAAACAATAAATAAATTTACCATACTTATCAAACGACACTCGTATATATATATATATATATATATATATATATATATATATATATATATATATATATATATATATATATATGTACAAATAGAGAAAAAATATTAAAAACATATTTTAGTTGAAAATCCAAAAACAACACGGTTTATTCGAAATCGAGTAGATGAAAAAAAAGAAAGATTACGGCATATTACATCTAAATATTGGTTTATTATACATCCATTCAGTAAATTGAGGTAAATATTTGATATTATTCAACTTTACTAATATAATCGATTTAAATTCCAATTGAATTGATATTTTCTATTTACTGAATGCAATTAAATATTTTTTTTTAGTATTCAATAATTTTTTTACAATTTTATTAAAAGCATAATTGATATACAAATATTACAATAAAAAGAAATTAGCATTCTAACAAACCAAAAAATACATCTGTTCTTATTATAATATTAAATTTAAAATTTCGTTTTTTTAATATGACATCATATTGGTTGGTTCGATAAGTATGGTTTACAGGCCCGCCTCTTCCATATGTGTGCAATCACACGGGCTTCCGAGCTTTAGAAGCGACCGTTTCCAAGAACTCGGTTTCCTTTAATTGTTAGATATGTGAAACAACACATTCTTTAAGTTTGTCTAGCCATATCAGCCATTATGTAATATTTTGACCTGTTCGGCGTTACTTGATTATAGCGTTTAACTATATATTATTGAGAGAACATTTTCGAATACAAACACATACTATCATTGTATTTCTAACACATTTCTCTGAAAATTTCGATTATCCTTTCCTTTGAAGTTAATAAATACCATTTAATAGTTTGCAATGGAAAAAGTGCAATTTGAGAATGGAGGCGGCCGAAATATTTTTGCACAAGGGTATCCGATCCCCTTGTGGCGGACCTGTATGTGTATGTGTGTATATATATACACGAGGATCGTTTGATAAGTATGGTAAAAAAGTAAGAAAAAATAAATTGAAAAATTTAATTAAATTAATTAATTAAATTAAACAATAAATAAATTTACCATACTTATCAAACGACTCTCGTATATCCTCTTTTATTTTTTCATAATATAAATATAAGTATGAAAATTTGAAAACAGATTGTAAATAAATTTGCATATTATAAATATAAATTATATTTATAACAAGTATATTATAAATTAAAGTAATGATATTATTATAATAAAAACAAGCAATTATAATAAAAAATATTTTTTATAAAATTACAGAAAAAATGAACTTTTCTTAAATTTCAAAATAATAAAGTACATAAAATTTTATTTCAATGAATTTTAATTCAATGAATTACCAATATCATTAACCATTTTAGTTATTACTATGAAGTATTTTTGCTATTTCTTCATACTTGGGTATTATTGAATAGACCACTTGTTCTTGCCTACCGTAACTTCAATCATTTTCCAAATTGGAATTCTGTGTGGGATATTGTAACATTCCTAGAATTAATAACTGTTTTGCTTTGTATTTGTATGAAATTCATACAAGGCACTTTTGATAATAAAAACAATACAGTTATATTGGATCCATCAATATTTATACAGTAAGTATACTTGTTTTTTTTTAAAAAAAAAGTTATTCATTTCGTCATTCCATAAATAGTGTACTTTACAATTATTTTGAAAACATCATTTATCAAGTCGTATCAACATGATAACTACTTATTATCTAAACTGCTCAAAAATTACTATCACTCTCTTAAAAGAATACTTCCATAGTTTAATTAATTCGAAGTAGATATTTAAGAATATTCTCATAAAAAATTTCATCTAACATATTAATTTTTGCTATATAAATAGTATTGTATTCCTATTTTGTAAGAGTAAATCACTTTTTACAGAAATCAAAATAGGGATACAAAAGACGATGAAAAACGTCCTGTAAGTTACTTTTCACTATGAATTTTATATTTCAGTTTTATTTTTCAGAGAATATTTGAAACGCTACTTTGTTTTTGATTTAATGTCAACTGGACCATTTGTATGCTTTTTATTTACTCTATACATTGGTTTTAAAAACATCCCACAGTATTTATTTATGGGTACATATATTGGTTCGTTCTTATTTTTGTTACGTTCATATAATGTGAGCAATTTTTTCTTGTATTTACAAATATGGACAGATGTAAGTTTCTTTTTCACAACTTTTCAAATATTACAAAAATAATGAGTTCAGTGTTTAATAAAAATTAATAATAATTATATTTTATATATATATATATATATATATATATATATATATATATATATATATATATATATATGTAAATGATTAAACTGTTTTTACTTCAGATACGTAATATGTAATACTTCGATAAATATATCAAAAGTATTATTAATGCAATAAATTTTCTAAACATAAACAAACATGTATTAAATATAAATACATTTTGAAAAAACTTTTTTCCTTAAAATAGAAAACTTACAAAACAAATATAAAATTCAATCCATAAAACTACTCTTATTTATAACTAATATATGGGTATCATATCCTAGTATTAAGACACAAACCACTCGTAAATATAATGAATAAAGTGATCGAATATTTAATGTATTTAAATAAAAAAAACGTTTCAGTCTAAAAACAATTAATATTTTTAGCCAAAAGTAAGATTAACATGTATAATTTGAATAGAACAAGTTTTATATAGAAAAGAGTACACAAAAAACTAAAACATTTAAAATTTACATTTAAAAACGATAAAAGTCTTAGAATATCATGGGGGCTATATAGTTAATAGTGGGATTGGAAACAGTGTTTACTGACCATTTTATGGATAGACTGAAATATACAAACATATTATGAAAATTATGAAAAATGGGGAAAAATAGGAGTCAACAGAAATTATTATTCACAACAGGACAAATACCCCAAAAACATCTCGCCTATATTAAACAGTACACTTGGTTAATTAGTTACATTTTCCTAAGTATAGAAAGTTTTTTTAAGAGTGATGAAATTTTACACTGAAATCAATTTAAATTTCTATCACATATATAAACATAGCTTCTATTGAAAATCTTGGGAATAAAATATAACATTATTTAGAAAAATCAACCTAACAATTAAGAAGTTAAAAATCAAAATTTTCAAAAAATAAAAAAAAATCATTAGATTGAATTAATAGTATGAAAAATCATTAAAAATGTGTAATTAAGCATTTAATAACACATAAGTGTTTATTCATTAATTATATAATGAAAATGCTATACATTTATTAGTAATACAAATAATTTTGTGGAATGTGTTTAATTTTTCAAAAAATTTTTGTATTTTGAGTATAGACTTTAATTTTTTCTAAATTATTTAAATCTGACAAGCATGTATATGTATATGAAAGTTTATTACACTACACTATTAATTTTAACATATTGTTCTAAGTACTAAACATGTTCACACATGGATAGTTTTCATCATTATTGAATATACATAGATGGCCCAAATGAAACTGAATAATGTGACCTTCAGTCCCAGTTGACATGTCAGTCTGATTTGGGCCATTCTGTGTATATATGTCTATTTTTTAATACAAAACCTATTAAATATCAAAATTAATTGATTTGTTTGCACAGGCATCCAAATTCAATGACAAATTTGTAACAACTATATTCATCATATTTCTAAATCTAATAATCATCCACGTATCAGCATGTGTAATATACTCAGTGGCAAGGGTTCACCAAATTATGAATATTTTAGATCCAAAATCGTGGATCATACAGGGTAACATCCACACCGATAATACTGATGAATATACAAAATATTCACTGTCACTATCAGAAGTATTAAGACTATTTTTTGGTAATTATCTGATGACCATTGAGTCACTTACATTTTTTTGTGTACTTCCATATGAGCTGTATTAAAAATATATCTGGGCTGTGCTTCTAGCATTTGAGTGAAGAACTGAAAAAATAATAGTTTTCAAATAACATTGTTAAGATTAAATAATATTTAAATAAAATATTAACTTAAAAAATCGCTCATTATTCTATTTAAATAATATAAATCAGCATCTCTTCTCAAAAACAGTAGCCAATGTTATTTAAATGAGATTTAAATTTTAGTGAAATATCTTACAAGTAAGATATCTCTGTAGACAACAATAAGAAATGATATGAAATTTGTCATAATAGGATAAAAATCGAGTATATAAACTCTATTATTAGTGTACAAAAATAAAACACAAATATTAAAAAAAATGTATTTTTAAGAAAATTAATTTCTTCAGTTTTTACATAAATTAATTTGGTAATATTTATCTCAGGTTCTGGTTACACTTACTTCAAAGTGGTGAGCTTAGAAGATTTTTTATCTCATAGTTTTTTTATTGTACTAGGAAACATCGTACAAATTTTTACCATTTGTAAGTACAGAATTTAATTTTGAAGTATCATTTAAAATTTAATTTGTCAAACAATCACAGAAAGTTCATTTAGTTATTATTTTAGCTTCGGTTCTGCGATTAATTTTACATTCATTTTACAATGAAATCAAATACAATAGACAATTTGATCAAGTACAAACGTTCATCAAAAACAAACATCTACCACATAATGTTAAACAAAAATTGGTGATATTTTTTGAAAATCAGTACCAAGGACAATATTTTAAGACATCTTATGTTGAAGGAATGTTTTCAGGTATATTTCAATTCCAATAAAATTGGAAACATTGGTATTTTGAATAAAAGATTTGAGAAAATACTCATACATATAAGCTCTTAAATCAAATAATGTTGTTATCTAACTTTTATAATTATATTTTTATTCAAAATTTAACTTGTTTTTATAAGTATATAAACTGAGTTGATAAAAAGTTAAATCATTTCATTATCTCAAGTAAACAGAACATCTTTTTTTAAAAAACGTTTCATTTAATCAATTAAATAAATTGTTTCTATCGCTTAAGAATTTGTTTTATAATTTGATAAATTTATAAATTCTTTTCTTGTAAAAATCTGATTACTTAAGCTAGACAAAATTTATAAAATATTTTTACTATTACTCATCTCCACTAATTTTTCCTTATTTAAATGAGTTTGATAAGGACAACAATGTAATCTGACAATGCAGTTTATCTTTTTACTGTATGTTCATAAATAAAAAGAAAACAAATGTGAAAGTATGTATATGTATGTATATATATATATATATATATATATATACACGAGGGTCGTTTGATAAGTATGGTAAAAAAGTAAGAAAAACTAAACTGAAAAATTTAATTAAATTAAACAAATAAATTTACCATACTTATCAAACGACACTCATATATATATATACACACACATATAAAGTGAAATGTATGTATAATATACTTCTCTATTTGCAGATCATTTGAAAAAAGAGATTCAACTCAATCGCTGCTTTGATTTAATTCAGAAAATACCTCTTTTTAAGGATATTTCATCAGAAATCATTGGCACAATCGTCTTATTTTTACACAAAGAAATATACTTGCCAGGCGATGTCATTTTAAAAGTAAATCAAATATCTGATAGATTATTTTTCATTAAAGCTGGATCACTGCAGGTGAAACTGACCAATGGAGATCAGGTAATTGCATCGAATTTGTTTAAAAAGTTCTCATAACAGAATGACATTAATTTGTAAAATGATTAATGCAAGTGTAATGACTGAAAATACTTTTTTTAATTATTTAATAGGTTTCTTCATTGGAAGATTATGATTATTTCGGTGAAGTAAGTATAATTTTACGCAAAAAATCTCTTGTAAATATCATTGCAGCAACATTATGTGAAATATACTCTTTGGATCGTCACTATATTCGATCCTATTTTCGATCTTGCAAGTTATTGATGGAACGGTTAGAGAAGAGTGCAAAAATGGCACAAGAGAAATACATAAAGTATATGAAATGGGAAAATGAAACACTGCAAGCTTAATAATAATGTCATTCATTGTACACAAAGTAGTAACATATTATGTATGAAAATTCTTGTTTTATTTCAGAATATGTATATTTTCATAAGAAATTATTATTAATACTTTTCTCTACAATAAATTATGTTTTATATACACAGTCCGTTATAAACTTTATAAACTGGTTTATAAATATTCATCTTGATGTATTTATTACATATACAGAATGTTTTCTACTGCAATATACAGTTCCTCAATTACATAAATTCTTGTTAATACAAGTGTAGATTTGTAACTAACTTTTTCACAACTAAACACTTTTGTACTATTTCAAATAATGAATACACAAATGATTATAAAACTTAAGTGGTGTAATAATGATCTTTGAAACACACAAGCCAATAATTTAATTTCAATTAAGTGAATCAATATTTACACCACCTTTTCTCTAATTTTCTGATATAACTAAAGTCAGCCAAAAATTGTTAAACACTACTACATATAAATTAAGGAGGTTGGTCTGTTAAAAAATATGATAAGATTAGTCCAAAATTTGAATATAATGATCATAATAATGATCAAATTCTTCAGGAATTTTTTTGAAATTTTTCTCCATCCCGTTTTAGAAAAATTAAAACATGAAAATTGTGTCTTATAACATGGGCTCTTATGGCGGTGTGGTATAAATTGAAACTTAAGTCATTGAAACTCCACTAAAAAATGCCAAGAATTTTTTAAAAGATGTTTTATTGTAAAGCTTATATTTTTAATAGTATTATCACTCGAGTAAAACAAATCTTCACAACGCCGTTTGCAAGTTTTTAGTTGAAAAAGAATTGTAAATGAATGATTTTAAAGTTACGCCAGTACGAACTTTACAGCCAGAACAAATCACGGCGCAGCACTGTAGGCACGTGACACATACGATGCGCGTGTTACGTGTTCATATACCATGTATACTATACAGAATTATTTATTTGCAGTTGGCAATCATTATTTTAGCCCATACAAAAGTGTAGACCACTACTCCTTACCCCACGTCCCTGTAAGACTATGACCAACCACCTTAAATTATTTATATACATACATACATACATACATACATATATACATACATACATACATATACATACATACATACATACATACATACAGACTACATACATACATACATACATACATACATACATACATACATACATACATACATACATACATACATACATACATACATACATACATACATACATACATACATACATACATACATACATACATACATACATACATACATATACATACATATATATATATATATATATATATATATATATATATATATATAAACACAAAAAAAAGTATTAAGAATACTACATCAAATTAAAAAAAGTTACAATGTTAATAAAAAAGCAATCAGTACTTATGGAGATTCTGATGACTAACACAACTTTTTATACTATCTTCTAATGAATTGAAAAAATAAATAAATTTGATTATTCTTTCTCATTAAAAACAATTAACAATTTTCAGAGAACAAATAATACTTTAGTTACATTAAAAATTATGATAGTATTTCAATATGATAATTAACCATTTACTGGTAACAATTCTTGTAAAATATATTTTCCCTTACAGCTACACATTACTATTTAATATTTCTGAAACTTTAAATATTTGTTCTAAAGATCTAATAATAATAATAAAAAAATTCTTGTTAAAATTATCACACATACATACACACACATGTTCATGCAGACATTTACAAATAATGAAAATATGAATTATGTTTGTGTATGTTTATGTGCACTGATAACTATGTTAAGTAATTTATTTTCTGGAAGTTGACTCATTTGATTTAATAATTCCTGAGAATTTCCATACATACTGTAAGTTGCAATTGATATTTGAACAGCTTGTGCCAACCTTTCTAAAGCCACCTATAAATAAATTATATTGTACAATATTTTTTTATATATTTCTCACAATAAAAATACTATTAAGAATTATATATTTGTATTTGATAGTTTAATGTTTTCATATGACCACAAACCATTAGTTACTTAAATTCATAATTTTTTTAAAAAAATAAATTAATATTTTTTACCTGAACACTATTTTCCATAAGTGCAGAGTTTTCATCTTTTGTTAATTCTGTTATATAAGTTTGAATAGGAGGAATTACTTCAGAAAGATGCTGAGCAGAAACAACACTTGGTAAACCACGTCCTGGTTTTACTTCTGATAATGTTTCAAGAAGGGCAAGATGGAGCCGGCCATAAAGATCTGATATACTTTTGTTATTTTCAATGCTTAAATCATTTTTTTTCAATGTTGAATAATACAAAGATGATAATATACACCATTTAAAAAGTCCAGCAACAGGAGTAATTGAAGCCATTGCTATACTGCCACTAGGCAAAGCTGCAGGGTTTAATTGTGACATGAGACATAATGTTGGATTTTCATAAAGCTAAAAAAAATATTGAACTGTAATTTGAAGTAATAACAACAAAACAATCAATAAATATTTACCCATTCAACAATAATATGTAATAAGTTTTGTGGAGGTGGAGTGAACGTGCCACGTTTATCCACAAGATGAATTTCAGCAATAGCTGTTAAAAAATTCGCTGTAAATTGTGGTGCGATTCTTGGTAATTGTTTTAAACAATCTGAAACGGTATGTGCAAGAGCAAAATAATCTTCAACTATTGCTTTTGCAAGCCAAAGACTTGCTGGAGACGTGCATCCAACTTGTTGCATCCATACACCAGCTGCTATCAGAGCATTTGCTGAACTTGATGATACAGCTATTGAAACGAGTTTGCATAATAACTTTAAACGTGCTTGTACATAACTAGGTCCAAACAATAGTAAAAATATTGTGTTTTTGGCTAACTCAGTGCCAGGTTGTGAAAAATAGTCTATTAAAACTTCAAGTAATTGTAATTCTTGAAATGATGTCAGTTCTGTAGATCGTTTATTACCACGCCTGTCTTTTTCACAAAATATAAATTCTGCCATAATATCCATTGATAAATCAACATGTTTGATGTTGGGTGCTCTTCCAACTATGAGATTTTCTATAATGAACATAGATATACCAGTCAAAATAACTAACAACCATTCAACACATTATCTTTGATTTATTTATTCCAAATTATAAATGTTTATTAATGATTTTGTCAAGTTTTTAAAATATATTTTTACAAGGATTAATTATAATGCTTAATACAATTTTTATTTCATAATACATTTAAAACTAAACTCACCAATTTTATATATAGCTTCTTTGGCGCACTTTGGAAAATCGATTTTTCGTAAAGCATATTTTATTTCTATATTCGACATTAAAATAACATTTCTTTTATTTTAAAAAAAAATAATAATAACCTATGTTAATATCTCAATAGTTTACGTTCTATATATTTAATAAAATACATTCATTACTTTTGAACTTTGGCTTGAGTTACTACAAATATTGTATATATAAACGTATATATGACTTATAATTTTACAGATGACATCAAAAATCTCGAAAACAAAATTATTATTTTTTTTTAATGAAGTTTATCAACCAACTATTTTATTCTCTGCATAATAATCACCTAACCTTATAAACGCAGCCGTTTAATATTTTACATTAAATTTGAATATGTATTAATTGTAAATATTCATTAGTTTCATAAATTACCTAGACATTTTGTAACTTATCTTAGTTAAAAATGCTATCATGCATTACACAGAATATATTTTTTAAATTTTGTTTCATTTTAATAAACTATTTCAAATTAAAATAACTATCATTCATTAAAATCCCACGACAGTCTCTCATTATATTTTCTATTATTCATTATTTTACAATATTTAATTTATTAGTTTAAAGAGAAAAAAACAAAACATATTTCTATTCATTCTTATGAATTATAAATAATTCGAAAAATGCCTCAAAATAATAGAATTCTTTAAAATCACATAGAATCTAAAAACCGAGATAAATGCCAGAAATAAATCCAATTAAATTTCTTAATAACAACGTAATGGGATATATTTAATTAATTTCATAAAACATTAAGGAACACATGAACTATTGAACTTACACCAGATCTATGGAACAAATAAATGAACAGTACAATATAGAGATTATCAGTATATAAGAAACTTTGTGAAAATTAAAAAATATATTTTATTTTTTAATAAGCAACAAACTTCAAAATTTTCTAGTTTTGAAACTTATAGTTCCTTTTTGAATCATATTTATACAAGTATGTGCAATGTTAAATTCTATTCAATAAAAGTTTTGAGCACATTTTGAAAATAAATATAACTTATCTATTAATAAGGAACATAAAATTAAACATTTGTTGAAATAAAATGGAATTATCTGAAATATAATGAAAATCCAAAATTATACAGCAATTGTGTTAAAAATCACAATAAAATCAACATTCAATTCTTTTCTTACATTAATTAAAAAGGTTTAAATCGCCTTGAACGTTTTAAAGTGTCAATTTTTTTTTTATCTTCCTCAAACTTTTTTCGCAAACTCGCAAGATGTTTCATCTTTGATTCTCTTATTTGAAATGTGTAAAAATTTAACAACTGTTTTTTAGTATTTGATTTTTGATCTTTTTCTCGTATCTTGGTTTCCATCATTTCCGTCCTAGGTAAACCTGGATTTCGACCTCTCCTCGTAACAGTCACCCATCCGTCATCATCTTCACTAGCTAATTTTTCACGATTTTTCTCATTCTCAACAGCTTTATCATATTTTTTTGTGAAACTTTCAATCTCTTTATTTAATTTACTTATATCTATTATGTTATTGTTATAAATATCTATCCATTTTTTTAAACCACATTGTATTGGTTGATCAGGTGTAGATAAAGGTTCAATTTTTTTCAATTCAAGAGCTTTGAGTAATTCTTCAGGTTTTTTGAAAACTACATAAGCAACTTTAAAACCAGCAATTGCATCTTTTTGATTAAAATATGTTGATTTGTTCGATTTTACATTAGCCTTATTAGAAGGTTTATCACTAAAAATCACATTCATCACAGTTCCCGCAACTGAAAAAATTTGTTTAAAACATGTTTCTGTTGCGTACGGTGGAACATTCAACACAAAAAGCGTTCGACCTGACGGTTTATCGATGGTCTGTTCACGAACAGAATGGCACTTTATGAACAATTCGTGATATGCTGTGCTATTTTCTGAAAATTTTACCGGTAGAACTGAAAAAAAACTATTTATTTTTGTACTCTGTCAACATTATAAACATTTAATTACACAAATTCATAATGTAAACTAACCTATAAAATCTTGAATTTTTTTGATCATTTTGACAAATTATATAAATCAAAGATTTTTTTTTATAATCAATAACTTTATAATGAAAAATGAAAACGTATCATTTTTTTATCAGATTTGATAAAAATTATTTATATTTTGTTACTACTGTTACTAAGTTTATAAAGCATGTACCCATTAACGTTCTCACAGAAGCAAAATATCTAACCTATAAAACAAATATTTATAATTATTTTATGCTAAACTGAGCACGAACGTTCATCATACCAATAACAGAGCGAAGGTAGTAATCACGTACTAAAAAATGCTGTGTCGTTATTACGAAACAAGTTTATTTTCTGGAAATATATGTTGGCATTTTATTACATATTTAAAATTATATCAATAAATTTGTTTATTATTATTATTCACATTTTTAATTAAATTACATTAAAGATATTGAATTAAAATTTTCATTGTTAAAATGATTTAATTTTTATTAAGTTTTTGTGTTTAAATTATTGAAAGAAATCAGTAAGGTATTTCAGAAAGAATATCCATTATGTATTTTCAAAAATACATCTCTTTAATAATATATTGTCGATATGAAAATTATTCTACAATCAATATACAATAGACTATAAATAAACATTAAATAATATCTGTGAAAAACAATAAATTGTGAACATAATAGCATTTAATAATAATTATTAGGTACTGAAAGTATCGAAAACAATATAAAAATCGTTACACTCATTACCGCTTGCATGTCGGTCAATTGGACCGAAACAAATACGATCTGAGGTATCGTTCATCTTTGGCTCGATTTTGTTTCTCACCAGAACAGTACTCATAAATGCTATTCTGGAGATAAACCATTTGACAGTAAAATTTCTGTATCAAATGATACGGAGGTACTAGCAAAAATCATTCAAATTAACTAAATTAATACAAGGATATAGGGAATTCTTTTAATTTTATAAGTCTTTCATTTTTAGAGACTTAAAGTTTTTCCAAACATTCCTTTCAGTAAAAAACATGTATAAAGTGATATTACATTAATAAACAATAATAACCACTTAGAAGGTATAATATACTTTTGGCCCAGAATTCAAAAAATATTTTTTAATAGCAAAACTAAAAACACAAGTTCAAACTATCTTTTTCATTCAAAATCATTTCCAAATAAAAAAAGACACTTGAACAAAATCACTACAAATTCATTAAAATATCAACAAACTAAAATATACTTTATATTTATAGTTATAATTACGTAGATAAATAAATACATACACGCACACAAACACATACAAACATAACTTTTAAAGACTCATACATACATATGCATATGTATATATGTGATGTGTGACTATGTATATACATATACATACACATATATATATATATATATATATATATATATATATATATATATATATATATATATATATAAATATATATATTAGACTATGTTATATGTATTTGTATGAATAAACATTAAATACAATACTAGTACCATTTTCAGTCATTAAAACAAATACTGAAGTTACCTTTTAATCACATTCCATAAAAACAAAGCCTGATTTCCGCAATTCTCTATTATAAATAGGTTAGTTTTTATATATATATATTAAACATGTCCAATGACAGTGAAATTACAACTACATAGTCAGTAATCACTGCTAACATGGCCTGCAGGAGCTGCTGTTAGAGAACAAGCTGCAGCCCGTTGTCTATGAATCTGCCGAAGAGGCGATGGTGGAGGCCATAGCCATCTCAATGTATTTGCAAGTTTATCAGCAACCCATGCACATAAACCACCTGCACTCCAGGCTACACTGCACCAATATTTCATATAATCAGTATATACTCATTAAGGAAATACAAGACAACAAAGTTTTCTTAAGTTTCATATACACTATAAATTTGAATAAAAAATTATATAAATTATTAAGCTTAAATATTTAATATTTGTATGTAATTGCAATGAAATATTCATATTATATATTTATCATTAAGCAATTATAACTAACATAATACAATGTATTTTATAGGGTTATTCAAATATGACATCTAGATTTGTGTTTTATTAAAAAGAAACATGTGTATAGGGAAAAATGTGTAGTTTCTTTTTAATAAAACACAAATCTAGGCGTCACATTTGGATGACTCTATATTATAAATTGTAAATTTTGACAATGTACATTTAAAAATATGCACATTCATATCAAATTATAATATAAAAAAGGATATTATATGCCCCACGGTGGATGTCCTCCATTTATATACAGAACATATGTAAATCCGTCTTTACAACGACCTCGTATTGAATAATAATATGGCAGAAATGAATGTAGGCGAAATCTAAAAAATATATATATATTTATACACAATTTGTTACTATTACATTTTTCACTCTTTTTTGACAATTTTTGAATATTTTTATAAAATATTGGAGTGTCAGGATAAATTTCATTTGTAAAATTGAAGTAATAATAGTGTCAAACCAATACTAATAAAAATACAAACAATAACAACTATATTATATTGAAAAAAAATTGTTCAACATAATCATTTCAAATCGAAAGAATAAAAATAAAAATTATACACAAACGCTAACCTTCTACGCTCATAAAATAATATCGCAGCAGAATTTGTTGTAAGCACGTGGAGAAATATCGCTTTGACTCTTTTCCTTTCAACAGTTGTCAAATGTCCTATCAAGGAATCGAGTAAAAGTGAAGCGATTCCATTCCGTCTAAACTGTTTGGACACACCGAGTGACAAAATATAACCGACTTCAGCAGATTTCGCATATGCTGCAGGTAAAATACCCTGATCTTCAGTATTGAGTTTCAGATATGGTTTGATTTCAGCAACAATAAGTCCAATTATTACTTGATTATATACAGCTGCTAAAGCATAGAATCGAGCACTAGATGTTATATCTTCATACCTAATGAATATTACACAAATTAATAATGAATATTACACAAATTAATAAACTGAGATATATTGAGAACAAAGATAAATTATGAACAATGATCACTGATTAAAATAATACAATAAAATAATTACCACGAGAGGGGATAATCTATCGGGAACCAATCTTGGCAAAGAGCACGAACTTCATCTAGGTCAGATGGGCATAAAAAACGTAACTGAACATCCGCTAATGAACACAACGGTACCTGCCCTACATCGGTAGACCCTGATAACCTGCATGGTTGCTCCGTACTGACCTTATCTCTTGTTTGATACCTAAAAAAATATATTTATAATCGAGAATTTAATGTAGTTAAAGGAATTATAAGATTTTCTAATGCAAATACACACACACAAACATAGACACATACATGTCAATATATACACGTACTATATTGATAAAAATACCTTATACACTAGTGGATAAACAAATGTGCATTTGTATGAACATATATCATGAGCTTATAAGTTTATATCAAAATATTTGTGAGGGTGTATGTATATGCATATATACATTTACATATATTATTTCTTTGCATATAATTATTGTGTATAGTATATATTCTGTTATATATTTATAATACTTATAAAGAAAATAAATAAATATGAATCAAATATGTCATTGTGGAATTTTATTATGTTTATGAATAAGTGGGCGTTGCTAATCTCCTTACCAACTAAACCCAGCCATGAATTAGCCTAGCCATATAACTAGGCGAACATTTCGCTAACACAATTCACACATATTCGTTCTGTACTGACAAAAATTTACATCACAATAATAACTAATTTTGATCAATAATAATAACTATTGGTTAAGAATTCTATCGAATACACATTAGTCTTCTTGACATTTTTCGTATTTACATTAAACTTAACAACGAAATTACACTAATAATAACTATTCATAGAATTATCGTAGTACCATTCATAGAATTGTCTTGAAATAAAAAAATATGTCTTTTAACAAAACTCAAGAATGGTATGCTTATTCCTATTATATAGTGACCCCAAATGAAACAATGGTTTAGAAACATATTACTTGCGTATTTATTCTTTATTAACCTTCAATCTAATTTGGACTAACTATATATGAAATCCATTATATATATATATATATATATATATATATATATATATATATATATATATATATATATATAATAACGCAATTTCATTTTTAGTATTATTGGAATATCTAAGTTAACTTTTTATTACTATTAGTAAAACTAATATTGTATAATCCCATGCTGTTTGTACATTTTATTAAATGATTTCCATTTTCAATCTTTATTCTGAAGCCAAATTTCCAAAAAGTTCACATTGAAATACCCATTATATTTATATAATGGTAGTTTTACTTGCCATTTAAATCTATTTCTTCATCCTTGTGAGCTACTGCAAATGTGTAAATTTGAATTGCTTACAGTTGATACTACCTTTTCCTTATTTAGATTAGAAATCTTGCTGCCGTTTTAATTTCATCTACATTATATAATTATTTTTATAATAAACCCAATTTTACCCGTTTGGGGTTTCCATTCGGTAATAAACAATCTCAATTTTTCAGTGTTTAATATAAATCAAACAAAACCTTAATACTTGAAGCCGTTAATTTTTATTTAATTAATTTTCATTATTTCAAATTTAAACAAAATAAAGCAATTATTATAATTATTCACTAGTTAATATATGTAGTAAAAAATATCTTATGGCAAATTATAAAATATTAGTGTAATGTATTTTTTTATTTGTTTTCAAAAATGCTTGTATAATCACTGTTTTAGAACAATTGCAAATATGCTTTCACACAAATGAATTATCACTCCAACATCATATGACATCGTATTGTAAAAGTGTTCAACAATTGTTTATTGTTCATTTTGTTTATTTATAAGTCGATGCGTATTTTGATGGCAATCGCATTATCATTAGAGCGTTGCATTATAAAATTTAGTTTTAGTCTAGATTTTATAACGTAACACTCTCATGATATGTAAATTATGTGAAAATGTTTGTAGAATTTAATTTCAAAAAGAACCCCTGCCAGCGGACTAATTTATTTCATTTGTTGAGATATTATTATAAACTTTTTTTGAAACTAACAATAATATAATATACAAAACTTATACAATACGTATTAGAAAATAGAAAACGAAAGAAAATTTAAATTAACATACGCGCATACGCATATCTTGACATACCATATACATATGCATATCCATATGCATAAACATATTACATATCCATGTGTGTATATATATATATTTCATTAGATGTCACACATTAACCTGTATTATATGCTAGTTTGCTTATTTTTTAAAGTTGAAAAGATTTTCAGAAATTAAATTATTTTCATTAATAGTTCTATTACAATAGTATTTATATATTTTTTTTTATTTTCCTTTAAACATACTAATTTATACATAGATTACATTCTTATGATCTGTTAAAAATGCGAAGCAAAATATTAAAACTATACCCTCAGATCTCTGAAATGAACTTAAAAAATAGAAGTTTTATATCATCATGGTCACCATTAGCGTTAGCCTTTAATACAAATCGAACAAGTAATATAAATTTGAATATTATGAAAAACAATACGGTATGTCAAATAACATATGTAATTTGTAATAGTAATGAAGTATTAATTTCTACAGGGCTTGTTTGGATGGGATCAACTACAAACTCCAGACGGTTTTTATTTATTGCAAGAAAATTGCATAAATAAAACTGACTCTTTAATAAGAGAAGTTAGTAATGAAAAGCGTAACCGTAATATGGTTGAGATATTTGATGAAATGTCAAATACGTTATGTCGAGTCGCTGATATGGCTGAATTTGTACGTCTTGCGCATCCCGATTCAAAATTTAGTAGAGCGGCTGAAGACACACACGTCGATATCTGTCGGACAGTAGATAGGTATTGAAATGAGTATGGTTATTTTTGATAGAGATTTAATGTAATTTTATATAGGTTGAACACACATAGAAAGCTGTATGATGCATTGCGAGCAGTCAGCAAAAATGGAGATATATTTCCAATGACTGATCTTGATAGACACGTAACTGATCTTTTTATATTTGACTTTGAACAGAGTGGTATACATCTTCAAAAAGGAGATCGGCAGCTAGCTGTATCTCTTAATGATCATATTTTGCAAAATGGGCAACAGTTCGTTGCGGGGACTGTATCACCAAGAATAGTTTCAAAAGACCTTATACCACCTAGTATCAGAGATCTGTTAGTATGACTGGTTTGTACTATAAAAATATCTTATTAAAATTTAAAAGAATAATTCAAAAATAGATACTATTTTAATTTCTGATTTTTTGCTATATAAATTTATTTTTATATTTTTTAATCATTAATTTTTGTGGAACAAAATCAGTTGTAGTATTTTAATAATAATTAAAATATTTGATATAAATTAGATAAAAAATTTAATATTTTGTATATTTTTGACTACTGTTTATATACTTATTTTTCATATGATAAAAAAAGTTAATTTGTTTCTTTACCAATTACTTTTTATAATAGTAAAAGTGTTTATCAAATAAAAATGTATTTTTTTTATTATTATGGATAATACAACTTATGAATAATATACTTGATATTACGGGTGAACTAATTTATAGTAAATAAAATTATATAAAATGACTAATTTTTATATAACTATAAAATGTGTTTGAATTTAGTGAATATATTTAATTAATATATATTACTTAAACTATAATTTTTATATTCAAAAAATTTGATATTTCTCACATAAATTAGTAATGTATAATTCATATAGGTAGTAAATCTAATTTTGTAGGTTAAGTTTTCCATCACAAGGTACAAATTTCCATGTGTCCAGTTTATATGCAGAATCTGGAAATCAGCTAATACGGGAGATGGGATACAAGTTATTCTTATTGCCAGATGCAGAACAAGATTTTTTGCTCGATACAATATTAAGTTCAAGACATCGACTTGCACAGCTTTGTAATTTTCCGACATATTGTCATCGGTAATCAGTTTGCTACTTAATAATCCAGTACTTATTAGCAGTATAATCTTAAATTGGAATGCTTTTATTTTAGTGCAGTAAACGGTAGCATTGCAGAGTCTCCAAAGTTCATATTACAGTTTCTTGATACACTGAATGAACGATTACGTTCACATGCAGAAAATGATTTTAAAACAATGGGCTCAATGAAAGTTCGAGATTATTCAAAAAATCATATGAAAATTGAATGTTGGGATACATACTATTACACAAACAAAGCAAAGAAAAAATTTTTAGGCGGTGATAGTTCAGAATTTGCACCTTACTTTTCATTAGGTAGTTGTATGGAAGGTGAGCAGTTTTTAAAAGTAATAATTATATGTACATGTTATTATTACTTTTAACAATTTATAAAAAATATGTTCATAACAAACATTTTCTTTTTTTTTTTTAGGGTTAAATATACTTTTTGATAACTTATATGGTATAAAACTTATTAATGTTAACCCACAACCTGGTGAATTATGGTTTCCTGATGTATATAAACTCGAAGTAGTACATGAAAATGAAGGATTACTTGGCTTTATATATTGTGACTTTTATGAACGTGAGAAAAAATCAAACCAAGATTGTCATTACACAATTCAAGGTGGAAAATTACTTGACGATGGTGATTATCAAGTAAGCATTTTTTTTAGTTTTTATCATTTATTTGAAAAGTATTCATTGCACATTTCTTTTATAGAAACCTATAGTTGTTGTCATGTTAAATTTACCATCACCGCGCTGGTCACGTCCAGCGTTACTAACGCCCAGTATGGTTGATACACTGTTTCATGAAATGGGACATGCAATGCACTCGATGCTCGGTAGAACACGTTATCAGCATGTGACCGGGACACGCTGTAGCACAGATTTTGCTGAAGTTCCTTCAATTTTAATGGAATACTTTTCATCAGATTCAAGAGTACTTAGCAAATTTGCAAAACATTTCCAAACTCAAGATCCAATGCCAAATGAAATGGTTTCAAGACTGTGTGCTTCAAAACAGTTATTTTCTGCAAGTGAAACACAAATGCAGGTAAATTATTTTTTTGATTTTTAATTTAAAAACCTATTGCCTCTGTACACATACACAGTAATAAATATCATATTATCAACCTCTTTCCATCTAATGCTAGGGAAGACCCTTCCTAAAATTATATACATATACATATATATATATATATATATATATATATATATATATATATATATATATATATATATACATATACATATATATATATATATACACACATATACTTACCCAGTTTGTTCAAATCAAAAACAAAAATGTAGTTAGTTGTAAATGTAATAAGTAATGTAACATAAATTGTTTTCAGTTATTTTACTCGGCACTTGATCACCATTATCATTCTTATTTATTGAAGCCTGGTCAAACTACACAAATTTTAGAAGAAATTCAGAAAACATATTACAGTCTTCCTTATGTACCAAATACGGTAATAAAATAATAAATTTTTATGTATGTATATATGAGCCATATATTTTGAAAGCGGCATAAGTCACTTTTATGCTATTTTAAGGTATTTAATGATTTGTATTTTAATGTGTGTAAAAGTATTTGTGCTTGCTATGGAGAAATTTCACTTATATTTGTTATCTCGGTTACTTGTATTTTTCTCACTATAAATAATTTTGCACAGACATTAATGAATTGTCATTTTTTATTGTTGTAAAATGACATAAGCCACTTTCAAAATTAATAGTTTATAAAAACTATGGACTTATGTTGATTTTGTTCAATGTGTTTTACTGATGTGATGATTTATGAGACAGAAAGTAATTTAAGAAAATTAATAATATCAAAATAACTAATTTATACTATGTATTTCTTATAAAAGTTTATTCAGGTATTTCTTCATTGTCATTAATATTAATAAAATTCATAAGTAATAAGTATAGTATGTAAGTATAAAAATTTATATAACATATTTCATATGATTTTATTATTCAAGCATTTCTTCATTGTCGTTAATAGAAGTAATGAAATCTTTGCTATTTCATTTTGCTTTAAATTTTTAAAATAATTGTGGTATTTTTAGAGTATACAGGGAAGCAAATCCATCATATTTTTATATTTTGCTGTAGTAACAAGACGGGAATCTATGTATAAAGGATCCATCTTATTTGTGAATAATGTTTTGATCTTCCTCTTTTTGGTGACAAATCCAAAGTTAGAAATTCTGCATTTTCGTCTAGAGTAAACATTTTATAAGGAATATCACAATAAAATCTTATCCATTGAATTTTTAACCAATTGACCCGGCTTTGATTTACATTTTTTGTTCTCTTTGAAGTTGCTTTTTGAAATTCCTTGCATTCTTCTTTTTCTAGGGTTAGCATTTCTTTGTATTATAGGTAATATTTCTACAAAATAAATGCATATTGAAAGCCATATAATACCTATGTAACTAGTACAAATATAATTTACCTGATTCACTGTTTGATAACATTATACAAACAAAAAAATTCCAATAAATGCTTATATATTATATATACTCTATTAAATAACACAATATTTTACACAACCACGATCTATTTCTCACTTTATAGAAATAAAAAACTTTTTAGTCCACTAGTTATTACTTTATTCTGCTATTGATAAATATAGATTGAAAATGTAGTTATGATTTTTCATATTCTATTCGCATTAAATAGGGAATTCCCAAAGTATTAAAAAACGAAACATTTTTGGGTGAAAAAATGTGTTCTAAATTTATTGCACATGTAGTACTATAGGTCTATTGCAAAACATAATTTATCAACAAAAAAATTTTGCACAGTGACGTATGCCATTTTCAAAATAAATGTATTTGTACTTCTGTTTAACAGAAAAAATTCTATTGATGAAATAGTAATAATTTAGAAAGGAATTGTAAGTGAAATGGTCAAAGATAAAAAGACCATACATTTTTGTAACTGTAAACAGCTTTACTCATTTTTCTTAAAAAGTAACTTATGCTACTTTCAAATTAAATGGCTCGTATATATATATATATATAAATAAATAAATATATTTAATATGTAATTTTAGGCATGGCAGTTAAGATTCAGTCACTTGATTGGATATGGAGCAAGATATTATTCATATTTAATATCCAAAGCTGTTGCATCATGGATTTGGCAAGAATATTTTGTCAAAGAACCTTTGAATCGTGAATCTGGTGAGCGGTTTCGATCAGAATGTTTAGCACACGGTGGAGGAAAACCACCACGCAAAATGGTGGCTGATCTGTTGAAAAAGGAAATAACGCCGCACGATCTTGTTGAATCATTAATTTCAGAAATTGATATGAAACGAGTAAATATGAATAAATTTATTATTTGATTATTGATGTGATTAAACTTAAATTATCAATACCGAAAAAATTTAACGATTTTAATTGAAAAAAGTATTTATATTTTCTTTTATGAGTATTGATATATAGAATGTTTTCAGTAAAAATTATGAAATAGTCTAAATTTTTTGAATATGATCAATATTTAATGAATGTAAATAATTAAATAATTTTTTACGAAAATCAATAATTAACTAAAATGTCAGATATATACTATCACTACAAAGGACTAATATTCTTTTTAGAAAAAAATTGTTTTAATTAAGTTCATATAGTTTGATGAATATTTATATAAAGTTAATTTAGTGCACAAAGCAGCGAGTATTATTATAGGTTGAATTTAATTTAAAAGAAGTAAAAGTAATTTATTGTTCATATATAAGTGTGTGAATGTGTATGTAGAGTAATTCATAGGTATATGTTTATTAGTGTTTCTAAATATATGTAAATAAAGATCAGTTGAAAGTTGTGTTCATTTAAAAATGCCCTGTTTAATATTGGGTTAGGTGAAAAGTATTTTTGCTATTTACTGATAAATGAAGGTTTGGTTGATTTTGACACTGTGCCATTTTGTGACATATTAATGTTATATTGTTTGAAAGGTGACATTTTATAAAACATTTTAAAATAGATTTAAATTGGTGCAATTAGCGAAAAGTTATTAATACTGAAGATGAGTGAAAATTAGGAACATTTTAGACACATTTTACTTTTTTATTGTAAAAAAGAAAAACATGGCACAAACACATAAAAAAATTATAAATTGTGTTTATGGAAACAATGCTTTAACTAAACAAACAGCAGTGAATTGGTTTCATCTATTTCAAGATGGAAATTTTGAAGTGAAAAATGCATCTCGTTCTGGTCGGCTTATTGTAGAAAGTGTCGATGAAATCTTGCAAAAAATTGAAAATCAACATTAAGCAGCTATGACATAATTAGAGAGCTAAATATTTAAACATTGAAAGCCTTATGCAAATGATAAAACCGTTTTGAATTATTTGTGTAAGGCTGGATACACAAAGAAGCTCAATATTTGGGTGCCGCATGATTTGATGGTAAAAAATTTAATGGACCAAATTTCCATTTTTAAATCGCCACTGAAATAGACCGAAATTGAGCGATTTTTAAGACTGATAATAGGCAATGAAAAGTGGACAACATATGACAATAATGTTTGAAAAAGATTGTGGTTGAAGCGAGATGAGGTACCACAAACGATTAACACCAAGAAAGGTGATGCTGTGTGTCTGGCGAGATTGGAAGGCAGCCAGGCAAACTGGTGGATTCTGATCTCTACTGTCAACAATTAATATGACTGTAGTGATTGATTCTAGAAAAGCGTCTGCAATTAGCAAACAGAAAGAACGTAGTCTTCCATCATGACAATGTCAGACCACACACATCCTTGAAGACTGCAAAAACTGAGAGAGCTTGATTGAGAAGTTCTGATGTATCCACCATATAGTCTTGACCTTACACTGTCAAACTACCATTTATTTCGATCATTGTAGAATTCCCTTAATGGAGTAAACTTGATTTTAATATAGATCTGCAAAAATAATTTATCTGTTTTTTAACCAGAAACCCCAGAAGTTCTATACCGATGGAATAATGGCTCTACCTAGAAAAATGGCATATATTTGGTTTAATAAAAGATTTATAAACAATTTAAAAAACATGTTTCAATTTGTAAAAGGACTTTTTCCCTAACCCAATATTTATAACCTAGTTAATAATATGTTTAGCATTTATAATTTTTTAAAATAGTATACTATGAAACAAAATAAATTAAACATTTTTATTTATTATAGTAAAATCTATATAATTATAATAAAACAATATTTTTATACAAATTAAAACATGATTGTAATTATCTTATTTCAGGACCTTACGCTTAGTCATTATTAGAAATATAATTAAAGACAAAATTTTCATGTTTATATGAAATAAATTAAATATGTTTAAAATTTATCAAAATGATTTTATACTATTCAATTTAATTTGTGCCCATAGAACATTTTCAAGTATCTAATGCTTTTTAATAATTATTTTCTTAAAGCTTTTAATTTTACCGAGGGAAAGTTCTTACATGTCTGATTGGCATTGTTTCTCTTAACCGAAGAATTCCACGACCTCTGGAAGAGCCTCTTATGGTTGAAAAGTGTGTCGGTGTATCTGTTGCTACACGAAAATGCTGTGGTGCTGCAGAAACAATTGTCTCACTTAAATGTG
Organism: Neoneuromus ignobilis; assembly: GCA_029203775.1. Classification (NCBI taxonomy): domain Eukaryota; kingdom Metazoa; phylum Arthropoda; class Insecta; order Megaloptera; family Corydalidae; genus Neoneuromus; species Neoneuromus ignobilis. Next base: position 36,694,650 of record CP092089.1, on the reverse strand, counting down.
CACCTGGCCAAATGGGAGTCCCTCGTCCACTAAAAAAAAATACTTTACAAATAATATCTTGAAATTATTATCAAAAAAATCAACTTACATTTGCCGATAATGGGCACCTCTTTCTGGAGATATGAACGTTCTACCTCTTCCTCTACTTGCACCACGCACACTCATAATTTCTCTACTTAATTTATTATAACCTGTCGGGCCAGTTGGTTGAGCACCGCATGTTTCTAGTGCAACAAAATCATCTACATGTAAAGATGGAGGTCTCGATGTGTTCGGTGGCCGAGAACGGAACGGATCTCCACGCTGTGGAACAGTTCTTGTGAAGCCTCGACCACGCACCGGTGTGACTGAGAATTTTAAGAATGAGTTTTTAAAAAAATGCTTTTCAACGATGAAAATATTTTTACTTACCAAAAGGTCTCTTATTGACTTTATCTGAATCGTATGTACTGGTGTCAAGTACACCCCTTTTTACCTTTAACTGATCAACAGACACTTGATCAGGAGTTCCCAATCGAGTTACACGACATATTTTTTCTGTTTCACGACATAAATTGACATCGGCAGATAATAATTGGCGACAAAGTTCTGATAGATCACAAGGTATCTATAAAGTTTGAAAAAAACCGTAAGTTTATTGAAATTTTTTACAATATAGTATAAATAAAAGTACACTTACTTGTTCAACATCTGTTTCACCTTCATCTGCAGGTGCTGACAACCAATACATGGCAGATAACCTATCGTCAGTAACATCTGAACTTAATGTGAATACTGGTCTTGAACTAAATTGAATTAATAATTGTTCAGGTGGAGGTAAAATTGGTTCTACAAATGTTTCCTTAGATTCCTGTGAAGATGTAACCCCATTTAATAATTGTATTGTACTAGATAAAGCCTCAGATATACTCTCTAAGCCTTCATCTTCAAGAGTAGTTGCCTAAAAATCAGAAGTAGATTTACTAAACATATGCATAAACCTCTATGGTAAGATACCTTTAACATTTCATCCAACTTCAATAATGGATGCTTCTGTAACTCTATTTCTGATGGAGATTTTTCATTATTTTCAAGATCATAGCCAAGTAAATTTCTCATTTCTGCAGTAGACATAACAGCTGATCTTGGTGTAAACATCAAAACTTGTTCAGGTTCAATATACTCAATTGAAATGCACATTTTTAAGAACTCTAACATCGCACTTAAAGTTGCAAGACAATCAGCATTATCTTTTGCAAAATTTGTACAAAATTTTTCAAATATAGTTCGCAATGGCTGATTTCTTTTCTCAAGAGATGTACGTAAATGATAGAATCCATAATCATGTTCAGTTAATAAAACAAATGTACGCACAATAGGTAGTATTGTCGTATATCCGCTCTCTGTTGATGTCACATGGTCAATCATAGCAGAAACAAATGTAATTAGAACATCTTTTGATGGAAGTGCATCACTTAAGTAGACATCCGATGAAATATCGAGTTTTCCATCAACATTTTGTGTCAATGTTATTTCACTATCACACAAACTCTGCACAATGCTAACAACACATTCTTGAGTCTGTACATGAGCATTTGACTCATCATAAAACTTAAGAATATCACAGAAAATATCAATAAGAGTTGGATATTTGTCATCACCCTTAGCAGCACCAGAACAATTTGGGCGGATTAAGTATGCTACAGCACACTTGATAGCACCATGTGTCATCAGACTTGCAAGAAAGTTGAGTAATCTTGCAACATGACTTGAGCAAGGTTCACGCCCATTCTCATCAAATTTTGATGCAAGTGCACTAAGAATAGTATCTAAAATTCCTCTACAAATTGTCAATGCTGTATTCGCTGCTAGATCAGATAGCTGTATGCAAACTCTTCGTAATAGGTGTAAAAGTGGCTGATAACTTGATGCTATCAATGTATCAATAAGTTCTTGTATATTTGCTCCTTGCGCATGTAAGTGTGCTGACCACAATTTTCTTGAATTAACAGTTCTTTGTACTTCATCATCATTTAGAGGTACTTTTGTTTGAATTGGAAACGGTAATGGTAGTAACTCTGAGAAGATTAATAATCCTGGTATAAATCTATATGGGGCAGTCGTAACAAACCGAACTATTTCGCCGACTGTCAATGTCCATAATGATTTATTTGGCGATTCATTTTCACTCGCCTCATCACTGACCGGTTGTGTATAAGCAAGCAATGTTTCAACAATATCTTTACAGACTTTACGTGCATAAAAATACAACAACGATGATGGAGGAAATGCAAACATAAGTGTATAAGTACGTAGGAGAATCGGAATAGCCGTCAAATCCTTGAAACGTGTATTCCTGCACAAGATCACCTCCGTCAACATTCGTCTTACAAGTCTAACACATAAGTAAACGGTTGCAACTATTCGTGCCCCACGGCTTGACACAAATGTCGTAGTATGTAAGTTTGGTTGTTCATAATGATCACATATTTTTGATAAAATCATCGTCAAATTTGCAACGCCATCCCTCGAGTATAACTGTAATATAACGTGCTTGTACTTAAGTTCTATATATTCAATTGGTGTATCAGTAGGCCGTACATCTTCATGCGGTGCAACACCAAGTCTATGTAATATTCTTAGTGCTGTAACAAGATTCTCAGGAAATTTTGTAATATCATCTATTGATTTTTTAATAATTTCACAGAGTGGTGAAATATCTTCATACAGAAATACATTAGGGTTTTCGAGAGGTTTAAGATATAAACCAATATCAACGAGTTTTGAACATGTTGACGGTTCAAACCGCTCACTGTGATTTGAAATTCTTAACAATGTTTTCCCATATGTTTCAAGGTAATGAACATCAGGAGCAAGTGCTACTGTTGTAGCAATCAAATCAATTGCATAACTAACTCCTGGTGATTTTTTTACCCTCTCTAGCCTTGATGCATCATTCTCATTTTTTGGCTCATAATCAATTGCATCAATGAAGCTAAGTAATGGTTCAATTCTACCTGGCACACTCAACACTTCAGCGACAGCAAGTTTACCAGTGTTTGAAAATGTTAAACAATATAATGCATGTAGATGATCGAGAATCTCAGGAGCATTACAGTCACGATTATGTTTTTTTGAAAGATCACCGACCGCATCGATATGATAAACAGTCTGCAGTTTATATGATAAGCAAAGACCAACATACGGTGCACGTGAAAATTGAGCATCATCTTCGCTTGAACACGATTGCAATAAACAACGAATAATTACATTGATAACATCGACATTTTCTGTTAAATAATTTAAGCCATCTTCATGTTTTGAAAATTCAATTAACAATTCAAACATACCACTTGTCACCGTCGAGAAATTTCCACAAGTCCTGTGAAGGACAAGCATCAGAAAATTTTCAAGTAAATTGTGAATTTCAAAAAATTGAAACATAACATGTTCAACATCTCTTTCACGCGAAACCTCAAATTGTGATGATACAGGCAAGAAACGTTTCGGTTGTGACATAGAAAATGGACCGTCTCGATAAATTTTTAATACTTGGTCAAGTAACATGCCGACAGCTTCAATTTCTTCCTCTGAGATTTCAGTACAACGATCTTCATTCTCATCAATAAGTGATCTATTTTCATGCCAAGTTGAAACTTTTTCATCGATTTCACTCAAAATCTCATAGAGATGTAATTTATTCAATAACGAGTTGATTGCAAATTTTGCCCTTGCCGATGGATTTTTTCGAAATATATCCAATAATTTACGATAACATCCAGATGACACAAAGCCATCCACTCCGATCTTCGTTCTTAATGTCGAATCTAACGCTCTTAATATCATTAATTTTATTGATAATGCCATATACTCTGTTTCATAAAGAGTAAACAGCACTCTATGTACATCAATATCATTTTTCAGTAACGTTTCTATTGCACCTGCATGTGAGCAAAATGATTCTACTAGTCTAATTCCACACTTAATATGACGAATTTTGAAACCTGGCTGTGGCTGAGATAATGCATATTCAAAATTCAAACCGACTTCAACCGATTTGATTAGACTTTCAACAACGCGAACACCGTCCGCATAATTTTGATTTGTTACCACAAAACTAACATCTTTTGAATCACGACCTTTTAAAAAGGTATATATCTCAAGTATAAATCCAAATCCAATATCGTGGATGAGTAAAGATGGCACCTTATCAATTGTTTCGACCCAACGTTCTTTTATTTCATCTGGTAATTCATCGAAATGTATTTGTTTAAGCTTTTCTATATATGGTTCAATCAAATTTAAAATTTTTCGTAAATTTTCACCATTTTCAGAGAGATATCCATCAATTTTCACAGTTAATTCTGCTTCTTTCTCAGTTCTTCGTTCATCATCATCATCTTTTAATATTAAATTGTCCTTAATTGCACTCACAAGCGATGGTTTCAAATATTGTTGCAGGTCAGCTGTAAATGGATTAAACAGCTTAATTAAATCATCATTATTGATATAGCCACTATAATCATAATCAAGGTCTGGAAATTGTTCATTTTCATCACAAATTTCTTCATCACTTAATATAGGTTCAAACTGTTCAACATCAAGTAAATCTTCAGCATGTGCACTCGGTGAATTTGATGGAGTCACTTTTGTTGTAGTTACATTTTTTCGTTTCAAATCGGTCTCATTCTTCAGTTCAAGCGTACCTCCCTCAACGTTATCACAAGTTTCTTTTTCATTTTTAACACCATCGGTTTCTGTAACTCCGACAATTTCTTCTTCTGATATCGATTCGACATCACCCGGTGATAAATCTTTTGCATCGCCATGTGGCGTACGGGGACGTTTTGAAACAACAATAGGCGGTGTCCTCGGCCTTTTACGTGGTTCATCACGATCGTATGACGGCTCACGTATCCTTTTGTATGAATCTTGGTGTTTTCCGTACCTATCCCATTCTTTATCCCTATTGTAATCACTTCCGTCCGATCTATCACGATGTCTCGCTTCGTATTCGCCGTCGCGGTCTCTGTATTCTCTAGCATCACGATCGCCACTATGCGATCTCGAAAAGTTTCGTTCACAACGAACGTGTTCTCTTTCGGACGACGATCGCCGTGTTTCACCTCGATCCCAATCGGAATCCGGATGATATGCACGAGGATCTTTCGGTGTGTCTGACCCATAATATTCATGATACTCTTGGGCATATTGTTGTTCTGGAGGCTGTTGATAATTCTGTGCAGCTCCATAAGACACGGTCGCTGGCTGAGAATATTCCATTTGTACAGGAGTCATGTCAACAGATTGTTGTGGTGGCCACGTCGGTTCAACAGGTGGTGCAGATGCCAAAATTTGTGGTTCGGTTGATATTGAAGTCGATTGCGGAGGAATAGCAGGCGTCTGTCCAGCATTTGTCATCTGTTCTGCAATCACTCTTGTAAGTGTTCCGTAAACAGCAAGTGTGATTGTCGTATACCATCCTAAAGAAAGAAAATCAAAGCGTATGTCAAGACAATTTGTTAAATAAAACTCACCTCTCAAAACGAGTCCGTCTGTTGGTATTTGACGTGTATTCGTATCTGTTACAGAACATTCTAAGTGTATGCAACCGTTTTGGTTATATTCAAAACCTCCAAGACTTTCAAACGTACTTGCTCCAGGTTTACCCAGATAATTAACAAAGAACTCGATATTGAATTGGCTTGGATTCGTCGCACCTAACCTCACACCACCTGGAAAATCAGCTTGTACACGAGCACCTAAAGGAATAATTCGTACCTCTGATATATAAACAGGTTTCGTAAACTGTACTAAATCCAAATTAAGCTCCTGGAAAATAATTCTTATTTATTCTAACGATTTGCTTATTCGATATATATATAAAATTTGAAGAATGTTTACGTACTTCGCTATTATCATGAGAAAATGTATCAAAAAACAATAATTCTACTTGATCTGACATTTTTGAGGTATTAATATTTGTAACATACGTTTAACATAACTCTTTTCAAAAATAAAATTTGTATTTACATTTCAAAGTTTATTGAATTGTTAGCCACAAAGAAGTGATTTGTAAAGAAAAATGGTAGCGTTTTTCAGTAGAGGCTTTTCTTTTTAAAAAGCTTTGTATGCGTAATTATTAATAAAAATCATAAAAAGCAATCTTATTCAAATAATAATAATTTGTTCTATTTGTAAATATATACATATATATATATATATATATATATATATATATATATATATATATATATATATATATATATATATATATATATATATCCCAATTTGAATACTAAAGGTAAAGTTAGACGATATATTTAAGAATCGTTTTTAGCGAAATATCAACAAAATGATATGCCTATTTGGATGGAATGACACAATGATAAGAAATTTATCAAAAAAATATATCTTATTTTAACTCAAATGAATTATCACTTCGATACCACAAGATATTTTAAGTGTCAAATAATCATTTATCGTTCATTTTATTCGGTTAAAATGGTTTGTTTTCAATGGCCACGCCATCATTGTTCAAATGTTGTATAATAAAATGTATATAAATGTCTGTCAGCTTCTAAATAAATAAAGTAAATGATAAATTATTCTCATACATTATAAATTCTTGTAATGTTAATTTATTTGTGTGGTCAAGTGAATTTGCCACATCAAACAAAAAGTGAAATAAATTTCATTTCTTTTATTAAGATATGCATTTACACATAACATTTAATTAGTTAGATGAAAATTGTATACATTTGTCAATGTTATTTGACATTAACTATTTACATATTGACACTATATTAGGTTTATTTACATGTATTTATTATCAATGTATTTTATTATTAAAATTTATATTGTGCATACTTGGTAATCATATTAATATATAAATTATAACTATTCTCAATAAAAATCAATTTATAATTAATTTGGTAACTGTTCACTTAAATTATATTAAGCGATTTGTCTTACATAAATTAATTATCACCTTCAATATCAAAATTAGAAACTTATTAGTTCAACACATTTTGTTTTTGTACTAATTTTATTTTATTTTAAAATAAGAAATTTTAATAATAAAATAATTAATTATCAGTTTTTTGTGGGTAAGAAAAATTAAAATATATAAATGAATGTGGGTAATACATTCAAAATCGTATAAATAATGAATTAATTAACTTTTTCACGAAATACAAAAATAATTAAGAATTTAACATAAATTAATTTTCATTTCCAACACCGCAATATGTTACAGTGTTTAATAATCATATATTGTTTACTTTGTTGTTCATAACAAAAGGCTCTGACGATGATCGAATTGCCATCGAAATGCGCATTAGCTCATTATTTTTATAAACAACAAAGTGAACAAAAAGTAATTAATGAACACTTTATAATTCACTTGGATTAAAGTGAATTTGCTAGTTTGAAAACAAACAATAATTCTTATGAAAAATAACATTTAACTATATTTCGTTATCAAGAAATATAAAAAGAAATGATTTTAAAAATAAATGATTAGTGAGAAGCTTCATATAATGAGTCTGAATTTGTGTGAGATAGCACCTACATTATTAGTAAGAGGTCTATTATGTCCTCGATAACTTTATGCAAAATTTCACGTTTACATCAAGTGCGGTATGATTGCATTTCATTGAATTTTTTTTTCTTCACAGATGTAGGGATTTTTAGTTTATAACCTATTATACAATGAGTGTAATTTTAACTATTTTTCTTTATATTTATAGCTTTTATTAGTTAATTTTACGTAAAAAATCGTTTTAAATGTAACTAACTCAATGAAATAACATTTTCAAGTTAATAAGTTCTAGTATGAAATTGAATTTTCTGTGAATATTCTATTGAAAACCTTAATTTTTCTTTTCAAAATAATATATTTCAATATTAATTTTATTATCTCGATAAGAAAATACAGATGTCATCTGCAAATGAATCAAAAGTAGAAAGTGACAAATCTAATTTAATTAATCCACAACAAACATATAGTACTGAAGATAAAACAAAATGGGGTTATGATTTATATCCAGAACGAAAAGGAGAAAAATATAAACCTTCTTGGTCAGAAGTTTTATTAGGAGCAGGGGGGCATGAAAATATAGATAAAGTAAAATGTGAAAGAAATGTATTTTATTGCGTGAAAAATAGTCCTATAGTAAAATTGATGATGAATGCTTTGAAAAAATCAGGTTGTCCGATTGACATCAGGCGTCACATAGCTTGTGAAGTATGTGATCTATCAGTTAGTGGTGGTTACGATCCTTTATTGAATCAAATAGTTGTCTGTCAAAATGTTGCCAAAAGTAAAGGCTTTGTACAAGGTGTGCTTATGCATGAAATGATACACATGTTTGATTATTGTTCTAATAAACTTGATTTTAAGAATATTGATCATTTGGCATGTACAGAAATTAGAGCAGCGAATTTGGCTCATTGTAGTTTTATGAGTGCTTGGGGACAAGGTGATGCATCTCCGTTTAACATACGTGCACGCCATCAAGACTGTGTTAAAACAAAAGCAATGTATAGTGTAATGGCAGTACGGCAAATATCTAAAGAAGAAGCTATCGATGCTGTAGAACGTGTATTTACAAAATGTTATGCAGATTTAGAACCTGTTGGAAGAAGATTGAGAAGAAATTCTTTAGATATGGATAAGGCATACATGGAAGGAGTGTATTTTGGATATGATTGAAGATAATATTATAGTGTATTTGATTTTTTAGAAACAGTAATAGAATAATGAAATGGAAAAATGCAAGTATTGAGTAAAAAAATAGAAACTGACTGATTGCCTGTTTTAAAATAAATTGAAAGTTGTTTATTATGTATTATAAAACAAAAACTACTTTTCATAATATATTTATTTTTATCAGTAATCCTTTTTTATGTTCTTTTGTTTTTTAAATAGCTTTAAACTATTTATTATAATTAATGTTAATACATGTTCCCAATTAATTTTAATAAATAAGTGTAAGTAAGAAAAATTGTGAAGAAAATAGCACAATCTTATAAAAAATTTAATTAAAACACTAGTCATTTAGCTATTTGAATTTTGGAATTTTCAGATTATTTTTAAGTGAAATCAATTACAGAACGCAAATAGTGTAGGTATGGAATTGAAACACAAAAGGCTTATTTCTTATAACTGTATAAAAAAAATAGAAATATATAATAAATAAGTATTTAATAAATAATTAATATTTAAATAATAAATTTGAAATTCATATATTTGTATTTCTTATTAAACTTTTTATTTAAAAAAGTGAAATTTAAAATAAACAAATGTTCAGATGTCATTTTTGAATTTGAATTTAGCTTATTCAATGTGACTGATAATATATATTCTTACAGAAATTAATTAACTAATTTTTCTAATTATTAAATTATTATATGCTACTTTATCAAGAATAATACTTAACATTGCAAAATTATTAAATCTAAAAAATTTGGAAAAAAAAATTAAAATTTGATTACATATCACTAAAAAATAAATGTAGTTAAGAAAACATTATTCATTATTTAACAAGTCTGCTAACTGCTGAACAGAAGCAATATTTTCATACATATATACTTTTGTTTCCCATAGCATATTTACTAAAATTTCATCATTTTTTTCATTCATAGCTACATTGCTTGACAGTTGTGGACTAAATCTAAAAAATGGTACTTCAATCATAGAACACCAGGCTCGAGCTCTATCAACAACTCTGCCGTCAGTGGCAGTTGCCTGTAAAATTTTAAAATAAAATATTGTCTACAAAATTCTCTCTCTCTCTCTCTCTATATATATATATATACACACACACACACACACACAAACGCACCTATGTTTTATCAATTAATAGCTTATAGAATAATAACTTTTTATGAAATTTACAACTGTTTTTTTATGCTAAGAAAAATGTAATGTCTTGACCAAGAAAAGAGCCTATTTATATATCTTCGTAAATTATTAAAGTAAGAGCATATATCACTTTTCAATAAATAAAAATATAACAAGTATTTTCATTTACCTGGTCGATGAGTAAATTTCCAAATTTTGAGAATCCAAAAATCAGTTGATATGTATTTAAAATATTTTCAGGTTCATACACATCGCGTACAAATAATGGTGTAACAGGAATCAATCCAGTTCCTAATGACACAACAAGGGAAATATTTTTAGCTTCTTGATCACGTCCTACTGACTTCATTGCTATATTATATTCATGGATTTCTGTGAGAGCGTCGAGAGTAGGATTATTTGCAATAAGGCCTCCATCTAAATATATACCATGTCCACTAAAAAATATTTTAAAATTTATATCAATTGCATTTTATTATGTTTATATTATTTTCATATACTGATTGTTTTTAAACATTATACGTACCTAAAATATGACGGTGCTGCACCGGTAGCTCTTGCAGTTTCCCATACAAGTTGTTCTTCAGGTAAAGCAGGCGATTTAAATCTTTCATCGCTTTGTAGTAAATTTAATAAATGAAATGGACTTTCATAATTTCTGAATAAATGTAAATCGACAGGTTTACGATCCGCCATTACACCAGTGATCATTACTTTTGGATTTTTAATACTGGTCATTAAAGTAGTTTTACCAAATGCTTCTTGTAGTATCATTTCTAAACCTTCACTTGCATATGGTCGATATCCTTTAAATGCTTTTTCCTTCATACTGAAGTATAAGCACTGACATTGTTTCATGGTTTTGCCTAAGGCCATTCCAAGAGCTAGAATACCACCTGTACTTGTGCCAGCAATCCAATCAAAACAATTAGTAATTGGTTTATTAACTAATTTCTCTATTTCTATTAACATTTGTATCAAAACTAAACCTCGTATTCCTCCACCATCTAAACATAATACACGACCACCTTTTTGACCAGATTGTGAATCAGAATTGCTCGAGATAACACTTAATAATTCATTTAATGAATTTCGATTTTGTGGTCCAAATATTAACGGCGGAGGTACACCATTAAAAATGCCATGTTGTTTACAACCATCTTCACATTCAAACATATCAGAACTGCATCGTTGTGCTCCGACCGAATGTAAAATGTAAAGAATTTTACTCATTTCATTTGACAAAAAACTAGATGCTAAATGACGAGGTGTCACTCCAGCACCGTTTTTAAAATTTATATCAGCGCCAAATACAATTAAAGCTTGAACTAAAGCAGGATTTCCTACTTTAACAGCTAAATGCAACGGACTATTTCCTTCATTGTCTGCTATATCGATATCGACACCGCGGCTCAATAAAGCTACTAGACAATCTAAACGATTTCGAAGTGCCATTACGTGCAAAGCTGTCCGATTATCAAAATTTAATGCGTTGATATTACAACTTTGGTCTATAAGTGCTTCCACTACTTCACGTGATGAGGACCAATGTAATGGGGTTCCACCAGATTTCATATCTTGTTCAAACAATTTTTTAGCATTTGCTTTCATAAAATCACCTACCATTAAAATATTGCTTCAATTATTAAAAAAATGATAAACATATACTGACTTAAAATTACTGTCCAATAAAAATAGTTTTGATTATTGGACGTAAGAATTTTCATAAACGATTAATGTAAGTATTTTAAGTATATACTTAAAATATTTTATTGTTTAAGTCTAAAAGTTATTTAAATAAGTGTGATGTACTGTTTTAATTTATTAAAAATAATAAAAGGGAGATACACTACATTTTGTATTTTTTTATTAAAAAAAAGAAAATTTAATTGAACAAATGTCAATAAAATATTGTACAATTAAAAAAAAAAAAAGTACAGATGATTATACAAATTCCTATTTTGAATAGTTATAATGACAAATAATAAAATATAATTGTCAATAATACTCACTGACATACCCAGGAGTTGACTGCAAATTACTATTTGTTTGAACAGCTGGTTTATTTACATCTGCACCCACCAATAACAATGCTTTTACACAATCAGTGTTATTTTCTAAACAAGCTTTATGAAGTGCTGTATATCCCTCACTATTAACATAATTTAAACATTTTGGTAAACTTTCATTAAGAGCCTAAAAGTGCAATAAAAGCAAAATTTCTCTATACATGTATAATTAGAAATTTATGTCTAATTTTTAAAATATTTTTCATGACTGAAATTATACTGTTCAGTTTAAAAGAAACTTACAAAAATAATTTCTTTACTTGTATTCGCAGCATAATGGAATATTGTGTTTGCTTTATGGTCCAAGTGTTCTAAATCACAAGATAATTCCAATAACAATCGCACGACTCTTAAATTGTTTGTTTTTATTGCAACCTGTATGGGTGATGCACCATCAGAAGTATCAGTAGAATTTATATATCGTTTAATTTTGGAATTTTTAAGGGCATCTACAAAACCAAAATGTGCTGCTAAGTGAGCAACATTCCAAGACTGGTGTTCATTTAATACATCACAAATTTTTTGAATCACAGCATCTGTCTGAATCTATACATATATATTGATTAGTATATAGTATCGAAATTTTATTGTATATGATATATTAATTCTTTTATTACATACTTCTTTTGAAGCATCGATAAGTAAAGGTAATGTATCTTTAAAATGAATAAATTGTATTTCCGCTTCTTCACAGTCATTTGAACGAAATAAGCTGAAAATGCACTCTTATTATTGCTTTGAACATTGTTACTACTTTTTACAGTACCTAAAGGATATCTGAGAGAGTGAGTCAGTGTAAGGTCGATGAAGAACGATTTCATATTTTTCTTTCTGATTACTTGATGTCGGTTTATAAAGTATTAATGCATCTTCACGACAATGTATATGTCTTGAAGAGTAATTTTCAGGTTTTACTACAATAACCTTAGTAGGCGGATAATCAGATCCGAGAAAATTACGGAGAACTACAGAAAATTATTCAAATGAAATATTTTATATTTGTAATAGTAGTATTTTATTTTTCATACCATTAAAAGACGCCGAAATCATTTTAAATATTTGTTTATTTCACAATTTCGATGCTAGATTAAAGTTCAAAAGTACAATCAATAATGCTTAAAAAAAAAAAATGACACTTCGCCTTTGTAATTTGACATTACTCAATTGTAAATGAAATTTAAAGGCGACACACGACAAAGAAAGAAATTAATATCAGCAGTCGACAATTAGTTTATACGCCGAACCCATAGTCTAGAATCTAGATAAAAAGACAATTAAAAATGGCAAGTTAATAAATACACACGCGATATGAATACAAGGAAAGATATTATTTTTTATAAAAATACCTATAATATTTTAAGAAAATGGTCAGTAACATTTTTAAAAAATAGACGCAATTAAATAACTAATATCTATTAAATTATATGTATAGTAAAATATTTATTTAGCAGACTGTGTTTTATCATTTTCGAATTAAACAGACAGATTTATATTAGTAGATCTTCAAGTAATGTTTCTTTAAGTTTGGTACTTCTCCACATATATGCTCCCTGTTTTCAGATTAGGGCATTATTCCACTAAAATTTCATCTTATTAAATACTTAATCATAATTTCTTATTCGTAAAAACGACTAAAAATCTAATGACTATAATTTTCATCCGATTAAAAAAATAATTATTTTAGATATTTTTAAAATAAAAAATTAATCGAATAACAATTTACTAGGATAAAAAATATAAAAAAATATCAGGTTAAGCTTTTTCTTCATAAATGAATTTCTTTGTTAAACATGATTCACCCAATTTCACCGCTTAAAAAAAAAGGATAAAAAGTACGCACAAAACCCTTATTTGTTTTTGAACTGCTTTAAATACTTCCGTGAAAACAGTTTAGAAATTAAAATTAATGCCATTAAACATTAAAAATTCAAATAATCATTTAAAATTCAATGCCATTAAACATTATTTAGAATTTCTTCAAATCATATAATTTTATTTAAAAATATAATTACTAAGTTTTAAATAACTTTTCGTGACGATTTATTAACAGTCATATTCGACTAATGCACAATTTTGTATTTTGCGATTAAATGATTGATGTCTAAAAAAATCCATCATTTATGACAAATGATTAATTTATTGTTATTCTCAGATTAATTTAAAAACGACTAATTTCAAATTAATCGTTTTATCAATTACTTGAAAAGAACAACTAATAAATTAATTAATTTGCAAAATAAAGCTATTAAATTTAAGATGACATTTCAATGAATTGATTATGCATTATTTGTTTTGATACTGTGGCACAATTACTTGAATACAAATGAATTATAATAAGTGCAATCAAGTCATTATTTTAAATTTTTAGGATGTTTAGGGTAATTAATTCATTTGATTATTCCTATCAGTTCATCATTTAAGTATCGATATGTTACTCTAATTTCTATATATATATATATATATATATATATATATATATATATATATATATATATATATATATATATATATATATATATATATATATATGCATGATTTAAGATAAAGGTGATTGGTGTAATAAACATAAAATACTCCTTAATATTATCTAAAGTTTATATTCATATAAACGGCTATAACTATTTACAATTCATTTACTGCAACATGATTTTTTTTATTAATATCCGCAATGAAATCGTATTGTTCTAAACTGATTATTTTCCTTATGCTAAATTCGTTACATTGAGAACATTCAACTAAATTTTTTTGTATTTTGTAATATTGACATTAAAAACTAAATAGTGTTTGCAAGCATGATTTGTTCATGAGTTTATAATATATGGCTGATAAAATATTTATCTAGTGGACGAATAGAAAGGATGGTGCATTGCCTTACATTTTATGTGCATTATTTTTTCCTTTACAATACTTGAAAAGAAAATTAACAAATTCACTTTGAAAGCCTTGTTTCATTTCAAATGATTTTCTTTTAAAGCTTTATATTAAATTAAAGAAATAATGTTGTAAGCTTTGAAACATACTTTTTTAAAGTACAACTTAGTAACGTCAAAAATGTCAATATAGAATATTTATTTAATACAGTCAAAGATCAATATTCTGCAAAATTGGATACAAAAAATAGTAACATTTTGAATAAAAATTCATCACACACTGGAGAATTGTATTCTTATTTTTTTAATAATTTTGTATATATTACTTATACAATATTATATTATTATAAAAGAAATAAATAAAAATTAATGTAGTATAATTTACTTACATCCATTAAGAGCAAAATGCATATTTATAAATATTTACTATTCTTTTATTTTAATTATGCAGAATTTTGACATTGTATTTTAAAAAGTAAATTACATTTGTGTAGTTAAAAAGAATAAGTTTCATTCATAGTTTTTAATATATAGATTTTTATACAAAAAACCTTAATCTATACTAGAAATTGATAAGGCCATTATATGTGAATTTTAGAGAAAAAGTATATGTATATGTATATATGTATATATATATATATATATATATATATATATATATATATATATATATATATATATATATATATATATATATATATATATATATATATATATATATATATATATATATATATATATATATATATATATATATATATATATATATATATATATATATATATATGTATATGTATATATATATATATATATATATATATATATATATCATATAAACAAATACATACATACACTTTCTGTTTTCTGAATGGTAGCAGTTATTATTTTATTTATATTGCCATCATTAGCACAACTGTGAATAAACAATAAGAAAAGTAATCTATACTAAAGTATTTGCATTTATTACAAAAATGATCTCTTTTGTACAGACACTATATAGTTTCTGGTTATATATATCTATATATCTGTATATATATATATATATATATATATATATATATATATATATATATATATATATATATATATATATATATTATATATATAAACATATATAAATACATATACATAAAAACATATTTACTTACAGATAAGATTTCATTAAAAAATTGATAAGTTTGTTTTAATTTTATTCTTAATAGAAAACAAAATAATTTTTTTTTGTACTCATTCAATATTTTCCTAAAAATGTCATTATTAAAGTGAGTTTTACATATGATAATATTATTTACTACTTACCAGAAAATTTACCATTACTTTTTAAACTTTTATAATTATACACTTGCTTTATGCAATGACAGTTATATAGTGAAACTAATAATTGTTAATAATTTAATTGTAAGTAGTATTTTAAGTTGGGCATATGTAATACTAACTTAAAACAGTACATTTTTATTATTAATTAAAACATTTATATATAAAATTCATTTCAAGAAATTGAAAATTAGTGATGAATATATCATAACCATTTGTATGTTTTCAAAAAATTTATAGCATGAGAAATTGTCATTAATACTAATAAAAAATCTGTCATTATCGATTTCTAAATAATTGAAATTAACCAATTAAACTTCAGATAGTGTATACATATGTTAATTAGTGTTCAAGTTTGTATTTATGTGTACATACATAACTAACTTTCAATCTATTAATATTCAAATCAATAAAATAATTTTAAATCTTACATTTAAGTAAATATGCAGAATATATTGAGTTACAACATGGACAGTCATTAATTTTGAGTTATAATGAATAACACACAATTGGTTAATTTAGAATTTATATTCTGAAATAGTTTTTATTAGAGATGAAATGATATTTACATAAGTTGGTGTTAAATACTGCTTGAATATTTTTTTTAAATTATTAACAAATTATTGGCGACTACGCAGTATTAAAAGTATTCAATTATTAAGAGATGAAGTATCAGTTATAGACTAAATATTTACATACTTGTATGAAAATCTGTGTAATGATTGCACTTGTATGTTTTAGTATTGAGCCAACTCACATATAATAAGGCATTTCTAATAAATAAAATGTTTATAAAATTTCAAATTTGCAAATACATTAAATCAATACTCACATACACTATTTTTCTGGTTTAACTTTTATTATCAATTCTATTAAAGTGGACTTGAATTCACATGATAAATGAGATTAAATGCTTAAAAATATTTGTTCAATCCTAAAAATTTCAAATTGTATAAAATAATTATTTAATAAATCAATAAATGTATACATATAGTAGATTTGTCACATACTAAAATTTGTATTAAATAAGATGTATGATTTAATAATTGTATATATAAACGAGTTCTGGTTAATTCATTTTGTTTTCAGTTCAAATTTTATATAATACATTTTAAATATATTTTTTTTAAATTTTACATGCTTTTTTCAATTTAATAACGATTGGAAATTTATTATAAAACATATTTGTCATCATTAAATTTAAATATTCTAAATTATTCACTCTGAAACGCTGTATTAGTATCTGTAATTATTAATATACACAATTAATAATTTCATAGATAATTTTCAATAATAAAGACAATTTCTGGTATTTTAATAATTGCAATAATATTAAAAATGTATATAATGTGAAAATAAAACTTGAACTGATAATTACTGATTTTTTTGATTATCTTTTGAATTAACCAAATCTCCGCTAATATTGAGCAAAATTAAGTGGAAAAGTTTATACAATAATTTGGACTATTCAATCATTTATGATCTATCAATTATATTGATTTACTTATTATCATTTCATACCACAAGTTAGTGACGGATAAGTCTTTCATTTTTTTTAAAAAAAAATATTATTTAACAAAAAATGTGAATGTTACACAGATTTTTCAGTTAAATATTTGAACTTGTTATACAGTGCATGTTTAATGAAAATTAACAGAAACAGTCATTTGAAACAAATTTTGTTTTAACATTTTGTTTAAAGTGTCATTAATTTATCACAAAATGTCAACAATTATTCTCGTTTTGAATAATAATAAATTGAGCACCATGGAAGGAATGACGTGCATTGTTTTTGTATATTTTCTTTGCAAATAAATATACATGTTCTACGATTATACAAGCATTTCCGAATACATATCGTGAACGGATAAATTAATGTGACATAAGCTGCATAAGCGTGATTTATTGAAATAATAATCCCACGAAAATAAAATTATTGTAATGTGTTTTGCTACATGCCAACCAAAAGCAATTTAAAAAAATATAAGCTGATCACTTGATGTAGATTTCTCAAATATAAATCTAAAAATAGACTTATATATGAAAAATATCAAATATGAAAGCATGAAGTAACTAATAGTGATAAATAAATTACATGTAAAAAATTTAATGATGCTATTGTAAAAAGGATAATTAATAAAATTTATACTTCACTAAAAACTAAAATAATAGTAAAATTACACAATATTTTCAGATTTTTTTTATACAACTATTTCATCGTATTGATCTATCACAAATATTCATATCATAAATTTATATACATATACACAAATATCATATTTGTTATAAATTTAAAGTGACTTCAATATTATTCAATTATAACATTAAAAATTGATTGATCCTTTTTCAGCAAATTATTTTTAAAATATATAATTTTACATTAATGTTATATTTTTAAAAAATTGACTGAAGCAATAAGAATGAACAAATTGAAATTTAAAAATCAAATTTTGCTTTATATTTACAATAGGAACATTTAAATATTAAAATATGTTTAATGTACAAATTTAACGAAAATTTGAGTGTACTGAAAATAAAAAATATTTATTGGCCACATTATGATAAAAGTCAATTATTCAATATATACAATTAAAGGTAATATAATGCTGTGTTTCAGATGTACAATACATTAACAATCTATTGATTCATTCAAGTGTAATTGTGCTATAAATCTAATTACATTGATTTACTTTCATTAAATAATTATAATTTATATTTTATACTCATTTTTTTATACTTTTGAAATAAAATAACATTTTAAGAGCATATATAGCATATTCTTACATGGAATAATTCTAATAATAATGAAAAAAAATCAGGAAAACAATATATTTCAAAATTTCACCAGTATTATCAGATAAATATGACTTGAAACAAATATGTACGTATGTTTGTATATGTTCATTTCAGATAAATAATAGATTAATATATATATATATATATATATATATATATATATATATATATATATATATATATATATATATATATATACACACACACATATGTATGTATGTATAAATACATTGTAATACAATTTGTCTTTTTAGAAGAATTATGATTGATTTATAAAAGATGTGGTAAAAGTAATAATTGTTAAAAAAAGAAAATATTTTTTTATACTTTAAATAATATTCATTATACATTGTTTATAAAATGCAAAGTATTCAAATGTACCTATAATTTAAAGTGTAATTCATTTATATTAAGAATACTGGCAAAGTGAGAAATACAGCAGTTAACCTGTTTAATTATATTACATATTGAATGAAACACTATATTTAGTTAAAAGTTCTCAAATTTCAAATTTTCATATGTAAAAAGAGATACAGATTACAATTTATAAAAGAGAATTTATCAATTTCTCTATACATTAAAATGAAAATAGTTGTATATAAATTGTTATTGTGTTGTATGATAGCAAATCACAATTTTTTTAACTTACAAATTAAACTCACATACAATATGTATATATATTTGCACACCCATTTATATATGTACAATGTATACATATTTATCTTTTAAATATGTATTTCTGTGAAGATGTTTGGTCAGAATCATTTTTATTGAAATTCACTTTTAAAATATAGAATTATATAAATTTATAGAATTCTGTAGTGAATATTTAATATGTGTAAGTGTGTGTGTAAGTGTGTGTGTAAGTATGTATGTATGTATGTATGTGTATATATATATATATATATATACACACACACACATACATGTGTGAAGTATACATGCACTTTAATATGATGTTTGTACAATACATGTGTGTGCATATATATGTATGTATGCACAAGTATAAAATATTTATCACATTAAGTCTAGTAAAATATATTGTAGTTTATTCATTCAGTTAATATGAATATAACTTTAATATTTGAAAGTTTATCAGGATTGTATATTTAATATTACAGTTTGATTTATACAAAAGATATTTTATTCAACGAATCTACGATATTTTAATCATAATTTAAAGTTTAATTTTTTTAAGAAACTATATTGGGATTCATTGTATAATCGCAGAGATTGTTGATTTTAAATTCATTATAAATAGAGGCATTTGTAATTGCATTTCAAATTGACAAAAATGTTACTATTTTTTTATATTTTTTTTTTAGTATAAACGTGTGCATCAATAATAAAAATTCATTCTATACATATTCATATAGATAGTTTTTCTTTTCTAGAAATATTTATTTAAGCACATAACTCAACAGGGAATCTAAAATATTAATAGTTTATCAATAAACAGAATCACAGAACAGTTCAATATAACGCGCAATGAGGCCAACGAACTAACGAATTCATATCGTGAGCATGTCTAGACCGTACATTTTTTACCGTAAAAAAAAAAACAACACGTGACGTTGATCGACGCGATAGTCAGTCACTGAATTGTATAATGATTGCGATGTATGATCTGATCATTTTTATTACCCTGAGGAGATTTTTTTCTAGAGTGACCGACAGAACTGTTTTTCACAATGAAAAATAGTCGACTTTTAAAAAATCAAATGTTAATTATAAAAATCTGATTGTGATTTATTTAAGAGTTTATTTTTGAATGGAAAATAAAACAATATCAGTTTTTCTAGAATAGTTTACTTTATTCCAGCATGACGGTGTTCAGGGTACAGCGCTACGCCTTCTACACTGAATATCGAAACATCTGTAATAATATAAATTATTGTGACGTGTGTAAAGAATTAATTAAACTTTTTTTTAGAAACAATCTATCGTACACAACTTACCATCTGGTAAATTAAAAAGTTTCCTCGGAAGGCCATTGAAATATGAGTGTTGTAATGCTGCAGAAGCTCCTATTCGTTTATCGGGATCGAGCTGCAGTAAGGCAGTAGCCATTGCTTCACCATGTGGAGCATCATGTAATCTTGGCCAACATATACCAAGAGGTCTGGATCTATACCAACCTAATCGCTGTAATTTATAACCAGGCAATCGCGTGACACCTGGCCATTCGTCTTCCGTAGGTGTACCTAGCATCTATAATTAGGAAAAAATTACAGTATATAAATTATGTATAATGTGTGTGTATGTGTAAATCTATTTATCTACATATATATATATATACACGAGGGTCGTTTGATAAATATGGTAAATTTATTTATTGTTTAATTTAATTAATTAATTAAATTTTTCAATTTAGTTTTTCTTAATTTTTTACCATACTTTTATACACACACACACACATATGCATCAAATGAATCATTCATCTTAACACATTGTTTGCGGGTGTTTTTCGCCAATCCACGCTGAAAAGCGGGCGATTTTTTTAAATATACTCTCAAAATTATAAAAATAAAATTAAAAATAGAAGATGCATAATTTTTACTTCGCCAAATACCCGTGTTTACACGTTCTCCACACTATACCGCTAATTTGTAAAAACCGTGTTTTGTTGGCTCCCGCGCTCTAGTATGCGAAAGACGTGTTTAGACGTTTCCCGCATACTATGTGTTAATATCACAAGAATGGAAAAAAATGTTCAACAATCATATATTCTTTGTTATATATTAATGCAAATTTTAATAGTCATGACCTCATTGTTAAAAGAAGATATCAGAAATTCATAATTATATAATTTTATAATATTGCATTTTAATGATAATGGCACACATGGCCAACATTTATAAGTTATTACTAATATTTTTATAAAATTATATGGTTTGGAGTAATAATATTTAAATGGTATGTTTTGACAAATATATGTAAAGGATCACTTCAAGAATTATAAAAAATAATAAATTTTTACTGACATTGTGTATTTAATTGATATGGTAACGTGTATGTTAATAAATATTTTTTCTTCTTAATGTTCATTTATAGTTTAATGTATTAACTTACTTTAAAAATTTTGTCTAATTGATCGTAAGTGTCTTTAACTCCTGGAAACGTCGGTACTCCGGTGAGCATTTCAACGAAAATACATCCGACACCCCAGAGGTCAAGAGATGTTGAATACTCCGTGCTGCCCAACAAAACATCAGGCGGTCGGTACCATAACGTAACGACTTCGTGCGAGTAAGTATGACTAGGTACAGATTTGGCACGCGCCAGTCCAAAATCGGCGAGTTTTAGTTCACCAATTTCACTAATAAGCAGGTTTTGGGGCTTGACGTCACGGTGTAGGACTCGCCGTTTGTGGCAGTACGCGAGCCCTCTGAGCAGTTGGAACAAAAATAGGCGGACATTTCGTGGTTCGAGTCCACCTGAATGCCGTTCCATGTACTGCGATAGATCTGTGTGGACGTATTCGAAGACAAACGTAAGTGTTTCGCGTGTGTGAACGATATCGTGTAATGTTACAATGTTTGTGTGCTTGAGTTCTTTAAGGAGAGATGCTTCGCGGATTGCTGTAAACGGTGCACCTTCTTCTTCTTGTAGACGGATCTCTTTCAGTGCTACAACTTGTTGTGTCAAACTGTAAATTTATGCAAAACATACTTATTGTTATACATAAATATCAATTAATAATATTTTTAAATTAAATAATTCATGTTAGAATGCTTCTTTGTTTTTCAATTTTCATTAATTTTCAATTATTGAATGAATTAAATTATGAACAAGTAGAATAATTTTTAATTTAAAAATATTAACAAAAACATGACAATTGGATTATTTTAAAATATCTGATATTTTATATATATAAAATAGTTCCATCTCGAATTAATGTCAATAAATTACTCAAATAATCGTTCAAGTTTGGAGGAGTGTGAGCATTAATGACATTAATTTTGTGATGAAACTATTTTATATATATAGATAGAGAAATTTTGTCTTCGAATTTTTCCGATAATTATGAAATACAAATTTTCTGACCAATTCGTGTCAAGCAAACTCATGGAGGTCATATGAGTGAAATTGTGTTCCATCATTAATGCCATAGAATATGCTTAAAAATAAAATGAAAATAATTAATTAAATACTTTTTGTTTTATTTCCATTTAAACTTCTGAAGCGCTTACTAGAAAACCCTATATAATTAAATGTCATTATATCTTGCTTACGTTTTTCTTTAAGTAAGAATTCAATGCTGATTTCAAAATAATTTATAAATTCTATAAAAATATCTTAATTTCTTCAAATACTCTATCTTTTAATTTTAAAATAGTTAAAAGTGTAATTATTTATTGTTTAAAGTCAAAGTAAATTTTACTCTTTTAAATTAAAATTAATTTGATTAAAAAATAATATTATTAATTTTTTATATTTTTTCGAGAACCATGTTATATACATTTCTTATTAGTCAATATAATCACAAAAATCGTTTCAATCAATTCGAAAATATAACTTTTCAAAACTAGGTTTCAAAAATTAAAATACTAAAAATGACATGCTTTATAACATGATGATGGAAGGTGGTATGATAAAACTAAATAATATCGTTATTCGTTTCGGCACTGTGGTAAATTGTATGTAAATGAATCATTAAGCTCAATATAACAGGATTTTATATTAAAAAGCTGTAACGAAAATGATGCAGCCATAGAACTGAATATTATCAAGTGATTGATTAAGTGGTCATTGAACAATTATAAAATCTTGTAATACTGGATATGCCATTTATTTGCATTTAAAAAAAATCGGATAAAAAATTTGAAGTTTCTCATGTTTTCAGCAAGTTTGAGTAAAATCAGAGGGATTGCTTTATATATACACACGAAAGTAAAATATTTAGTACGTATAAGGATGGATATTTTATAAATATCCACCGGATAATTATTTCAAAGTTATTAAAAAGTTAATGCATTTGCGCAATTTTGTTAACAAAGATCCATTTGTTTCTAATTACATATTAATCAGAATATAAAGTAATATAAATAAAAGAAAAACCACGTGTCACAGGAAATAATTAATTAGCCGTCAATCATTTTATATAAAAAGTAATGTACACTTACTTGCTATAACCTTTAAAAACAGTCGCATATGAACCTTCACCAAGTTGTTCGAGTTTGATGTAGGCTTCTGATTTGCCAAATGGCGAATCTCCCTGCAATTAATGAATTATGTTTCAAATTAAAACTCAGTACGGTTAATTCATTTGTAATTAAGAATTCTATATGTATTTATAACACAAATCTACAAAACATATATGTATGTTAGCAATAAAAATAATTTATTAACTGTTTGTGTATTTTTGTTTTATTCGCATCTTGTATATATATTTCTAAATAAAAAGAACGAGCGGAAAAAGACAAAATAACGAGGTCTGCATAAATATTTAGTTGTATCGTATTAATTTATTGTGAATCTTCAAGAATTACTATAGAGTTAGGAAAGATTTAGAGTGTATGGAAACTGCGGACAACATGCGTGAAATGGATTAGGGATAAAAATTATATTAGTTTAATTATTTTTTGATTAAAAAAGTATATTTTTAATTATCAATAAAAAAATGTACGTATATATTTTTTCATTAGAAACATAATTGCATTGAAGCGATTATAACACTTATTACAAATGAAATTAGCGTACGAGATGATCAAACGAAAGCACACTGATATAGAATATGTTTATTTCATATAAGAAAACATGTAACTATTTTTTATACTTTCTCAAACGAAACCAATAAAAACATTTGTTTTTTAAAGTTAACTTGAACAGTTCGTATATTTGTTTGCTGCAAATATAAATTTGAAAGAAGAAAGTAAAATGTTTCATGAATAAAGTATATTGTTGGAATTCGATATTTAACTGTTTAATGAGTTCTAGATAATTTTAAAGCAACTGGAATAATAATCGTGAAATTAAGATCAGGCTAATCGGATTTATTGTTGGAGATGAGCACAAAATAATGGTTATGGTTAAAAATTAGTTTTTTTAAACACAATACGTTTTTATTTTTGAGTCGACTGTGATTTAAAATTGAGAAATAATAATTTATTTCAGTTTAAATAATGCGTCTATTGATTTTTTTTCGCTTGAAGCAGTGGTTATTAGTTAAATCAAGTTCCAGTAATTCGTTTTATAGTTGAAAGTAAGACTTTAATATGCCGTTTAATAAACATAATTTTCGAAAAGTTTACTATAATTTTATTGAATGTTTGTGAATTTGATTGGAAATTCGTTTTTGACAACAATAAATTATAAATAGGATAGATTTTAAAAGTATAATACTTGAAACATGAGATAAAATAATTATTATTAATAATTTACAAACTGATGAAATTTATATAGAAGTTTTTTCAGTACTTCATAACACTTAAAGTTTCTCCAATTAAATTTTAGTTTTTAAGATTGTTTTTTTTTAGACAGATTTTCTTTGCAGTAAATTTTACAATCGCTTGAATATTATTATTTTTACTGATATTACTTGAGATGTTCGAATCGAAAATAATGAACGTTATTTATGAATAAAAAATTATGGGTTATTTCATTTTTACACATAGTTGTATAAATAATATGTATGCATTTTTGTTCTATTATTAGATAAAGACAATTTTACTTTAATGATTTCTTTGTTGAACCCATTTATCATATAATTATAACAAGATTTTGGTATATAATAGTTTTACAAAATATCGTTACTTTTTAATATTATGAACGGTTTCAGATAAGTTAACAATATTCTTTTGAATTCATACAACAGAGATCAATATTTCACAACTAAATTAATTAAAATATAGTAGGATCTACTCGAACAAAGTTTTGGAGGCAATAGAGTACTCTCCAGAAGTACTGTAGACAAAGGAACATGCTAGAAAGACCTATATACTCTACTATTATGCGCTCTATAAATAAGAAGGGTGCTTTTAGTCAATAGTTGTTACTTCGTGGTTAGACAATATAGTTAGTTGGATGGAGTTTAATGAGACATTTTGTGTATATTTGTGTACGTATGTGTGTATGTGAGCGTATGTACCGTGTAACTGTCAAATAATGCCAACGATATTATTATCGAATCCAATAAGTGCGTGTAATGACGAAGAAACAATTTTGTAATTATAGAAAAAGATGGTTTAAAAATCTAAAATATAAATTGAATTGTTAACAATGTACATACACAACAACAATTTTATTTACAGTTCATTTTTAAATTATAATAATCTTGTATATGAAATTAGTTTAATATAAAGTATTAAATGTAAAAAAATCAATAGTCCAGTTTCTCGTTAGAGATATTGGAGATTTAATGACTTAAATAGCAGTATTGTCTTTATTATTATTGAGAAAATAATCAATCAATGATGCTTTAAATAATTGTAGTAGAGTATAATAGATTAAAAATTATATGAATATGTTAAAATATCAGTATCAATATCTGCTGATGAAAGGGATCGATTTTATTGTACAAAAATTCCATCTGCAATTAAGTAAGAAAATTTTACAGAACTTTTGAATTAATGTATATTTTATATGTTAATCAATAACATAGTTTTATATAATATTCGAATATATGCAAATGTTCACCTTATATAGTTAGCGATTTAAAATTAAATATTTTTTTTTAGTAAAGCATTGTTATTTTATTTTCATTTCTATTTATTTACTATTCACTACTGAAATATATACTTTCACTTTTACTTTTATATTTATAATTACATTTTAATTATAATTTTTAACTTAGTATTTTACTTAATCGAATAAAATAATTTACTATGAAAAGATACTCCTTCCCTATTAAAATATCTTATGTAAAGGGTTTATATTAACTTACTCGACATATTTGTTTTACACAGATTTAAAAAAGCTTATTTGATTAATTGCATTATATGTAATGTTATGCGAATAATTGATACTTGGTACATTTTATGAAATTAATATAAAAATTACAATTATGGTTTGGTTTTGTAAACATTTGTATGATAAACATTAATAGAAATTCTTGATATTTTTTTGGAATATATATATATATATATATGCATTATATTTATGTATAAAAATTATGACAATATTTAGTAAAAAAATCAAAGCACTTACCCCGAATGCTGAAAAACGTTTGGTTCGGCGATGTGACCCATTGTTATCCGGTTGATGTAAAAGAACTTCACTTTTCGGTCGAGGCGGTTTTCTGGGTCTTAAAATGACTCGTGCTTCTTCACGTATGTCTTCATCTAATAGTTTACTATCAGACGACACAGATAGTTGTCGGTGTACACGTTCGTGTGTGAAGTCTGTGACATGTATTTACTTATCAAAAATAAAAAAATACATTTATTTCTTACTATGAATTAAAAATTAACATTATTATTAAAGTAATGGAAGTAAAGTTCATGTTTTGGTTGTTTTTATTTTCGTCGTATTATTTTATTTAAATAAACATTTCGATATATCACACTGTTCGAGTTTTGAAAATGATCAAATATTTAAATTGACTTAAAAAAAGTGTAAAGTACATAGACAGCAAATAATCGATACATTTCAATATAATGATTTCGGTTTGTCTGATAAACCAATATTTGATAATATTTCCGAGAATAACAATGATTGTCTTCAAAACTAATTGTAACAAATATATAAATATTGAAAACAATAAATGAGTATCGATAATTTGATATTTCATCACGTTAAAAATATGAACATGTTTTTAAGAACGAAATATTTGAGCAATGTCTTTCTTTTTTAATTGAAAATCATCAAATAGTCAATAATAATAATTATATTTTTAGCACGGGAAACTGAATAAACATTTAATTTTGAATTAATTAATCATCCGCGAAAAATCAATATAGGTCAGTATCACTCTAAAAAAATATGGATATCATATAATGAATTCGCAAGAATAACATCAAATGACAGCTGTTATTCTTAGAGATATTTGATTGTTTAATTGACTTTTAAAAGAATGTTTTTATGAGTTGTTACTATTTTAGAATAAAAGTATTACTTTATAATACTATAAGTTTTTATAAAAGTGTTTAATAATTATTTTTTCCTTAACTATTTCAATGCTATTTTATTATTTGTTCAAATTATAGTATTTTAAAAACAGTGTTCAAATTATGTATATTCATGTTTGTGTATGTATATATATGTTTATATATATATATATATATATATATATATATATATATACACATATACGCACACACAAACACACACACACACATAATATTTAATAAATGCTACGTCAATAGTATTGATTTCTAAAGAGGAAAATAATTCACGTACTTTAATAATTGACGAATAAGTGTCGAATAACACAACAGCCAATTTGTTTGTAAACCTTGGATTTTAGTAAAACTATAATAATACACTCTAATGGAAATGTTGAAATACATCCAGTTACATATATTGAAATAATTGATTTTTATGTGATTTTACTATACATATATATATATATATATACCCTCAGTTTGGATATTTGTGTAGAAATAATATTTTTCGAAAAAATGAACTATCCCCCCAACATTGTGGGGGGACATACATACAAGATATTGAATAAGTGTTCAATAATTATTTATTGTTTATTTATCTATAAGCTGATGATGATGGCATCGACTTATATATAAAGAAAGTGAACAATATATAATTATTGAACACTTATTTAATATCTTGTAGTGTTGGGGTGATAGTTTATGTATGTGAAAGTGAATTTGCCATAATTTCAAAACAAATAGTTAAAATTAAATGTTATGAAATATCGTTTTTTAAAAATTATATATATATATATATATATATATATATATATATATATATATATATATAACGAATCGTTTTAGAATGTAAGGCTACAGTTTATTTCACATTTCCATACTTAAATTAAAAATGGGAATTTACTTCCATAACTTTCTATTATTGATACGTATGTTTTTACATTAAAAATTATTCTTATTGGTGTAAAATGTAATAGTTTTTCATAATACTGTATCCTTGATAAATATTTATAAAAGTGATAAACTAGCGTTGTAATGCGTATTTTTAAGAAACTAATCTGATCCAGGTCTTTTAATATATGTGTAAAATATGTATAATATATATATATATATATATATATATATATATATATATATATATATATATATATATATATATATGTATGATAATTAATATATATATATATAACTTTTACACGTACTGTTTTATATAAAATATTGTTTATTATGGATTGTAAATAAACAAATAATTCGCCATATAATTATAGGTGAAAATTTTAATGAATTTTTGAAAAAATGAAAAATTAACAATAATTAATGGCTTTAGGTAATACTGTATGGAATTACCAAATCTGGATTATTTAAAATTTCGTCTTTAATATGGAAAAAGTTAACGCATTGTTAGGAATCTGTTTTCCTAACAAAAATTATCAATTCATGTTATAGCTGTTTTTCAATATTTTGCTAAAATAGTAAAGATGGAAAACTGGTGACATAGATACAGTATGAATTGATGAAAAACCGGAAAATAGAATGAATTTATTATTGATGAATAAAAATCATAGAAAATTATTTTTGTAGTGAAATTAATTACTTTATATATTTCAAAATAAGTTTCAACGACTATATTCTATAACAGAGTAAAATAATCACTTTTTTGCTATCGTGCGTCTATAATATTCAATATTTGTTCGACGATTATTGAAGTGTCAAAACAAATTATCGCGATATATAACACTCTGAATAACTATAAACTTATAATTAAAATTGAATAAAATACAACATATAATGCAACTTTAAGGTTTCACATTATAAAATGTTTAATAAACTTTCGATAACAAATTTAATTATGTACCGTATCTCAGGTCTCCTTTTGCGGAAGGTATGTTTCCATTAGGCTCTAATCTATCCAGGAACTCATCACTATATCCATTGTATGGCAGTTTATTTCGAGGTGTATCCTCAACTTCTTCTTTGGAAATAGCTGTAAATAAAAAATGTGATAAATTTCAAAATTAAATTCCAATGTTTTTTTTTTCAGTTTGTACAATTTTCTGATAATTAATTATTCCTATTGAAAAATAAATTGTTTTAATTATTTCAAACAATATTTTATTATAGAAATTAATTTAACATACATCGCAGGCAATGAGAGAAAATGCAATAAGATTTATGGTCAATCTGTAATGAAATGAAGAAAAAATACAATAGTTATATTATTGTTATTGATATTTCATGTATAAATATTTAAATATATTTATTAATGAGTTCAATTTTTCATTTTCCTTTCTATAAAATCATACATATAATAGTTTGTGTACTCTCTAAATAGAATATGAAACCAAAGATAAAAGATAATATTTTTCGTCAATCTTGAAATATAATTAATAAATATTTAAATTAATAAGATAACTCGTATTTTTAAAATAAAGTTGAAATAACAACCAAGAATTATAATGCATTTTTTTTGTAATATATGGTCTACAATATTGTATTAACGATATTTTAAGAATTACATTTTGCGTAAAAAGAACAGGAATTATCTACTTAAAAAAAATATTTAATTTCTTTCATATGTTTTTTTCTAGATTCAAAATTAACAATCAAATACATCAAACAAATTTTAGAGAAATGTTGAAATAAGGGTTCTATGTCTAGAAACACTAAATGAATACAAAAATATTAGAATACATACGAACTGAGCAAAAAACTGAGAACTAAAAATCAAAAAGTATCAAAAGTTATTTATATATATATATATATATATATATATATATATATATATATATATATATATATATATATATGTAACATGATACTTCTAGTATTAAATAATTTTGAATAATTGCTTTCTTTGCTATTCAGAAGTTTTAGTTTCTCCTTTTGCGAATTTATTACTTTAATTTTTATGTATTAATGATCCAAGAAACTAATTTAAAAAAGTTGTACTAAACTAATCTACGAAGTGAACTAAAAGAGATTCTCGAGAAGATATTACCTTATAATTGATTTATTTATTTATATTTCGACATTAAATATACATTATTGGTGTACAATATAAAACAGTGATTATCATTGATTTAAGATAATGAAAAACTACTATGCGAGTTTAAGAAATACTGGAGTTTTAGTTTTAATTTTAGTCTTTATTTTATTCTATGAAAATGACAAAAAATGCATTATTTTTTCGAGATATTAAAATATGGCATGTAATTCATAAATAAGCAATTTATTTGTGAAAAACGATTCGCCTACTATGAATGACGATGTCAAATAAGAGGGTAGAGCGCAGTTGGTTAATTGATAATTACTTATCGATGTCTTCGTAAATTCATTTACGAACATTTCCAGGATGCTATGAGAGAAAACATATTAAAAGCAATTAATTTCTGTAGCTTTTACGTTTATTACATTCACACTAATATTACATATATATATATATATATATATATATATATATATATATATATATATATATATATATATATATATATATACATACATACATACACACACACAAATTTAATAAGACATATATAAATATTATAACAATTTAATATTACAAATTATTGATTAATGTCTATTATTATATAGTCGATGAAAATATATATTAATTTTTGCGTTTTAATTAGTGCACAAGACTAAAATATAATTAAATTTAAAATATAAACATAGTACTATTTTATTTATTCATTTTTTATTGCATACAATAGAGATGTTTTTTTAATTATTTTGGTAGATTTAATTTATTTTGTATATACATACACATACTTACATCATATATATATATATATATATATATATATATATATATATATATATATATATATATATAATGTATGCGTGTGTATGTGCCACTTTAGTAATATGGCAAATTTATTTGAATACAAATAAGATTAATTACTCAATTAAAAATTACAAGATTTTGTACGAGTATTTAGAATCTCTTATTCGTTGATGCGCATTTCAATGATCATACTAAGCATTGTGAGAACGCTACATTTTAAAATTTTTCAATAGATTTTATAATGCGTTATTCTGACGATCATAATGTAACTACTGAAATGTGCATCAGAAAATAAAGAGAACAAGAAGTTATTATTAACTATTTCTAGAATCTTGTAATGTTTAGGCGAATAATTCATTTAAGTTTATCTTGTATTTAAAAAATATCAAACTATATAAAATAATCAGTGAAAAAATTGTAGATCTGAAAAGTAATTTTTAATCTGTCTGTGAACTCTACATTATGATTATTACTTTCTTTGACATTTACAATACATTTTATCTAATCAATATTTGAAAGATATTATCAACGACATGCAAAGTTTTATAATTTTAAATTAATTTTTTAGTTACTGTTTTAATACAATGCTTCAAAGATGGAAAATAGTGATAGAGAATAGAGGCACATTTATATTTTGGATTCATTGTTATGAATTGGATATTTTGTAAATGTCTGATAAACCGATTGTTACAATGACAAAATATCATAAATTAATGATTAGCAGTCTATAAAAGGGATACCAATCATGAGAAGCGATGTATATATTAAATTTTAATTACAAAATGACATAAATAAAAAAAAATATTTTTAAGAAAATGTCAATGTACAATGATGAGTGATACAGATTGTGAAGAATTATATTTATAATATTTTATTATTAATATCATGTAAAAATATTTTATAAGAATTTTAACTGATATAGATCAATTAAATACTTACACAGTCTACCGAAAGAATGTGATAATCTTTTCTTTAATTTTTGAACGCGTGATAACGCCCCGCTTTTTTTTTCACGCATGGTAACCACAGGCAGTCCACCGGGATGGCCCACGGCTCCACCGCCTGCAATAAATAAAGAAAACATTAATTTTATATATAAACATCATACATATACCTACACACACCCATATTTATATATACCATCATGAAAAATAAAATAGCCGAGATGGACGAGAATTGGAAAAGCAATACATTTCATTATTTTCTGATCGATTTAATAGTAGTTTAGCAATTTTTTTATAAACTGAATGTTCTATTGAATTTCTTGGAAAATCGACCGAGTAAGAATTATCTAAGTAGAAGAAATTGCATAAAAATTGAACTTGAAAATAAAATATAATATAAAATTAAGTGTGTTAGAAAGTTTTTAAAAAAATAACGAAAATTTAAATTGAATAAACATTGTGCATATTGGAAAAAGAAGCATACATTTAAAGATTTTCTAAATGAATATTATTTATTATTCGATACCACCCGTTGATCAAAACTTTATATCGAAAAAAAATTATTAAAATGCTTTATACATATTGAAAGACAAATTTTAAACATGAAATGTTCACGAAACATCACGACAAATGCTCTGAAGGCACGAAAATCTGAAGAAAACTTAACAAAATATTATAATACTGGACTTGTGATCCTATAGTAAAAAAGTATATATTTATTTATAAATTATTATGTATATGTCAAGTGATAATATGAATAAAAGTATCAAAGATATTTTACAAAAATCAATAATTATTCATTTCATTTGGGATAATTTCTAAAGAATTGATCAAGTTCTGTAGAGTAAGATAATCTCTGTGTAAAAATCATCAGTAAAAGTTACTGATGTTTTGAAATATGATATTACGAAATAAACAAATAATAAAACTATTGTGTAAATAAAAAGTAATATTTTTCCATTACATTAAAAGGAAATTAAGAACAAACTTTATTTTAAAATATTTAATACATTTCGAAATTAATACTGTACATTTATAATTATTTAATTAGATTGAATTTAGCATAATAAAATTACACTTAAATTTAAATTATTATATTGCAAATGGCATGTGTAGTATTAAATAAAATTAGTCAGATAACTGAAGTTTGAATAGTTTTCTATGTTGACTTTATAATGGTCTTAATAATAACTACATTTACCTTTAAAATAGGAAATCAGTTTGTTATCATTATTATTAAAAGTAAAAAACAAAAAACAAAAAAACACTTAATTGATAATCATTAATTGACAAACCATAATTTTCAGTTAAAAAGAAAGTAAACTAATTGTATTGATTACAGTATATATTTTTTTAACATCCACATATTTATTGGTGAATATTTAATGAAATATCTTTTAATGTTTTCAATATGCTTCTAAATGTACGCTTATGAACTAAGTATTTATAAATTTTTAGTTTATTCAATGTGTGTCTATATTCACCATATATTTATTTATGATATAAAATTTAGTTGCACTGTTTGATGCCGAAAATCAAATTAATGGCCAATTTTTTTAAAATATCTCAATGTTCTGATTAAAAAATATTTTCAATTTAAACTTTGCATAAAAATTCAACAGTGGATATACATTACATATATATTGTTAATTTTTAAAATTATCTTACTTGAAATTTTCATTTACAATATTTGTATATCATTAGATTAAAACGAAAAAAAAAATCACTGTTGTGCCTTTGTATCCTAAAAGGACAGTATGATTCATGTTCTGTACAATATTTCACTTGATTAGTCATATTACTTTTAATGATATTAATTTAAGGAACTATGAATCGTGTATTTGATTATAAATTCATAAAAGGTAAAGGTATGCCAACCTTGATAATATATACAAATCAAGATAATGATAAAAAATATTTTTAATTCTTTTAAAAATAAGAATGAATAGCAAAATGTTTGTTACTCCGATAATATGTTACAAGTTCAACGAACGCCTGCTAGATGGAAGTATCAAGTAACCGTTTATAAACGTTTTTCATTGGTTGATAGCATCTTCAATGATTTTTTACCTTTAAAGTTTCTCACATTTTATTAATATACTATTTATATTTTTTATAAAAAAACATGTGTATTTTTTTCTTCATTCGATTTCCAAATAGGTACTTAAATATTAAATTTACTCACCGGTTAAATTTCATATAAATATTAGCTACTTTTTGGAATATGTGATAAAAATCACCAATTCTGCTGTAATTAGTTTTTTTAAAGTAAATAAATATGAAGGTTTCTTAAAATGTAGTATATGTGTGTGTATGCATTGTATGTATGTATGTGTGTATATATATATATATATATATATATATATATATATATATATATATATATATATATATATATTAAAACAAATTGTTTTTAACCAATATTTATTCATAAAAATATGTAATTTTGGTCGTATATTTTTTTAGAATTCAGTAATGCAATCTTTGAAAACTTTAACTTAATAAGAGTTCATAGTATGTATGTTTTCATAAAAAAATACAATTGCACAAAAAAATTAAAAAAACAGTCAATATTTGATATACATAACTATTTAATTAAGTAACAAAATCTGAAAGTTAGTAGTTATATTTTGTATCATGAAATACACATTAAGTAAATGTTAAGTGTAAGAATGTCTGAATCATTCATATGACTAAAAAGTATGTATGTATTATGTAGATATATCCTATATTACTCATTACACTTAATCATTCAATTCAGACTTTCTTTAGCTGTACTTGAAGATGATACTACCGATATCGAAAAATATATCTGAAGAACATTAATTCCGTAGAGCGTATGTAAAAAAGTTATAAATAAAAGTTATTAAAGTATTTTCAAAAAATCGAATACTCAGAAATATTTTTCTATAAATCATTAACGTATTATTTATTTACATTAGTAAGAATCAGTAGAGAATAAGCTGGCTTGTAAGCTATAAACTACAATATCCGAACATCTCTTGAATGAATAATGGCCGATGGAAATTTATTGTTGTATCATAATATTAATTATCTAATCACCTTGAAAATGCACCTTTGGAAAACTTAAATGTTCTAAAACGTAACAGAACATGTACGTTACTAGATTGACAAGTTATTATTTCTAATATACAATATTATAGTATTATCGCAATTATTAGGTTCTTTTAACAAGTTATATTTATTTTAATATATATATATATATATATATATATATATATATATATATATATATATATATATATATATACATATATGTATATATATATATATATATATATATATATATTATATATATATATATATATATATATATATATATATATATATATATATATATATATATATATATATATACATATATACATATATATATATATATATATATATATATATATATATATATATAAAATTTTCTGTTAATTTTCGTAGGTGTTATTGAGTACAATAATTATAAGAGTATATTGAAAATATGAGTAAATGTAAACAATTTTAGTTAAACTACTAATTACATTGCCGAATATAAAGTACGTAAAATTAACATAAATGCGTTTAAAAGCTGAATAACTGCTCTCATATAATATTCCATAAAATATTGAAAACGTATTTCTAATAAAAGCGAATATTTTTAAAATTTTGCACAGTAGTGTATGAATGAGTGTGTGTATATATATTCGAACTAGTAGCTGGAAATGTAATAATTGGTTTAATGAATTGTAAATATATGTAAATACGCACATATCCATGATTATAATAATTGATCGATATTTTTAAAAACACTGACGCAATAGAAAATATATGAAAAATAAATATTTTTTTTTGCAATTTACGTAACTACCATTTTTTGAATCGTACAAAGATAAATATTCATTTCCTTCAAATTCATATATATATATATATATATATATATATATAGAGAGAGAGAGAGAGAGAGAGAGAGAATTAAATAACCATTAATACACGTTATTGAAATAGTTGTTAGTAATATGAGGGGAAAATAAATCAAGTGTATTAAAATTAAGATTGGACTTATGAACTTATTACAAATCGTCAAATTCAAAAATTTAGTGGTAAGGTTTAATATAGCTCATTTTACACGTTAAATTACTTTTTTAATATGCGTATGTTTTATTAAAACATAATTTTTGACTAATGAGAATAAATCTATTAATGCAATAAATGATTCTTTTCTAGTTAAATAAAAATATAGTTTGTGTGAAAATATTTACATAAAACACTAAATATTTTCATTCAGAATAATTTTCTTTTATTTATGATTTTTTTATTATTGTTGGTTCTTTGAAATGTTTGAAAAAGTTGTGCACGTAATATATTTGTCAATAAAATATTCTGCTAACCACTTGACTATATATAAATTACTCTTATCTAAAACATTCCAGACAATTACAGTTTTAATGAAAGATGACACATAAACTTTATTTCAATTCACGACGCATTACTCAATATTTTAATGGAATAATTGAGAAATATTATTTTTCATAATAAATAATATAAAATGATATTTATATTATATTTATGTGTATATACACATATGTCTATTTATATATAATCCAAGAGTAGATAATAACATAAAGCAAATCATTAATGATTAAAATTATATTCTTGGATAAAAATGAAACTTTATTAAGTCCAATTTCTGTTTTAGTCTTTGCTTTAATAAAAAACATTATTTTAATTCTTGAATGTTTTTCTTAAAAGAATTTTCTCTTTCTTCTGGTTGAAAATATTGATACAAAAGAAATTATATAATTTCAATGTAAAATGTACACTTTGGTAGTGAAAAATGATTAATTAATTTTTTTTATATTTCGTGAAAAAGAAACACAATGAACAAAAATTGATTCTTGGTTAATAAAATTGTATTTTCTAATAATAAATATTATTTTTTATCAGAAAATGGTTATTTTCTGTCTAAATAAACAAAATTTAGTAAAAACGATTGCGTTTTAGTGAATTTTAAAATTTTCAATTTTTGACTTCTAAAAAAGAACGACCTATGGTACATAAAAAATCATGAAAAATTAAAATGTACAAAAATTAATTTTTT
Source organism: Neoneuromus ignobilis (assembly GCA_029203775.1). Taxonomy (NCBI): domain Eukaryota; kingdom Metazoa; phylum Arthropoda; class Insecta; order Megaloptera; family Corydalidae; genus Neoneuromus; species Neoneuromus ignobilis. The sequence goes on along the minus strand of CP092089.1, from coordinate 36,656,890 downwards.
CGTTTAAAATCAAAGATTGGTCACGAAATAAAGAGTCAGAAATTAAAATCATATTTTTAAACAGAAAACGAGTTTTATTTACATAAATGCTAACTTAATTATTCAGTCAATGCTTTAATTAAAAAATAACCATTGTTATTTTCGTATTAAATCTATCTACAGTCAATTGACATTTTTTTAATTGAAAGTATTTTCTTAGAGCCAATTACATATATTATATCGATTTTTTTTTTAATAAATATTTTAAAACAATTTATATTTATTGAAAACATGATTTAGCTAATTAGCTACTACTTTAAATAAAAAAAAAAACTATTTTCATCTGTGGAAACAAATCTCATTTTTTACAGAAGTAATATATTCAAGAATAGAACTAAATATTTTAAATGAAAATTTATTTCTTAATGAATGTAAAATAATTTCATTAAATTTCGTAAAAAGATCTAAATGATTAAAAATCGGATTTCGGCTATTAACGTGGCATTCACATGTCCAATTTTTGTACCTTATCATTTGAAGCTAAATTTTAAGAAACAATTGCAAAACATCCAAATATATTGCAAACACTCGAGTTATAAGTTTGCGAATTAAGTTCCAAAATGATTTGTAGATGTTTTTCATTCACAACAAGATTAGGATTATCCAAATCTTCCTCGGAGATTATTTTCAAGATTCATATCAATCTAGTACTGGTTTTCGTAATTGGTTACTTCCTTGAATTCCAAACAATGTTCAATGTAACCACAATTATATATGTTGTGTCTAAATTTAGACACATACAGAAAATAGTATCAAAATTTTGTATAGACATGTGAAAAATAGAGATAATTAATTTAACTTCGATAGCTTAAAGGTAATTGAAAATGGTAAATAAACATGTCAAATCAAAATATCAAATCATTATTAATTTCAACATATCTGGAATTCGAATATTTTTTGTGTAACCAACTTATAATAAGAGTAGATGTGTGTAATATACAAATTCTGTATCACATCCATTATCACTTAAGTTGCAATGGTTTAGTGCACTGTTGTTGCAATTGACATTTAAAAAAATCTACATTACACAGTCTCTTATACTTATTGAAAATCATTTTCATTAGTGATTTTTAAATTATATTTTATATTTATATATATATATATATATATATATATATATATATATATATATATATATATAAATTATATATAAAAATCATAGATAAATTGATTATCCACCCCAGTTTTCGAAAGGTCTTATTCAAGAGCCTTTATAAATTTTATTAAAATACCATTTATTTTTCGAATATTTCAAAAATCAATTTCCCCTTTCTATTATATTCTATGTCTCTTCATTTTCGTTGCTATATTTATCAATGCACTCGTTTAATACGAAAAGTGCAGTCAGGTTTTTATTCGTTTTGATATAGACAAATTCACTTTAATAAAAATAAATCACTCACAGAAACACCACTAGATCTATAAAAGTATTCAATGATCATTTACTATTCATTTTATCTGTTGACCCAGATTTTGCTGTGCATATCATTATCGTTAAAGCAGTGAATTATTTATTTTTTATAAAATCTTCGAAGATTTTAATATAAAACGAACAATACTTGATTATTGAATATTTTACAAATTTTTGTCATTTTAGAGCAAGTGATTCATTTATGTTAAAGTATAGTCAGGTATTAATGCAAGTAATCGCTTATGATAATATTCAATAAAACTCGTATACAATTAATAACTTCTTGATAAATTAGTATATAAATTTAGACAGAGCAGATTAAGTTTCCTAGTGAGAGAAAAAATAATTTTTTGAATTCGTTTTCTTCCGAAAAGTCTATATGAATAATAAAAATATAAATTAATAAGTCACTAATGGTAGTTACACAAAACTCATTACTACTACCTATGAATATGACTGTTTATCTGGAGATTGATTTAAAACAATGAAGATTATTTTGATTTTACATATGTTTCCTATTTATAAATGGAAATGTATTTGCATTCAAAAATTTAGAATGGATGTGAAATTGAGACTTTTTAATTTGTAAAATATATTGTGTTAATAATTATTTATATATATATATATATATATATATATATATATATATATATATATACATACATACACGCATACAAATAAAAATAGTAAAAGTATCGATAACGATATTAAAACAATGAAGAAATTCATTGTTGTCAGTTTTTGGTTACTCATAATTGAAATTAATCAAACAATTGTATCTAAATGTACGTTAATCTGCATATTTTTCCATTCTTTTCCATTACATTATGATTCATCACTTTAATCTGTTATCTAAACAATAAAATATATGTTAGAATTATAGACGAATGATAAGCAACAGTAATAAAGATCATCTTACTGTTGGATGTATTTATAGTGAGTGATATTTTTTTAAAAACATAAAAAAATGATAACGTGTTAGGAATATTAAAGGAAGAGAGAAACATGATCAATATGGCGGTAATTTATGATGTAGTTTTTCAACTTTTATTTAATACTTATAACTTAATTGGACATATATTCCATCGTATATTAATCAAAAAAACTTTATGTTAGAACAATAATAATGTCATATAAATGAAAAATACTACAGATATCCAATGTAAACAAAATATTTTGATACTAACCAAGTCTGGATTTTAAATGTAAACAAATGGCCGACAACAAAATGTTTTTTGAATGAACTATAACCACATTTCATTTAATTTTTCAAACACAAAACAACACAAATTGTGTACTTGTTCACTTTTAACGCAACTGTTTTTTCTTCACTGAACAATATAAAATATCGAATGAATTAACAATTATTCGACAGAATTTCTAATTTGAAAAATTTTGATTCGGATACAACAATACAGATTGGGAACAAAACAACACAAAACGGACGCGTGAATATGAAATTGATTCACGATGACGTACGTTCACATAATAGAAAAGTTGAAATCTGGTAGGAAAAAATAACCACAACTATCTATATAAATAAAGTAATACTGTACACACACTTGTTTTTACTGATATTAAATTCAATGACTCGCTATGAATCATAGCAATCAGACGGTTGACATCAGAAATAATGTCGATACACTTATTCACTGGATTCAATGACACAATAAAACCGTGGGTAGAATCACAATTTCAACATTCTTATCGGCACATTTAACAACAAAAACGTCAATTAGACGCCGTTCGTCGCATGGCGAGAAGACTGATTTCTTCCTATACGTCTTGTACATGCATTTATTGATCACGTATCGAAATATTGTTGCGAATCTGAATCGTCTGTGCACCGCATCGACGTGTATTCTTTGTGTTTGCGTTTAAGAACGAGTTGCGTTCACTTTGTAATATGCTCACAATACAACTGTCAAGAATCAACAAAGCGTAGTCGCACCAGTGTATCAAGTGTTAACTTTCAATTGACGCAGAGTTGCTTTATGTGGGGGGACAGTACTCGGAGAACCAAGCAGCAGCAATAGATGGTGTCATATAGAAATGGTTTTGGCATTTGACTCTTTCGATGACGTCATATGACCAATTAATTCAATCGACAGATTGGACATTCATTTCTGTGATGAATATATTATGATATATATATATATATATATATATATATATATATATATATATATATATATATATATATATATATGATGTATTGATTTTCTTTTCTTGCGGACAACAGTGTTTACGTTTATTTTCGTGGTTTCGATTTTTAGGCAGGTTCACCTACGAGTTCAGGGACGGATTGATTACGTGAAGACAAATACAAGGGTTGACTTAACTAGAGACTGGTTAGACATATATTTGTCGAAAGAAAATTTTGCACGAGTGTTTTTTTTCTTCAGTTGATTCAAGAAACTATAACAACGGTAAAATGACAAATGTCACTAACAAACACTACAATGTCAATATAAATAATATGAACATATGTCAATATCAAATATATAAAACGATATAAACTAAAACAAGCAAGATTTTGCATCAGAAAAAATCAGCACAACAAACAAAACTAATTGTATAAAGTTCAGAATCAAGGGAGCAATAAAATATTACTAAATTCAATACACGAAGCTTTGTTATTTATAATCAATAAAGATACTTAATACCAAACGATATAATGTAAAGACAAAACATCGGATAATACAAGACGTCCAATAAGAAACTTTTAATGAATAATAAATCAAAAATATAATATTATTTGTTTGGACCTTTGGCTAATTCACATTTTTATACACAGATCATTCATCCCTAATACTACAAAAAATTATAAATGACCGATTAATTTTTTTTTACAGTCTTATGGTGAGTATTGAGTCTTATGAGAGCGTTGTATTATCAAATCAATTAAACATTCTAAGAGTTTATAAAAGGATGAAAAATAACAAAGAACCAAAAATGAACATGATACATTAAGATAATATTAATATTATATAAAATATTAAATTAAAGAAAGTACTAATTGACACTAAAATAACAAAATTCAAAACGAAGATAGATATAATAAGAAATCTTGCAGAATAATGTCATCAAAAACATGCAATAAAACTTTATTGTCAACAATTAACAATAAAAAATATCAAAATGTGAATTATAAATAAATTGGTACATAATTATGATTATATATGGAGGCCCAAATGAGACTGATATAGGCAAATAAATGTATGTCTAAACCATTTAATCTTATTTGGGTCACCTATATAATAAAAACAAACATTTGTAAATATGCTGAAATATTATGATTTGATTAAATTTACAACCCAACTTTACAACAGAATAATTTTACTGAGGATGACTTACAACTGAAGTTGGTTATAGAAGACAACAAACTATTCAAAGACTTCAAAATTGATATTATAGCTAGTAATATTTTCTTTCGTCAATCAATTTAAAACAGATTTTTTTTTACTTTAATATTTTCTTAACATACAAAAGTTTATTTAAATAAAAGTTGTTTTTGTTATATTACGCATTAGAATTCTTAATATTGTTATATATGAAAAAAAAAATTAAATATTAATAACTATTGTTAAATTTCAAACAATTTAAAATGATTATAAATATTTCATATTTTATTATAAATTATAAAACTATTCCGACAATTTTCGTCATATACCTTAAAAACCTGATAACTATTATTAATCAATAAAAATCGAATCGTACAATTTTTCTACAATAAAATTATTCAAATTACTATTGTACAAAAAACATACTAAAATATTAAACACAAACCTACTTTAAATTTAATGTATTCTCATTGGCGTTCGCTCTACTGAACACATTTAAATCAAGTCGAAGATTTATATTACTCCGTTATGTATTTGTTTATCAAAATTATTTCGACCAGTAGTTTGCACTCGAAGTCATCTTCCATATGACCGATTTATAACGTAAAGAAGAATACAGTATGTCATTAGAATGAATGAAAACTATACGACTTTATACAAATTCATAAAATGTTCTTTAAAATAAGATCGAACGATTTTATGTTGCCTAAATTAATGTTTTTAATGAAAATTGTACAGAAATTACACATTACAATTTTAATACGTATTTATTGCGTTCTTTACTTTCTAAAATGATTGAAATATATTGTTACATGAATTGTGTTTCATATAAATAAAAGACTGTTATTAAACTACTGCTCGATTTATTTAATAACTAGACTAAAAAATGTGACCGGCATTTTGTTGACTGAACTGGTTATAAAAATCAATATTTACCTTTAATAAGTACACCAATCAATCTGTTTTTCATTCTTGTTTAATTCATATAATAAATAATAAATATTTGATGTTCTTTACATATGTAGGTATATTTCATGTATAACTGCTTTTTATTATATTTTATATTACACATGGATAACTCGAATAAGAGACCGAATTTATCAGAAAATATATAAAAAATGTTTGTATATACAGAGTACAAGAAATATTATGTCCTCTCTTTTTTGCATCATCAAAACTAGAACAAAAATGTATTTGAATGCTGATTACTCATCATACTATTTCCTGTTTTGGATGCATATTTCGAGATCAGCAGACAAAAATTATTTGTAAAGTTAACGTAGATACAAAAATAGAATTAATACGAGTATCTCGTATTTACAGACTATGAAATTGTTGGTAAAATAAAAAAAAAAATTTTTTTTTAGAAAATACAAAAAGTTTAAAAGCTATTGTAATAATATAATTATTTATTGCGAAAATTGTGGGGTTTTTATTAATTTTATTAGGTATTTTTTTTTATTTTAAAATTTCGAAATTACAGACGTCACAGTGAAATACAGTCCATATTTCTATGAGTGCATTTTATATAAAATAACTATATTATTTAAAAATTATAAATCAGGATATTTAAATATTTTTAAAATTAGTTATATATCATTTGACAAGCTCTTGATTGTACTTATGATCGTAAACCCACTTTTATGAAATATCATAACAATTTGAAAATATTGATTTTTTAACTCGTATTTTCTTTCAGAATTTATTATTTTTCCTTATATATATATATATATATATATATATATATATATATATATATATATATATCTAGAGAGAGAGAGAGAGAGAGAGAGAGAGATACATCCTTATAATAATATAAAATGGCTATGATAAACAAATTTCAAAACAAAATATTACTAATTTATTATTTAATGATTTATATTATATATTTTTAATTCCGGAAGTTAAAATGGTAGTACTTTTTTTTAAAAATAAAATCAAGGTGTAATATTGTACTATTATTCTTATTTAGCATTATGTTCTATATTTAATGAAAATATAAAATGCATTATTATATATATATATATATATATATATATATATATATATATATATACACATATACATACACACACATACATGTATAAACAACAGAAAACTACTGATGGACAACAGAAATTATTGTTTGGGAATTCAGAAATATAAAAAAGTTTAAAAAGAAATTCATGGATAAATGAGATAAAGGCATGTAAGTTTATTGGTACGGAATGGAAAAAAAGGATTGGATTGCTAAAAATGGAAATTATTGGCAGAAGCCTTTATTCAACAGTGGACAGAAAGTAGAGGCTAATGAATAAATATATATATATATATATATATATATATATATATATATATATATATATATATATATATATATATATATAGTATTATAATAATAAGTTGAAAAAGTATTCGTATATTTCAATTTTTTTTTAATATTTTATACTCGCACAATATATATAATATTTTTATGAAAAATGTGTAATATTTAATATATAATACTTTCGAGGTATAAAATTTTGTACATGTATGTGTGTGTATATATATACACACACACATATATATATATATATATATATATATATATATATATATATATATATATATATATATATATATATATATATATATATATATATATATATATATATATATTTACACACACAATATTTTTCTACTGAATTTATTAAAAATATAATTTCCTACTGAAAGAATACAAAATAATCTTTCAATCTAATATCCGTTTGTTACTGTATGTGAATGATTCACTTTTATTCAAATATACTACTCACTCCAACACCAAAAGATTTTATGTTTAATAATCATTTAATGTTCACTTTATTAGCTCATACACATTTAGATGTCGACGCTTTTACCATCATCATAGTGTATTAATAACTGTATAAAATTATAATAATTAATAAAAATTCATAATAGTGAATGAAGTTTGTTCTATTTTAATGGACAAATAGAAATAAAAATTAAATTCCTGCAATTATCTAGATGTGGAGCTAAATTCATTTTTGATCCAAGAAATATTACATAGGTACGATTGTTATTAATGTTAAAGGTTTTTAAATTTTAAAGTAAGTATGATTAAGAGATTTTATAGGTTTTTATAATGCAATGTTTAAATAACGATGGAAAATATCATTCAGCAAATAAAGTGACTCAAGAGTGACTACCCAATATTTTTATAAAATCTTGTGGTGTCGAGGAGTGATTCAGTTATGAACATTTCTGAATTCTTATCAGAAAATATTTGTATAATGAATTATAATAAATAAATCATCGTCATGTTTACATTTTTTAATCATAAATGATTTTTTTTCAATACATTTTTCGAGGATTATGTAGTAATATGAGTTTTTAAGAGTACACTTCTTTAATGAATTATGCAGTATTTTTTCCAAATTAAATAATAGCAATATTCATGGTCAGTTTTTTTATTACAATTTCGTTAAAAACTCAAATTATGGATATTTTTATGGAAGAATATTTTTTTACAGCAATACTGAATTTTGGTTTTTACATTCATGCCTCAATATTAGAATTCAGTATTAATATAAAGTTGTGAATAATATTCGAATCGTACGATTAAGAACGAAATATCATTATATAGAATGTTTTTTAAATGTGATAAAACTTTAAATTGAATCCCTATTGAAAGTTCTATCTAACCTAAAAAAACACTTTTATAACTATCTAATGCATCAAAAACTGAGAAAACTATAAACGAAAAAGAAAATATAAATAGTAAATTACTAAAATAAAATTTTTTTTAGATAAATATCATATAGAATGTAAGAATCGCGATTTAACTGTCAAAACATTGATTATTAAAAATTAAACCACTTAAGTCAATAAGTCATTGGAACAAAGTAAGAATAAGTGCAATCAAAGTTATAATATTTACATTTTGGCTAATTAATAAAAATTCTCTATCAAAAAGTAAAGAATTTAAAAAATGAAGATAATGTTTATTCCAAGAATGGAGTGATAGACGAATAACTTGGTTAATCTATAAATATTTGTTGTTTTTTTTATGAAAAAAACCCTGTGATTTCTTTGATAATAACGATTTATTTGATAATAAATTTATTTAATATTAACAACTGATCGTGATTTAAACTCATTTTTGTATTTTTATTATTTAACCAATGACTTGTAAATGTGCTTTAGTTAATAATGTTGTTAAAAAACATACAAGTATTATACAAATAAATCATTCATTTTAAGATTACACAATTTTAAAAACAGTTCCATAATTACATTGTTCATTTTATTACCTGATGCGAATTTTCATAATCATGTCATCATTTTCAAAGTGCGGTAATGTAAAATCTTTTTGGAAATAACGTGAACAAAATTTGTGATGATAGGATGATTGATTTATTTGTGTAAAAGGAAACTAAGTGGAGTATTAAACAAACAGTGATATTACCAACATATTAATACTTTTCAATATATTTGTAATTTTTATTTTCTGGGAATTCATTTGAATTTATACACAGACGAAACCAAATTATTTTGAAAATAAACAGTGTGTAAAAAACCATCTCATACCTTTATTTTTTCTTAATAGAAATTTTAGAACAATCAATATTATTATTATTTTCATTAGAAAAGCATATCATTTTCTACATTACATAAATAAATAAGATAAGACTGATAATGCTTTTTTAGTAGAATTTTTGAAGCAGTGACTATACTTAAATATTAATATTGATTACAGGAACAATTTTCTTAAAATGCAATAATAATATTCTATCAACAATTTAAATAATGTTTAAATATACATAAGCAGATATAAAAATTCAGCGCCAGTATAGAACATTTAACATAAGAAATTATTATTCATTCTATTCGACTTAGTTATTTTTAATACAGGATTAAAAAAATATTCTTCTAAAATACATTGTTCTTCTACATATATCTTATTCCAAATTGTGGAAATAAATTCATTTACTGATACGCACTCAAGTGAATACCATTAACCTTGAATAACAACGAGGTTCGAAATAAATCCTTTGTTTTGGATCAAGGTGTTCCAATTATTACATCCACCGACTGAATACATTTTCATTTTAGACGTATGTAATATTCGTGTGAATTAAATCTAATTCTTAGATTGGTAATTGTACTGATGTACATTCTAATGAATCATTCGGTTATAGTTATATTAACAATTTCATTTATTTATTAAAAAAGTGAGCTCCGCGATAATATTTCGTCTTACGCATGAACGGTGTAAACATTACGAATTTATAGAGCGTAGCTGGTGTAATAAAAAATTAAACAAACAAATTTTTCAAAACGTTAAAAAAATAAATCAACTTGTTTGCAACCGAGTCTATTATTTTCCACACATTTATCTATCGAAGAAACAAAACGAATATAAAAATTGCATTAAAAAACAGACACTGTATAGTACAGTTTTTCCGTGATGCGTTAACAGTAAATGTATAAAACATAAAGATCGTTACACTGAATGACAACAAAAATGCTCTACGTTTGTCTGTGGGAGCAACTAAGGTTAATTTATACATTGACTCAATTAATGTAACAATAAATAGACAGAAAAATAGAAGTATATTGTTCACGCCGTTGTATGTTTACAGTTGACATAAACATTTAATTTATTTTTATGTATTATGTAATTCTTTTATGTGTCCGACTCTACAACGAAATTTACACTGTGACTTTTTGTTTATTGGGTCATCATGATTATTTATAATCTTGATACAAATAAAAGGCGACGCGTGAATTGTAGAATGTGCATAAAACAACCGTAAATGTTGTAAATTGCGGTTCATAATTTTAAACTTGTATACATATTTAACGGTGTTGTGATATACAGTATACTAAAGAAGTATTTGTATGGTTGGATAATTAAAAGAAACTTTTTATTCAAAAAAAAACAAAACAGAAAAAAAGTTAATTATATAATGACACATGAGGTATTTTCGCGGTGATATATACGAAATGAAAATATATAAAATTATCGAAAATATTAGATAAATACAATATTTATAAAAACTACGAGGTATGATTTAGTCAAATGCTTATTTGAATTGTTGAAGAGATTTTTTAAAAAAATGAAAATTGAATTTAGTCACAAAATTGATTTAATCTATTAGAAAAATAAAATATCTTATTTTTATTAAGTAAAGTTAAAAGAAGAAAAATATCAATGATTCACAAGTTATAACATTAAAGTTAGATGTAATATTTTAGTAAATAACTATGAGTGTTAAATACAAAATTTGGTCTGATTTTAAATCCATTTTGAATAATTTTCTGAAAAATATCAAGCATTAAGATTAAAAAATATTGTTGAAAATATGCTGTAGAAATTTCAAAAACTAGATTTTAGGTGTCAAGTTACATTATTTATATAGTATATTTTTTTGAAAATTTCGAATATGTTAGTAAGAAACTTGAACAACGTTTCCATTAGAATATTAAGAGAGAAAAGAAAGTTTGAATGTAAATAATAGCTAAATATTATTGGTTAATATAATGAGATAACCTACATAAAAGATATAAAAAGAAACCCATGAAATGGAGTTTTAAAAATAAAATATATAGATACTATTTTAAAAAAAAGTTAAGGTATATAGTATTTATGTAATTGAACATAAAATTAAAAGTGTATAAAGTTAAATCTGAAGAATATTTAATAGTCTGCTTTTATAAATAACTAAGTATATTTATTTACTAAAAAAAAACCTTCGAAGAGAGAAAAATATGTACGCTAGTGAATTTAATATGGTTAATTTTTACATAATCAGTCAATATAATTAAAACATACATATAATTACTTTTAAATTTATCAATATTTGTAAGCGAGCTTGATTTTTGGACATTTTGAACCAATATTTTTTTTATCGACACTAATGTATATTTTTGACCTACAAAAGCCCATTTGACAAAAAGTGTTTATTACCTCAAAGTGGAATAAGTATATTTATTAGAAAACTGACGATTGTAAAACTATAATAATTATTATGTAATGGTTTTACTGTACATATTTACTCCGAAATAAGACATAAACTTGCATTCATTTTTATTTCCGTTCTTCGATCGATGTACTTGTCCGTATCATATTGTGTCTGATGACTTTGTGAGTCATTGTAAGTTCTGTTGCATTTATACATTGACGAAGCTTTCGACTATACTGCAATGTCGGTGATAAACAATCTTTTGACATTGTAGATAGACATTATTAACGCTGACAATATATAAAAAGTGCAGTTTTTGCAAGTGGCTATGTACACATCATACAATTTATTCTCAATGAAAATGATTAACAACATCGTTATATTCGAACGGATATGAAACATGGATGACACAAAATATCTACATCGTATCATATTTCATTTCGTTAAATTAATAAGCACTATAATTTGCATGTTTATTTTTTATAGCTTCCACAACAACTGCACTCGACAGCACACTGTGTAAATTATTCTTTGTTGGCCCTGTATTAAATGAACGTGTTTTATTAATTATAATCAGGTTTCTATTTCAGTGAAAGAAATGCACCTGAGTAATTCATTAGTTTAAGTTTAATAAAATGTTGAATTTTTATGACGTGAACAGATAGATTACATTAAAAATGATTAATAATATCGGATTACGTTAAATGTGCATTCTAAATTAATATACTCATTCCTAGTTTTAATCATACACTTGATATTCTTAGTTAAAATGTAAAAATAAATATTATTATTTGATTTATTTATCTAATTAAAATACTCTCATATCATAATCCATAGTACAGAGATAGAAAAACAAACAATTTTAAATTATATAATGAATCACGTATTTTTGTACAACTGAGAAATATAAAAAGAAAATATTAGCAACACTCAACAGTTTCGTTTTCTTTTCCTAAATGTATAATTTATGATTTTAACTGCGAGTTAGCGTGAAAAAAGCACGCACAATATTAAAAATAGAAATAAGATTTATCAAATATTAGATAAGAAGGATTCAATTTCAAATAAATTATTCAATTGATACACACACCCTCCTCCTTGCAGATTATTCAATTGTACAAAAACAGCACAGCACAAAAATGAGATATCAGCTCGAACAACTGTGAGCCGGTAAATAATAAATCACATTTATCTTGCGATTAGTACTATTTGTTCCATTGATTTTTACCAATCTATGCACGAAACGAATAATATTGAATCGTGCTGATATTCAAATTTTCCAATTCGTTTCGAAATTCATTGAATATGTAAGTAGTTGTATAATTATGTTCGTACTTTGAATTTAATACAACGTTGATGAATAATGAGATAGCATAAAGTTATCATATGATTTAAAAATACAAATAAACAAAAGGAATAATAAATATATTTCTATAGGGGTGAATATCAAAAAGGTAAAGGGTCAATTTCTTAATACTTAAGTATTTATTCAATGGAAATGTTATGCAGCAATATTGTTAAGATATGTAAAAAATATTCCTTACCTTCATTGATGTTCAATTTCTTATTATATTATTATTTTTAATTATGTTATTTAATTAAAATATCCCAAATTTTCGTTAAAAATCATTTGATTTTAGAACATATATTGTAAAATTATTATAAGTTAAACTTCTATAAGTAGAATTTTTCCTTAAATCAAACTTTTTACACAATTACAGTATGTCGTGAAATTTTTAAGTGAAAATTATTTATAAATTCTATAAAAAAATGTACTTGTTTCACGTTATCTATTAAAGTAAATAATTTATTTAAAATCTGTTATTTTTGTGCATATATTATTTTGAAATATTGAATCTACTAAGCAATTTAAGATTCTATAACAATAATTTATTGCAATTTGAATAAATGTCGTTGGCAAGAGAAGTTTAATTGTGTTTCATTGTAAGAAGTTTGATGTATATATACATATATATATATATATATATATATATATATATATATATATATATATATATATATATATATATGCAATATTAACATAATCAATTAAGTTTGTTCCGATTTTAAACAAAAATTCATACTATCAGAATATTACAAAAAAAAGTTAGTCATGTGATATAACGATAATGTAATTGTGCAACTATATTAGTGATTTTGCTATCTATTAATGGGATGCTGCGATTCCTGTATGTGCCAGAAATTTTAAAATACCTATCGAAAAATATCAAGCGCCGTGTATCAATTTTCTGTGTATCCTATGAGTCGATAATTTTTATAAAGAGATAAAAGCATTTTTCACGGCTAATAACGGATCTTCTTCATAAAGTTGGATTAATGAAGTGTTCACAGAGGCAGTCTCTTACTAGACAGATTAACCGACTTACAAACAAGATGTTTATATTTTTTCACGCGACATACATTTCAAGTAATAAAAGAAGCAAAAAGTTATTTGAACTTTAACGATGTTAAATATTATATAGAACTTTTGAAACAAAAAATAATTTAATAATTGTTGTACATGAGAACGTAAAAATATGCCATCGAAACTATAAAATGTTACATCTGCTAAACAAGTAATTATAAAAAAAAGTTGTTAATAAAAATTTGGACTAAATATTTTAATGAGGTCATTTATGAAGGTTGCAAAACATTTCTAAAAAAACTAAGGACTGCAGTAACAAATAAAATAAAAAAAAGAAAGGTTTCGACAAAATAGTCGAAGAACAATTTTAATCTTACTTTGGAAGAAAGGAAACAGTAATAAATGTTGTTTCTTTCTGAAATCTTTTTAATTTGATTTTTTATCCTAAGCAGGTAAAACAGATTATTAATATATATATATATATATATATATATATATATATATATATATATATATATATTAGGTTGGCAAGTATCTCCCTTCCGCTTTTTTTTTTTTTTTTTTTGTACATAGCTGCGAAATTCAAAAGACCAGAAGGCGGAAGGGAGATATTTGCCAACCTAATATATATATATATATATATATGTGTGTGTGTGTGTGTAAAATAGCTTTATAAATGATCTATTACTTATTTTGTAAGAAAACATTAAACGAATTATATATGGTTCCGTGTTGTAATGAAACACAATGTGTTTCTGATTTGTCAATTCCGGATATTTTTCGATCATTGCCTTCATTCGATTCAATTACAAGAAACAATTATTCAGTGATTATTATATATATATATATATATATATATATATATATATATATATATATATATATATATATATATATATATATATTACAAGAGTTAAAGAGGAAGTTCTTCTTTGGATGTAGATTTGAGTTGTATTTCAATATTCTATAAAATACATATAATGTTTAATTCACAACTAAGAAGATTATTTAGCGATTTAAAACTTAAATGATTAATACTAAGATGATAGTTTTAATAATTCTCATAACTACTTAAACTACTAAAATTTAAACGAACGGTATAGATTACTATGAAATGAATAATTTAATAACAATGAATTATGAAAGTAATAATTTAATAACATCTGCCAATTAAGTTGAAAAACTAATACAAAAAAAATAATTCAAAATGCACAACTAATCATTAGAAGAAATAAAACAACTATTTAATAATTATAATGAAATATATTAGAACTATTTAAAATATCAATAATATATATATATGAATAATATGAATGCAAGATCTAAATACAAAACAGGGTCCAATTGAAATAAACATTTAACTTACCAAATGAAATCGAAGAGCCAAAGTGGTCACAGTGCAAATCTACAAGTAGAAGCTAATATGTAAATCTCACAATTGATATACAGTGGATCACATGATATACTGTATTTATATCACCATCATAAATTATGTTATTAATAATACTATTTTTTTAAAAAAAATAACTATTAGATACAGAAGATTGCAGAAATTACAGATTAATTACTGACTACAATAATTTACAGAATATCTTTGAATAGATTGTAAATACACATATTTTAAATGAAAACATGTCATGTTCAATTGTATATAAATTATTTTATAAAAATCTTTCTATTATTAATGTCAGATTAAAATATATTAAAATCAAAAATTTCTTTATATATATTAAATTTAAATATATACAATTAAATAAAATATATTTTTTAGATATATATAGTATTTGTTTCATTTTTAGCCCAAAATTATTTTCATACCTATTGAAGATAATAATTAAACATATTATTTTTGTACCTTACTTACAATAAATGAAATTTGTCGAAAAAAGAGAAAATGGAATGATTTTCATATGTAGTACACAGTAAATTGTTTATTTGTTATGAATATTTGTAATTTGAATTTTTAAATTATTTTTTAATTATATTTTTATAATTTCTTACAATGTTTATTATATATATATATATATATATATATATATATATATATATATATATATATATTAAAGAAACATTTATTCTTCAACCCTACATATTCATTAATTTGTATCATGAGTACCTTAGCAGGGAATCAAATTTTATTTAAGGATTAGTTAAGGATATCGTAATTAAACATAGTAAGGTTGTGCAGGGAATAAAAAGTGAAAGTTGTAAGTACAATCCTGTAGAATTGAATGTGTTTTTTCTTTTTTGAATTCTATGTTTTTATTATATTTTATAAAATATTTTTCCGAATTTAATTTTTTTATTACACTTGACAGAATATTATTTATATTTTACTTATTGTACAATTATATATTTTACTTATTGTACAATTAATACTTTTACTATTATACAATGAATTCAAATTGTTTTTAATGATACAATATAAATCTACACAAAATACTAAATCCACAATTTTATAAAATCACAACTTTTTTATTTTTTTTTTTAAAAAAAGTGTGCAAAGAAAAGATTTTTAAAACGAGTAAATATTTTTGTGTAATACAAAGTAATTTTTATATATAGCAGGTAAAATAAAATCATCATATAATATTGTATTTATATTGTCTGTAAAATATAATTTATCTAAAATTGATTTGATTAATTATATAAAAAACTGTATGTATATATATATATATATATATATATATATATATATATATATATATATATATATATATATATATATATATAGTGTAAAGAAAATTCGATAAAAAGAAATAATTTTTTAGTGTATATACGTTCATCATAATGAGCTTTAGCAGTATTAAATTGAATGACTGAATGTAAATAAAACTTGACATATGAAGGTAATATACATTAACAGGAAAGCAAAGTTCTAAATCAAGTTAAAATTCAGGTGAGACATTCATCTTCTCGGTACATGAAGAAATAAAATAAAAATGAATACAGGTATGGTTTACAACTGGGGTCAATTATTTACATATTTTGTATACGAATCGTCATAAAATAAACCGCACGGTCCGTATTCGGTGTAAGGTGTGCGCTTGTGGGGCACAAGAGGGGTAGCGAACACACGACACGTACACACGACTGCGTATGTTTATGTGTACATTTTTTTTTCTCCCGCGTACCATTTTAAATATATGCAGGATATTTACGAACGTACGGACATAGATTATGGGCACATCGTGCGGATTCCATTAACCACCGTCTATATTAAATCACCTGTCAAAATAACTAACGATCCTGTGTGTGACATAACGGGTTTTCCGTGCTAGTAATCCGAGCGTTGTTGGTTCAACTGACTCACTGCCGCGAATGAAATTAAACAAGACGCAAGGCATCGGGTCAACGTCACGCCGGTAGAAGAGCTTTTATAAACCACTGGCGTACGTACGTACGTACTATAATTATTCATTCGATGGGGATTTTCCTCTAATCATAGCACCGCAAATATCATCTTGATTTTTAGTTTCGGACAAAAATAAAACGGAATATTTTCTTCAATTTTAACAAAGAAATAGGACAAATAAATAAAGGAAGGAAATCGTGACACATACAATTATTGGTGACACTCCAACTTGCGTTCTACAATTACATGCGAGGTTCATCATTAGTTCTGCGGTTCTGTGCCTTATAAATATTTTATAAGGTCTTTCCAATTCCTTGTTAGTGTCATTATTAGTTTTTCTACGCACTATGTTATTATGTTTATCGTTGTATTAATACATTGATAGTTCAATTATGAAATATTGTTGGTTGTTAACAAGAAAAAATAAAAAAAAATAGATTTTACCTATAAACTTATTAACACTTAAAAATAAGATAAAGGAAAGTTATTTATTTAATAACATATTTAAATATATATATATATATATATATATATATATATATATATATATATATATATATATATATAATTACGGTCAATGAAATATTGTGTTGGGAAGATTTGAGTGAAAATTGAACATAATTTCAAAAGAATAACACAACAGTAATTATAATTATTTTTTAATAGGTATTTTTTGTAACTTTTCCAACCATAATATTGAACTATATTAGTAAAAAAATTATAACCAATAAATAGAAAAAAAATACTAGAATTTACTTGTATAATAACTATAAGACAATTGCACTGAATTTTTTTTAAGTAATGAAACATGACATAATATGGTATTTTAGACATTTTAAAAATACACTTCTGTAAATACGACTCTCATTGTGAATATATTAAGAACTTCGCTTAAAATAACGGATATCAAAGAAAATGGGAATAAGAAAAACGTTCGTCATATATTCAAAAGAATCTGTAACAGAATCTCTGATCAATCTTCGTTTGACCGTAATGTCAATATGTGTATCTGAATCGTAGAACATAAAACCGACATCGACTCGCACGTTACTGTGTGGTTGGCACATCGTTTGCGCCCGAGTGATCACCGGTTAGCGAACATCCTCGCCATCCCCCATTCCTTCGCGTTCCCAGCGAGGTCGTGACCGCACTGTTGCGCGACTTATCTAGGCCGACACGCTTGATTCATTAAAGTTCTCGAGATTTAATAAAGTCTCGCGCGGAACGACTGATATCTTTGTTATGATAAATGCGAAGGGACGGATAACAGGAGGAGACGGTTTAATGACACTTAAAATCCAACTGAACGGACAGACGTACCGAATTTTTAAAAGATTGCATTTCTTTTTACTTTTTTCCACACTAATTTAAACTTTTTTTTTTGTTAGGGTGAATATTTAATACGTGCGAAAAAGAAAAAAATATAAGTGTTTAATAAATGGGACTTTTTGTTAAGTGCGAGTTATGAAAAGAACAAGAACGGATTTAAATGACAAAGAAAGTATTTAAATATATAGTTGTTTTATTTAATCTAATCATTTGCACTTGAAACTCGTATCTAAGACGATAAAGGTATTTGATGTGTTTGATACCATTTAAATATTTATTTTTAAATTTTTTATTTATGTACAAAAATATATAGTGTTTTAGTAGTGTGACAAATCAACAAAAATGAATCGCTCATCACAATATCACATGATTTATAAAAGCGTTTAATAATCACTTATTGTTTACTTTATTCACTGATATCTTTATTCAACGCATCTCTGATTATTGATTTTTTTTCTTTATATATACATATATATATATATATATATATATATATATATATATATATATATATATATATATATATATTCATAAACATACTGTAAAGAGCATTAATTTATAATTGTGACAATGTGGTTTGTATTTTCTCAATGTTAAACTTATTTAAAGAGTGTTAAATTTATGCCATCAGATATTTTTTGATTATTTTTTTGTCATTTGATCCAATTTTGTAATTTTACTTACTTCAAAAAGAGCTCGAGATTAACATTTACTGAATATTTAAAAGACAATTCATTATCCTTTTACGGAAATAATTAAATGATAGAATTGATAAACTTAACAAACTTTAAATAGGCCTGACATTAGAATAGAAATCATGCTATGGATACTATACATTAATAATCTATAAATTAAGAGTTGTAGAATGTTCATTATATATATATACTCACATACATATTGTATTAAAAGGTAAAAAAGATGATAAGAGTTTGTTAAATGTGCTATTGATTAAAACGTGAACACTTTTTTAGTGAGAGACTGAAAAATTTTATGCATTAACTTGGTTAACAGTCGGAAACAAGAATGCTAAATATGGAAAACTTAAATTAAATATAAATATTAAAAAGTTAATTCGAAAAGACAGAGGCAGAAAATGGAATAGGATCAGAGTGTTAACATTAAAATAAATAACAATAATAATGAAAACAAAATGTACTTAAAAAGTGCTATAGACAAATAGTAATTGTATTTATAACTCGAGATTAGCCTAAAAAGCTAAATTAAATGTGTTTATATGTATATAAATATATAAGAAAGTTGCAATCAATAATAATTTAGATTTTATAACAGGGTCTACTGACAATGAATTGATCATCTAATTGAGCATCAGTAAATAAAGTGATTATTGAGCACTTTTTAAAAATTGGTGTTTGGATAAGTAATTTATTTGTGTTAAACACCAAAATATAATATAAAATATTGTTCACATTGAAAATATTAACAACAAATGTTATTCCATTTTTCAGAAGGAAAGAGTAATTTGACAGGTATAAATTCAGTAATTCTATGCATTTTACTCTAGGAAGAAGTAATGAAATTACATTTCATTTATATAACTGATTATAGTATTTTGGTTAGTTTATTTTTTAACAAAGTAATCACTTCCCAATATTACAACATTTTTTATAAATCTATTTAACGATCACTTATTGTCCGTTTGTAACTATGAATATTCTATTATTTTCAGAGCACAGTGTTGTAAAATCGCTATTTAATGATGATGGCGAACAAAGAAAGACTCCTACGTAGGTTCTTTTTATTGATATAAGAGAAGTCAAAATAAAGACGAATTTGTATGAGGAATTTTGTTTTAATATACACAAAAAGAAAGTAAAAGAAATATAAGGAAGATCAGTTCTAATATCTAAAACTGTATTAGAAATGGACGGCGAATGAAATCTGCATTTGTCAAAAAAGTATAATGAATAATCATTGAACTGTTATAAGTCTTGTAGGGTTGATGAAGAATTTCTCTATTTAATAAAAATCCGTTCTGTAACGAAGTTTGAATTAAAAATCTGCCATTCAGTGTGTAACAAACAACTTAATATTTATACGTTATTAATGACCAATTGACAAAATTTATTTATCAAACGAAATGTATCTCAATTTGAACATTAACAGGGATTCGTCCTCGTTCACTTAACTTTTAGCTTCAAATGCATATGTGAAGTGTGTGAGCGAACTCGGTTGCTTCAATTGGTTTCACTTCCTAGTACATTCATCAAACAGTATTAAGTGCACATAATATATAAGTGACTTTAGAGTCACACGCTTCTCTCAAACGATGCACATGTGTTTTTTAAACTTTTTTTTCACTTTCATAGTATGTGTACATAACAGATCGACACAATTAACTATAAAATATGTTCGCAATGGCACCAATTAGCAGTATATGTTCTTCACGCGTCTTTATTTTAAATAATTAAACGTCTCTGTAATAATTTAAATTACCGCTGTCATCTTTCGATATTATGATATAATTATATGTCATAAATTTTGGTAGATCTTAGTATCAAATATGTCTACAATTCATATAAGTGATATAAAATGTATTGACTACATAAATCTACTAATTTAATATCGTTGATATATTAATATCTTTATAAATAAATAGATCGGTTCCAGCTGAACAATATAGATATATAAGATGTAATGTTCAGTGTCAGTCACATATGACTCCTTGGTTTATCTTCATCGTTCACATTTGTATTTGTCAGGCAGAACAACGTTTTATAAATATGTCGTATCTAATATATTTTAATCTTATGTACTGAGTTAAAATATCAAAATTTTACTATATGTCTCAATATTAATAAGAGAATAAATAGTTATATTCTCGAGAAGAATATTTAGGATTCACAATTTAGGATAACTTCATTTTTGAAATTTTATTTATTTTCTGTAAATAATGAAGATTTGTTTGAATTTCATTATAAATGAAAGCGATTATTGTTTGATTTTAAATAACGATTAGATTAGATTTTTCAGTTTCGGTACGTGGCTGTTTCTCTTTTCAATAATGAGATTTTATAAAAGAGTTTAATTTTCCATCAATTAGTGTTTTAATGAGCATATAAAATTTCACTTTCAGAGTGTGAAATTATAAATTTTTAAAAATTATATATTTCTAAAGCTACATATTGAAAATGACAATATGAAAAATAAAATTTGTATCGTCAAAAGAATGAACAATAAGTGATTGAACATTTTTGTAAAATCTTTTACTATGGAAATTAAAAAAAACTTGAATGAAATATGAATTCATAATGAATTATGAATGAAATCGAAAATGAAATAATATGTTGGTTTAAATGAAAAGTACCAATTATTTTTTATTATAAACAACTATTAAACATAAAATATTTTCGAAAATAGGAAGTTATTTTAATATATCCTTAATGTAGCCAAATTTACAAAAGCTATTTTTAATATGTTGACGACTGCTCTTCGACACTTGCCAATTTAAATTTTTATAGTAACAATTGAACTTAAACATTTTTCTTTGCCAATTGTATGTAATTAGTGTTGGGTTACAATCATTTAAATTGTTAGACCTCGAAAACAGATTGAATTTGAACGCTTATTTGTAAATGTGTAAGTAAATTAAGTATTTTCATATCTAGTTATGTACTGTTTTATATATATATATATATATATATATATATATATATATATATATATATATATATATATATATATATAGTGATTCATACCGAAACTTGCACATTTTATGAAAAAAAATATTTGAATTCATATAAAATATTAAAATAATTTTTAACTCTTTGCTCTGACATGAGCAAAGCAAAAGAGAAATTCATTTATCAATTTGGTCAAGATTTGTAAAGTATTTTTAACAGTCAAAAATTATTTGTTAACTGTAGATACTCAAAATTAATTAAAGTTATTTTTGTACATAAATAAATATATTTGTAGCAAATCCATGATAATATGAATTTAATTTTAAATATAACTTACCAAATAAGTATAAGTGAAATAAATGAAATGGCAGACTAACCTAAAAAAGAAAAAATATAATTAATATATTGTCCACTTTTAAAATGGTATCATTGAAAACAAGAGACATTATTTATAGAAATTAAAATATAATAATAAATATTTTTATCATTTTTATAAAAATGATTTAAGATTAAATAAAATTAATACAATATTAAAAATAATACTCGTAATCATTTATTCTTATTTTTACATAAATATATTACGAATACAACACCAGAAATTTTATAGAAAGTATTCGATAATCAATTATTGTTTAATTTATTCATTGATGTGTATTTCGATGACCAATACTGTCATCGCTACTATGCGGCTGCCTTATAAAATAATATTTATGATGATGGTGGTATAGACATCGAAATTAACAAAACAAATAATAAGTGGTTACTAAAGAATTCTACAACATTTTCTAGCTTTTTGTCAAATGATTAATTTTTGTAAAACTAAATTGGGTACAATAATGAATAATGTTTATTTTAATTCATCTATATATTAAATTTTTATACACTTTGCTTATTTTCGACAAGACTCATTTATGAGTTTACCACTTATGTATATTAACGTTATTAGTTATATGTAAATTTAAGTACATATATTTGACTATATTTTTTGAAATGTAGGAACATTTAAAAAAGCGCCTACATGTTTCATGTTATGCAGTGCTGATATTTAACCATCACATTTGGATGACCCTATATATACTAAATTTCATTCTGTAAGAATGGTTGCAAACAAACCGATAAATCGTATAAGAGAGGATGCTTTATGTAATTCCATTTCCAGGATTTCATTTACAGGATAGATGTTATCAGAAACTGAAAAACGTACTGAACGTTTGTATACTGCATTAAATTTTAGTCTGCGAAAATCAAATGTCATCTATTTTAAATTGTTTTTTATTCTAAAAAAATAACAATATATGTGTTTATTGGTTAATATGAATTGTTTGAAATTCTATATGTAGTTTATTGCAAATAAAATAAATAATTTACGAAATGTCACTTTTAAAAATGATTATGAATATACTAGTCACATTTTTAAATGTATTCAACAACAATTTTCATTATTTTGTTAATAAAATTATTTACGTTAACGTGTAATGAGTTATATTTGTATGTGCATAGAACTGAATTATAAATTCCATCACAGTATGGAATATAATCATTTTATTACAATCATGTCATTTCAAATTTTCCACACTAAATATTGATACAGAAGTGAAAACACATCGGCTGTGAACATAATTACTCATAAATACTCGATCTGTACTCAAGTATTCATAGAATTATATATATTTATCCTGTGTACACACAGACATATATAACAAGTTTCGTATGGCCCTTGTGCACAGTGTGTGACTCCGGTACGAGGCCTTAATGAATAAATCAAAATGGCGCCGCGATATAATCCCGGTCATCAACGACGTGTGCAAAATTGAAAAGTAAACGACGATGGTCTACACTATTCGACCTCGTTCGCACTTCATACGTGGCGGTTCATACTACTAAGGAACAAATGTGGAAGGATGCAACAGCATCGTTATGGACAATTCGTATGAATTGTTAATGATGTTATGAAAAATTCATTACATATCGAACACTTTCAAACGTCCTATGAATTAATGAACAATTTAATTTGCAGCAGTTTGTGTAAAATTGGTTCACAAGACTATAAAGTTAGTTTTCGAGAAGTTTACTCGACATTAGATATGATTAAATTATGATTTCCTGTAAAAATTTTTCGATACAATATCAGAAGTGTTAATGTATAAAATATTTAATCCTGTGAGTTAATATATGATAACGGTTTTTATTTTACACGAGTTTTATACAAATTTTAAGATTTTTTTGCAATTTCGTTGTTGTATTTTGATTTAAAAACAAATATCTATAGATTAAAACATAATTTTTGATATTAAATTTTACCTCAAAATTGACCTATTTTCACAATGATTTATAGAAAATGTCTATTAAAAAATAGCTATCAGATATGTCCTGCAACAAGTTTCCTTAACGCAACAGAACACATGGAAATTTGTATCTGCATAAATTAAAGGGAAAACTTTGAAACTATGGGTGAGAAACCTCCTGTTGAACATAAAAATATCACGTTTGTGTGGGAAGAATAAACTCAAGTATAATGAGTTAGAAGTAAGGAATACGTGGTGACTTGCGTGATGAATATCACACAAAACCATGCTATTTATTGTGACAAGTTTATTTTCAATTCCTGAAAATAGAGTTAACAAATACTATACATATATATTATATATATTTATACTGTTCCAAAAAAATATTTAATTATATTTTAATTAAAAATTATTAGAGTAGTTAAGGCAAAGTTATTATAGTTAATTCAAATATATAAGAAAATCTACAATAGAACATTAATATGAATGTATACAGATTCTTAAACAAATATCTAGTTATTTAAAAAAAAGATTCCAAAAAAATAGTATTTTGTAATGATTTATTTCATCGTAATTATTATTATTATAATAATATATATATATGCACAAATGCAAAGAAATACATCAACAAGAATATTAATCTTTGTAGACGTTAAGATGTTTAAAATGACGTTAAGTCTCAAGTAAAAATAAATAAAAAAATGTGAACGCATACGATGTAGTTGAATTTCCTATGTAATAAATTCCAAATAGTTATAAACTCAGGTTCAGTAAATAATAATAAAATCGGATGCTGCGTTGAACAAACACAAATTTTATGATAAATTCCCTGAACACTCGACGTATAAGATCACAGACATAAAACAAATAGTCAAATATAATAAAGAAAAGCGCACATGAGACGTCCTTAACACACACCATAATTTAATGGATATATATGGATCAGTGTATATGTGCATATATACATATATATATATATATATATATATATATATATATATATATATATGCACACACATACATCATAACAAAATTATCTATGGTTTAAGATTTTAAAATAACGATGTCTAACCTTTCTTTGAAAATCGTTAAAAAATGTTATACTTCAATAGATTGGCTTGAGGCTCATATATATTAAAAATATTATAAACGATATAAATATATTCAATTTTCTAACTGAAAAAAATATATATATATATATATATATATATATATATATATATATATATATATATATATATATATATATATAAATGGCATATTAATTTATTATAATAAATATTTCATATTTTCATTATAGGAATTCGTCGTATGAAATAAGTTGATGTTTACTATAAAATCTTATGTTCGTTGAGCTAATCTGATAATTACAATACAATGTGGAATCAAAATTTAAAAAAATCGATTTTTTTATATTGAAATTTGTACGTAATTTTGAACTGTTAATAATATTATGAAATGTTAGCTTTAGGAAGTTAGATAAGAAAAATGTAATTCATGCACTGACACCAAAGGATAGAGGTCTTGTATTTTTTGTATAAGTAATAGTCGATGATCTAAAAAAGATTATACGAGATCAGACAATTAAGTAATGTGACAAAATTCAAAAATCGAGTATATTTAAAAATTAAGGTACATCGCTGCGATCCCCTTCAAAGTAGTCCCCTCCCGCATCTATACACTTATTCCAGCGAGTTTTCCAGTTTTCGTAACAATTCTGGAACACTTCTTGTGGGACCTCTCCGAGTACCCTCGTCACAGATTCTTGGATATCTTCAACGGAGTCAAAATGTCGACCTTTGACGAATTTTTTCATATGGGGGAATAGGAAAAAGTCGCAGGGTGACATGTCCGGTGAATAGGGCGGTTGTGGTAACGTTGCGATGCCTTTAGACGCCAAAAACTGAGAGACACTGAACGCACTGTGACAGGGAGCATTGTCGTGATGCAGAACCCAAGTCTTCGCGATCTCTGGACGCACTCTGAGCACCCTTTTTCGTAATTTTTTGAGCACATTGCGGTAGAATACTTGATTTACGGTTTGTCCAGGTGGTACGAACTCTTTGTGAACCACCCCTTTGCTGTCGAAGAAGCAAATCAACATGGTTTTCACTTTGGACTTGCTCATTCTCGCCTTCTTTGGCCTTGGTGCTCCAGGGGACAGCCACTGTTGGCTTTGTCGTTTAGTTTCGGGGTCATATTGAAAGAACCAACTTTCATCACTAGTAATAACCAGTAATAAATTTCTCTGTTCCATTTTCGTGACATGAAATACTCGCGCGTTGTTACAAAACAGTAAACAGCTGGCGAAGAAGAGATCGTACGAGGGTGGTCAAGGTCTCAATCGAGAGAGTAGGGATCTGCTATTACGGTGGCGGAGTTACAGGTTCGCAGTGTTACCACAGGCCGAGAAAAAAAAATCGGTCGCATTACTTAATTGTCTGACCTCGTACGTCATGTACAAAAATGAGCAGTTAAAGAAAAAAGATTGTTCATATGTATTTTACGATTAAGTAAAAGATGCTCTTTATCTTTTTTATTACTAACTTGTACAAGACAGATGAAACTAACAACACAATGTCTATAGAATGTATTATAAAAGAATGCATTCATCATGTTATGAATAGAAATTCAATAATATTTAGTGTTTGTATATATATATATATATATATATATATATATATATATATATATATATATATATATATAAACTTGTATATGTGTAATAGATTGTTTAATGTATATAAATCGAAACAAGATATATAAGAATGCAATAAATAGAAAATATTTGTTACTTATTTAAAATTTAATATATAAAATCGTCGTAGAAAAGTAAATCCAATTCGAAAATAACGATACCGTTCGAGCAATATATCGTAGAAACTGTATACCTTTTCAATGGTTTACACGTACATAAAACACGAAAAAAGTTCACATAAACAAGATTTCAATCTCTGTGTAAACAGAAACGACTAATACTGTATAAATTCCTTTGTGCTTATCTAATCTTTCATATTATCTGGAGTGCGTTCATTAATTCGTGCGAGATAGTGCCTATTGTATTTACTGTAACATTGATTAAAAACGAGAATCAACGCTTCAAGTTCAGTAAATAACAATAAAACGCGACTGCCGCGTTGAATAAACACGAATTTGTGAGAAATTCCCTAAGCACTAAGACGTACGAACGAACGAGATCGCAAGCGGAAAGCAAACAGTCAAATATTACAAAGAAAAGCGCACCGGAGGCGTTTACTGCACACCGTACACTCTATACACATGCACGAGGATTTCATTTACGAGCAGAAATGGATATGTGTGTATGAGTGTGTACGTACACATAAATATGAATACAAATAATAAATATATATATACACATATATATGTACACACACATACACACACACTTATATATGAGTGTGTAGAATGAGTATGCATATGAAAAATGATGCAAAAAATTTGAATTTACATATAAAATTTTATCAATATTTCAGCCTTAAAAATAAAAAATAATCAAGAGTAAGTAAAAGAATTTATATGAAAAATGGATATATTTTCACATTTTGTTTATTTTATAATACAATCAATTTTATTAAAAAGTTAATATATGTATAAACGACTAAACACACACACACACACGCATATATATATATATATATATATATATATATATATATATATATATATATATATATATACGAGGGTCGTTTGATAAGTATGGTAAAAAAGTAAGAAAAACTAAATTGAAAAAAATAATTTAATTAATTAAATTAAACAATAAATAAATTTACCATACTTATCAAACGACCCTCGTGTATATATATGTATATATACATACACACATATAACCGATTGGGTAGCACAGTGGTTTGCATCGCCGCGTGTCATGCAAGAGATTGCGTTTGACTCCCTGTTGGAGAGTCACTTATTATCGACGGTTGAGCATGAAGGCCGACAACCTCATCTTGTAAAAAAAATAACTGTCGAAAAGTTAAGGGAATAAACCCCAAATAAAAAATCTTCACCAATCCGCTTGGTCAGCGTGGTGAATATGACCAAATACCAGCGAATGGGTAGCATTCATTGAGGTTTTTGTCCAGTAGTGGATTGATATGGGCTTTATGATGTGTGTGATATACATATATGGGGAAAAAAATCATTTAACTTGTAAGTACAGTGTTCATTTTAAAATCAAAACAATTGTCATTTTTTGAACGTACATTTGAGAAATAAAAAGATTTATAAAAAAAAATGAAAGATGTTACAATTCATTTTTATACACAAATTACAAGTGTCATTGAAATGATACCGAATTGTGTTATTATAAAGGTTCATCCAAATGTGACGTCTAGATTTAGGTTTTATTAAAAAGGAATATGTATATAGGGAAACATGTGTACAGTTTCTTTTTGATAAAACACAAATCTAGACGTCATATTTGACCCTACATATTGCATTTTTTAAAAGATTATTTACGGCAGTGCAAAAGGCTGAACAAATTCGAAGTCATTGAGCTTTTGCCTGAGTTTAATATACGTGATTTATTTTTGAAAATTTTGGTTTTACTATTGGAATAATTGTATGTGCTGATCTAACCACCGGTAATCTTGCAAACAAATTAATTCGACATCTTACAATTTATATTACCCATAAAAATAACATTTACGTACTGTTTTATTTCATCAGTATTCGTCTTTTTTCTTTTTTAGCATTTTTATAATCTAATTATTGTACAAGTACTTAACTGACAATTTGTTATTTCGACATCATCTCAAGACGAAAAATATTTTTTTTAACTTTTCTTTTATCGATTAAATAATTCCATTGAAAGTTTTGTAAATTTCGACATTTAATTAATATGATTGAAATTGATTGAAATTAAGGCCAAGTAAATGAAAATATTTCGTAATATTAACGTAATAGAGATTTTTAACGACAAAGTGTCACTGCAGTACCTCTATTAACATTAAGTCGTCCTCGAATTTATTAAACTCCAAATATATATATGTAACTACATAAGTCAACGTTACGTTATAAATCTTTTTCCACATTAATTATCGTGAAATATCGTCTCGTCATATTATATAATCACATTTTAATTAAATCTAGTTTAGAAAATATACGTTCATGTGCGATTTTCCTACATGAGCCGGTATGTAAAATGTTAATTACAACGTACAAGGTGCTATATGCAATGAAGTGAAGATCATAGACGTATAATTAAGTGAAACAGTCAGTTGTAATATGTTCGTAATATGCACTTCCGCTTCGTTTACATTCTAAATGTACGCTTTATTACACCTTCGTTTCCAGAGTCAAGTACTTCCTTAACTAGAAACCACAGTGATGTTATTTTATATTCAGGTTAGTTTCTTATTCGTTTATAGCATCTCGTAGGTCGATAGTAATTCCGTTCGTAAGGTTTATTCTAATGTTATTATAGAAAAACAAGTGGTTATTTTTATTTCATAATAGGAAATAAAAAAATATTTGTCTTATTTTTGTATTAATTGGAAATGAAGAAATATTAATACGTTCCATGATAATTTTTCAAACTACACTGGGTTGAAATGTCGAAATGAGCTTAAAAAATCAAACATGACTGTCACCAGCTGTCAAAGTTCTAACATTCTTATTGAAAAACCCTATAGTACTTAGAATCATTCAGATATAATCTAATTACATTTAAACTTACAATGCATAAATGATGATCAGAGATGATAGAGTTGAAAAGATAATGAAAGAAGGTATTGGAATAGAGAAAATTAGAATTTAATATACAAATGTACAGAGATAGGCTTTTAAAGAAATAATATTAACGATCTGATGATGATGATGTCATGACCATTAAAATGGGAGATCAGGGAATAAAATAAACAATAAATAATTATTGACCATTTTTATGACATCCTGTGATGTTAGTTGAAAAAGTCATTTGTTTAATGGTGAATTAGATAGAGAAATAATCTAATAATATCGAAAATGAGAATCTTTTATACATGTTTTTGACAATGATAAATTACCTTTAGTATTTATATAAGAAAATAAATTAATTAAGAAGAAATTATTGTAAATTTTGCAAAGAAAAATTCATTCTATTTTTGGCTCCTCTGTATATACTTTTTAATGTAAAACAAATATTATAATTCTAAAACTAACATAACATTCAATATAAAAATAACTTAAAAATATAATGAATAAAAAAGTGCAAAAATAATCCACGAGAATATAACTTAATAAAATGAATAGGTGGGATAAAAAAAATTGTTAGTGCGCACGTATAGCATGAATTTTTCCACTTCAAATCTTTAATAAAATCAAGTTTACATAAATCTGAGACTATATATATATATATATATATATATATATATATATATATATATATATATATATATATATATATATATACACATCATATTTGATTTACTGGTTTTGTTAAATAAGACATTTTACAATTTTTATTAGTTTTTAAATGATTTAAAATGGTATAGAATTTTATGCAACTTGAAGGAATTTCAAAGGCTGTTTTAATTACGGATATTTATTTTTATTGTCTGGTTTATTTCTTATTATATGTTTATGAATAGACATTTTTGTTTTCTTTTTTAAAATAACTGCATTGTCTATTATAAATTGCAAGTTTATAAAAAAGTAAACAAATGAGAGAAATAAAAGTATAAATACGATAACATTAATTTAAATTACTGCTTTCTATTAATAGATTATAAGTGTAAAAATACTATTCAAATTGAGAATTTATTTCTCTAATCATATTATTTGTTCTTGATTAAATACTACATTTGCATCGCATATTAAAAAAGGATTGTTTATTGCTTTTATATTTACAATATTTTAGTCGTTAGTAATATATATTTTTTCTATTATATAAAAAAAAAACGTTTATTATTTATTCTTTTTTCAGAACGTAACATTAACAGATTCCTAATATCAATCATTATTCTACTTTTTCTCATCATTCGACCATTTTGATCGACTTCGTTAAACTTTGTTTCATACATCAATTTTTCAACATAATGCTGATTTTGTGAATATTTTGCAAATTTATCGTTGAGTGCCGAATGCTGTTAGACTAGTAAGAGTGAAAATATGCTTGTTCGGTAAAAAAAAGAGTAGGTCAATATGTGTTACATATAAACGACACTCGTGCAATAGAGGATGGGCACACATTGTAAATCTATCAATATATTACACAGCTGAATGCATAAAACATAAAAAATGACACATATTTTTTTCTAATACTTTCCTATCGATTTTTATACTTTTTATAGTATTAAGCGTATTTTTAAATACAATAGAAATTCATAAAACAGTGATGTAAGTTTTTTTTTTAATATATGTAATATTAAAACGTTATTATCAATAAATAAATAACTGGTTGCGAAAATATCAAGACTTGTGAAAACATTTAAAATTATTTTATACTTATAACGACACAATACGACATAAATTATTACTTTTTACAACACCCACTACTAAACAAAAATGTAAATATTACAATAATTTATGTAGAATTGTTTAAAAACAATTCAAAAATTGTAAAACGAAATTAATGTACAATAATAGTATCTCTCCTCACATAAGGGTAGTTATTTATATCGTACGATGTAAAGTGTAATATTTGTTTTTTTTTATATATATAAAACATGAAATAAAGCATAATTGATAATCCATTTTCAACCTTTCGATTTTCTAATCTTAAAAATAAAACAATAATAATACATAAATTGAAGTTCAATACATTAGAAGTGTTAGAAGATGATTTCTCAAATATCTTCAGGAATGAGGATAAGTGTTTGTAAGTTGAAACGAATACAACAATGAATAGAATTAAATAATTAATATTTTCAGAAAATAAGGTCAAAAAGATCGTATTTTATATTTTAATTATGCTTGTTTATATTTTTTTAAGGTTATATGTAACTTTTAAGAAAGCTGGTTGGTTCAGAGAAATTATTCATAATGATCAATTTAATTCTGTATATCAGTTTGTGTTCATATATATATATTTACAACCATATATGTATATATGCGATATTCAATCGAAAAGTTCGTGTTGGACCTAAAGCAGGATAATAGAAAATCCTGGATAATCTTAATAAAAGAATACGAACCGTTCGTTGAACTTGATCAGCGAAACAATAAAACAGAAATATATTTTATAAGAATGATTTGATTGACACAAAGGCTTTTTTTGTTTTGTTCAAAAATAATATAAAACACTTTTATTTTTATACATAAATGGTTCTGATTTCCATTATTCCTTTTACTTGAGTTATTAGGAAATTTGATTTATATATATTCAAAATCAATTCTGTTTTTTTTTTAAAAAAAAAGAGTACTAACATTAATGTATGTACACACACAAACATACATACATACATACATACATACATACATACATACATACATACATACATATATATATATAAAATATTTACTTTAAGATTATTTCGATTAGTTGGTTGTAAAGACTAACCGACATTGTAAATCAGTTCAATAATAAAATTTTATTTTTAATGATTTTTTTAAACACGCAATGGACGGAACAATTCGAGAGAAGCAAAAACTTTCCAATATCCAATCATTTGGAAATTGTGTAAGAAATATTACTGAAAAATATTCTTACATTTGAGCGATCAGAATATATATATATATATATATATATATATATATATATATATATATATATATATATATATAATGCATAATATAACAACATGGAGGAATATGATATTTGAAATTTTCAAATGTAAATTGTACAAAAAATATAAAAAATGTTGTTCCATTGCCGTGAAATTCTCACGGCAATGGAACAACGATCATCAGCAGATTTTTCTTGTAATCAAATATCGTTTTCACATTAAATGCCTTCTAAATTTAAAAACACGGATTTGTATTATTTTTCCAGGAAAAAAAGGTTTCATTGAAAAAAATGAGACGAAAGTCACGTAACCAACATCCTGAACGCAACGTTGCTCTTTATGCATCACACCCTATCTTTGTTTTTATCACATTATGAATGAAATCAAATTTTATTTATATTTTTTCAATTTAGTTTTCTATTGTTATTTTCTTATTTTCATTTCTAATTTCTAAACTGAAAATACAATCAATTCTAATTAAATGTATAAAAGTGATATCATACTCTAGTATTATAATACATACATTAAACTTTTTAAAATAAGCATATTATTTTTGTCAAATATATATTTCTTTTCATTTATATAAATGTAATATAATAAACATTACAAGAAAAAATGTTATATTATAGCAAGTTTTTTTTATGTTATTAAATCAACCAGATAGACAATATAGTTTATAAATCAAAGTTCATTCAAACGTTTTATAAAGTTTAGGAGACACAATTGATTTAAAATTATTTAAAATTGATAACAAAAGTCTCAAGTAGTTAATTTTAAATTATATGTGCTTTTTGTTAAATATCTCAGGCATTAATGATTGCGGAATAAGAACTTATTATGAGAAAAAATAGCGGTGCAATGCCCTTAAAATACGAAACAGTATCAAAGCGTATAGAAGTCGGATCAAAAGTTTTTATTTACAGTGGAAGTATTTTGTTATTCAAATAAAGAATGTACAAAATAACAAACATACATACATATATATACATATATATATACATATATATATATATATATATATATATATACACAGACAAAGAATTTTACAAGCTGAAACTTCAAAGAAGTTAAAAGAACAACTGTTGATATGCAAACGGTAAAAATATTTATTGTTGAACATAACGAGAATTTCAATGTTTCTTCAAAAAAAAGTTTTTTAAAGACAATATATATTTTCTTGTATTTCTGTATATTGCAGTTGTATTTTAGTAAATAGTTTTCACAGTGTCTATATGTTCTTTCATAAAATCGATTTGATTTACGAATTTGAACTTTTTTTAAGGTAAAAGTTTATTCGAAAAAGTAGAAAAAGAAAATAGATTTGCTGGATATTTTTTTGTATGTGATTGTATTTCAACGTTTCCATTCCAATTTTCAATTATTGTAATTTGTTGACAAATACGATAACAACATTACAAATTACCACTCATTAAAATAGTTGATTAGAAGTATTCTTAAGTAATATTTTTTGAACCAGTTATTATAAATTTAAGAAAGTTATTTCAAGATAAGAAGAATTTCAATTAATAATTATTTCATGTCATTTCATTATTTTTCATTTCCTAATTATTTCTGTAATATTTTGAACTATTCAGTATCAAATCAAAAATATATATTAAATAATGTTATTATAATTCGAAGATTCATTTTTCAACCTTTTTTTATTTAAGTGCAAGTGTAAAAAAGAATAGATGTAGTATATGCTACACATAAAGGATCATCCAAATGTGACGCCTAGATTTGTGTTTTATTAAAAATAATCATGTGTATAGGGAAAAATGTGTATTTCTTTTTAATAAAACACAAATCTAGGCGTCACATTTGGATAACCCTGAAGATTTTTTTAATTTCTATACACTATACATATAGAAAAGTCGAGAAAAATTGTCTCGAGAGCGGAATAAACAATGCCTCTCCATGTTTTCAGCTGTTTAATAAATCAGTGTACAAAAGATGATATAAAAAAGATTTATAGAGGTTATTATAAGTTTTATATAAGAGTATTTGAATAAAAACAAATAATTAGTTAAGGCAGAGAAGTCCAGACAGAGAAGTAAAGACAGCAACAATTTCTCTGGTCGATTGTTTACATTAACATGAATAAAAATGTGGAAAAAGAAAATAAATATATTCGATAAGACACAAGATTGGGAATGAAAAAAAAAATTAAAATAATTCACAAATAATGTACTCGGAGAAAAAACTGAATATGAAAAAAATATGTGCGAAAGTTATCAGCAGGAAAATAAATAAATATGTTTGAACATTCACTTTACTTAGATAAGTTAGTACAATGCATGTTTATTATTCGATATGTAATTAAAATTGCAACTGGTTTGGTACTGTGATTAAATTCATTATGTGTAAGTCTATATTAAAATTGTATAAAAAATAAACTAAAAGAGAATACAAAAGATCAAATTAAGTTTAATAACTTGTAGAAAAAATACTTTTTATTAACTCTCACAATTTTCAAAACCAAATTCAGAACTTTATAACGATAATACTATCATTATTTAATTTTCATGTCTAATTTATCTTAAGAATAATATCTGACACATCTTCATAATTTTCCAATTTGTGGTTAAAACTTTATATAACGAGCACATCGTTTTAAATTCTATTCATTAAACGATATTGATTTTCATTAATTCACTAATAATATTAAATATGACTGATTAAAAAGTGATTATTTTATGGTATACTCATTTTTGAAACGATATTTGATTTTACGAAAAAATTAAATATACTTATTTACGTACTTTTATTTTTATCATATATATATATATATATATATATATATATATATATATATATATATAAATTATGTATTTATGTTTTTAGTACCCCAATACCCAAATATTTTTAATATTCTAAAAACAAACAAAAATGTTCAAATAAGACAAAAAAAAATACAATGTGGAAACTTACAATTGTCATGAATATTGTAATTAATTTTTTTCAATTATATGTTTTTAGAATTTTACAAATCGAAATATTAACAAAAAAAATATTTTGGAAAAAAGGATTAATTTATCCACTTTATAGAATAAAACAACTTTAAAAAAAGATTCTTAATTTTTCTAGTGAAATCTTATATATATATATATATATATATATATATAAAATCAGTAGCCCATAAACTTTTTAATTCAACAGAAAGATTTATAGATGATGTGAACAGGAAAATAAAAATTGGTTGGTATCACATGGAAAAAAAATTATATTAAGAAGTGGAATATTCATCTTTGATTGAAGAAAAAAAATAATCAATGAAACTTATGATTTATTAGCGGCTTTAAATATACAAAAAAGTATGAAAAGATCTATGTTAAGAGTAACACATATAGATGAAACAGAACAGAGTGAATCAGAAAGAATACAAAAGTTACGGATATTAAATCAAAAATGAAAAGTTTAAAATGAAAATGGGTCTGTCATATAGTCAGAAGACCATCGATGGTTAAGAATCATAATTGGTTGGAAAATCAGATGTATAAAAAGGCTTAAAAATAAATCTATGGATAGATGACAAAGATACATGAGAAAATGTGTTATTGTAAAATGGAAGAAAAATCCAGTAGTTTGATGAAGGTGAAAAGTATTGGAAAAGGTTTTCCATTCAGTATATATATATATATGTTTATTTTAGTATATTTCTAGGTGGGAGCCTCAATAAATGTTACCATTCACTGCAATTGGTTATGCTGAACAGGCAGGTTGGTGAGGATTTTTTTACTTAGGGTTTACTTTCTTCTATATACATTTTAAAATACATAAATACATATTTAAATGATTTTAATTGTCATTTTATTTAACAAGTAACAATTGTGATAATATAGAATGATACAGGTACAGAATAAATTTCAACAAGTTTGAATAAACGATTAGAAGATAAATGGAATATGTAACAAAACAGTTTTGCAATTAAAATGTTATTAACTAAAAGAACATACACATACATTTAGTCAACTCTTCAGATTCAGGACAAACATCTTGAGTCATTCACACTAAAACCATAGAACTAATTAGATAAACGAGAATGTAATCTCGTATACACACGTGTGCATGCATGTATATGTATGTATTGTGTGTATAATAAATGTATGTTAGAGTTTGTTTAAGAAAATGTACATAATACTAGCGAAATGGTAATATATAATACGCCGCACCCGTACGTATTTATTTTTTGTACCACTGTATGTACATTTCCATACGCGTAACTCTTTACAATAAGTTAAGCTTGGCGAGACGTAAACACTTGCTCATTTTCAAGTAGTCGACAGGTGGTGGAGCTATTTGTGAAGCTTTCAACGCGGCAAATGTTTAAGCTTTGTAGCGACAAGATGAAATCTACATTTATATTGCGCGAAAATTGGGTTATATTTACTTTTTGTACTGTTTCGTACGTATGTGTGTGTGTTTTTATTTTTTTTTTATACCAACGTGCAGTATGCGAAAATTTACAGAGAAAGCAGTGTACTAACCGTCACACTATGAATGTGAAAAGAGTTGCAATTAAAACATAATGATGAATTTTTTTTATGTACACTGCGATGACTTTTACGTATGTTTATATTTAGTATATGTAATATATTTGCTGGGATGAATGTATGTAGAGAAAAAATATGTACATAGACGGCAAAAAGCATTCTCAACTTTGTAAAAATATTTTTAAATATAAAAACATACCTTTATTATATATATTTTTATTTCAATTAATTTGAAAAAGTGAACGTCTGTGAGAAAGAATTTATTTTGACTATATAAAATATGCATAGAGGTATGTTGTCGATTAAATTCGGAACTATTAAAAATGAACTATCAGGTAAAAAATAACGAAATTCTCCTATATCAAAAATTGAAATAAGGATCGTTTTTATTTGGATGTGGAAACAAGAAGGTATATTTTTGTTTAATATTTATGTACTCGATTTTTGTTATTATTGATTGTAACTTTATTATAATTTAGAATGTTGTATGCTACTAAGACAGGTTTCCATGTAGGTGTTATTTTCAGGTAAATAACAAAATTTATTAGTTATAATATCTACCTGTGGATGATAAAAAAATATTATTCGAGAATGGATTAAAATAGTTCATTTTTTCACCTTGGCACTATTTTGGATATGAAATATAAATTAGATTGCAGATAAAAGAATTGAAGTATCACGAATTGATTTATTTCGGTAAGCTCTTGTCATTTTTCTACCTACTATTACTTTTTTGATTATCGCTGTATCTAGTCTACTCAAATATGTTTGGATATGGATTATCAATTAATTAGTCATGCAATTAATTGACTAATATATTAATTAACAGATAATTAATTTAGGTAATTCGGTAATGATATGTTAATCATGCCAGTTAATAGCTAAATTACATTAATGAACATAAACAAGTCATTCATATACAAAATTAATTTTTTGTATGTGAATGCCTGTTTTGTGAATAATATATCGGTATGTATATTTTTAGACATTATGAGGTATTTGCTACCAGTAATCTGTACAGTTAACATTTCAACTGCCTTTCACATAACGGCGGAAAAATGATAACTGTTTCGCAACGAATAATTAACTCACTTATCTAATTAATTTAAAGATAAAAAACTCAGTTAATGAAGATATATTTCGTTCATCATCGAATCAGACAATATCCGTCCGTAACGACGTGACGTACATACGTACATAAAAAAAGCGAGTCCCGCATTTCGTGGTTTAAAAGCACGCAAAGCCCCGTTCCCTTATAATATACTTTATATAATAAATTATTACGTCTTACGAGATTGGGAGGATGTGGCGTAACATAAAAGAAATTTAATGACGCACCTGCTCGCCGCACGCAGAACATCCTCATCTCTTTCCACGGATACGATTTTTATTTATCGTTATGTTTCCGAGCGTAAATATTTTCACGTATCTTATTCGTATTATTAATAATAATTCCATATCGTTTTCGTGTCGGGTATCCCGGTTCGAGAATACGTTATGTTTGCAAATTTAAATAAATTCGTGATACAATAAATGTTTGTGTATTTTTTTTCCTTTAACCCAAATAATAATAAATAAAAGTGTACAACAGCAATTTTCTATACCATAAATGAATCCGATTTTTTGAGACGTCGTTGTTCCGAAATAGATAAAAACATTTTTTTGTACGTAAAATGAATTATACGTTGTTGTTAGAAATATTTACTCTTTTTCTGTCTTTATATATATATATATATATATATATATATATATATATATATATATATATATATATATATATATATATATATATATATATATATATATATAATGTAATTGATAAATAAATGTAATAAAAAATAAAAACAATTGTTTAGTGACTAGCAAAAGTATTTAGACACATTACTCAGTTATATTGAATTTATTTTCAAAAACGAGATCGATTAGGATTTAATTCAAAAAATACCTATAGTCAATATTTTATATACTTGTGCTTAATGTAATGAATTTATGAAAACAATATACATAAAATCATTTAAACAAGTAAAAAAAAATTATGAAAAAATATAAAAATTAATTCTTAATCCTATAAATCGTATTGATACTTATGTACAGTATTTAAAAAAATTATTGCCTTTAAGCATTTAGTAAAATCATTCATCAAACACTATTAGTTATAAAGTAATATTGAGTTTTTATTTAGTACTAATATTTGGAAAATAGCCCCAGTAATTCGAGTTAGTGAAATTATTTACTTCGTAAATATCTGCTCGACATCGAATTCTCAAATCATGGTAAAAACATCATATATTTTAAAATTAGCAAATTTGAGGAAGAGTTTAACTTAATATACTATTGATATAATGTGAAAACAATTTGCTAAAGTACTCTAATGCTCAGTGATGATATTGCTGTAGCTCAGTAGTATATAATGTAAGCTTTGTTTCTGACTGTATCCTATTCGAAGAGTTAACGAATTTTTTATAGGTATTGCTTTTAATCTTTGAATTTATTAATTAATATAAAATTCTGTAACTCGAATAAATATTCATGTCTTAAGTTCGATTGCGTATGTATGTATGTATATATATATATATACACACAAACATATAAGAATAACTTTGATAACTTTATTTCCAAGTTTCTAATTCAACTCTTCTCGATACATTTTTTAAAAAAAGAGCTTACAAAATGTTTACTTAATATAAAATGATACAAAAATATTTTTGCATACTCTGAAGTACTTATTTCAGTATTATATAAGAAGTGTTACACCACAAGATTACAAATACGTACTTTAAAACTTCAAAGTTCATGTTTTAAAATGATTGTTTTGAATTGTTGTAAATCTTCTTAAAAGATTAAATATAAAGTAATATAAATAGAAAAAAACTTAAACATTATTAAAATTTGAACGAACAATAAATCTCGGTTACTTTTATATTTTGATGAAGATTGACGTTAACTTCCACAGCTGGTGACGAGTTTTAAATCCCCAAACAAACTAACGGACAGGAAGATGTATTATATACTTCAATTTTATTTTATCGATTTCTTTCCAATTTATTTGTGTATCTGTATTGCTTTTTATCTGATGTTTACCAATCAGGTCACAGACGTCACGTCCTCTGTACATTGTTTTAAAGACAATGTAATATATACTAGTAAGATAAATACCAGTGATGTGATCTAACGATACTAAGCGAAAATAACATTAATATTTAGGTACGAGTTTCAAATAACTTTTAATATTATTTAGCTTTATGGTACACAGTGAAAACAAGTCAATATAGATAAATGTAAACTGATAAAACTGTTAGTATTTAAAAGTGTTTAATATAACTTTCATCAGAAAGGCAAGAATATATATGTATATATATATATATATACACACGTGGTGTGTGTAAAAGTTCGACTTGTAAAAAAAACCGCTTTATCACAAATCTTAAGTTTGGCAGTGCTAAGGACGAATATGAATTTATATGTTAGCTAATGCTGACGAAGTCGCCATATTCTGTGACGGCAAACTAAAATTTGTCGCTGTAACATCACCGTTTGCAATTTTCGCATCGACAGTGAAAAGCTTTTAAAACAATCTGTGCGAATGTAAGGTATATACACGTTTACGTGTACGTAACTATTTTAGTATACGGTTGTGTGTGTGTGTGTGCGTTTTTTCATCATCAACTTAGTACGAGATAAAATCGATACACTCGAAAAAATTTCAATGACATGTCGTTGCAAATCCCCCAGTGCGACGTCTGTACACATTACCCCCGTTGCGACAAATCGCATAGAGTGACAGTTTTCTATTATCAGATAGTCATTGAAATCTATTATTTTTATAGTTTTGAAAATAGACTTATTCGACATAA
Organism: Neoneuromus ignobilis; assembly: GCA_029203775.1. Lineage (NCBI taxonomy): Eukaryota > Metazoa > Arthropoda > Insecta > Megaloptera > Corydalidae > Neoneuromus > Neoneuromus ignobilis. The sequence continues at coordinate 36,615,185 of CP092089.1, read as the reverse complement.
ATATACTTATATACATTTGTATGTATGTATACTTGCATACACACACACACACACACACATATATATATATATATATATATATATATATATATATATATATATGTATATAAACACAGTCAAATATTTTTGATATAAAATGTAACTGTATATAATTTTACAGAAACAAGAAGAAAAATTAACCAAATCTAAGAAAATATACTTATTTGAAATGTTTTCAAGTATGATTTACTGTAATTAGTTTCTAAAAAAATAGTTTACTTTTTCATTTAAAAATATTTTTCTATAAAAAGAAAATACGTTGTTGATTGATAAACTATTTTGGTTAGATCAAGGAATTAATTTTTGTATTATTTCATATTTAATTAATAATTAAGTGCGAAATAGTATAATTATGTCTAAACCACATGTCGATGAAAACAAGAAACATTTTTCTTGTTTATCTGATGAATAAATAGAATATATAAATCACAAATTCAGATTTTACCTATGTATAGTTTTTTTGAATTAATATTGAAAATTTCACAGTTTCTCAATTACTTTCTCTGTTATAGACAGTGACTGATTGTTTTGGTTTTGAAAATGACTTAACAGAAATCTGTTCTCTGATTTCTAACGATTTTAATAATTGTTGATGACTTAACCCTATACTAAGCGTTAGTCAAGTAAAATAAATCATCTTTGAAAATAAATTATTTTAAGCTTTTCAGGATGTCAATTGCATTCTTAGCAAAAATTAAACAGCAATGTTTTTTTTAAAATATATTTTTTAGATATTAGGGTCAGGGTTGTTAATTTCATTTCAGATTACAAGAATATACGTAGAATTTATTTGTATTACATAAAAACGCCTATTTTGGATTGAGTGTTCGAATTATCTACGATTAATAAATTACTGTTTATTTTCGAGGCAAATTCATTTTCACATAAATGAATTGTTCATTTCAACGTCACAATATTTTTCAAAAGAGTTCAATGATTATTTTTTATTTACTTTAATGCGCATTTCGAATACCATATCATCATTGTTGAACAATTGAACATAAAATCTAAGTGAACATTATTGTACAATAAAAATGCTAGTAAGTGATTATTGAACTCTCATAAAATTTTGTGCAATTAGGGTAAATGGATTTATTTGTGTTAATATACAGCTTTATTTATAAAATATATATGAAAAGATCTTAGAACGATTTCAATAGTGCAAATTTACTTTTATGAATACTTTTTTTAATTTCAGAAAATTTGTTGCATATAAAGATTTTGATAATTTTAAAAATTACTGAATTAAGATAACTTTCTACGGAGAAAAATATACATACATATATATATATATATATATATATATATATATATATATATATATATATATATTATAGTACTAAAACATTGTCGTTTTGGGCACACATAAATACGACATCTCATAGACAGTGAATTGCAATTTTACGACTACATTCGTTTGTACCTCATGTAAGTTAACAATATTAAGATCAGACCAAGATAAATTCTGGTCATTTCGATATGGCGTTAGTAACGTGAGTACCTCTGCGCTCGTATTTACTCTCCTAGTCTCATCATCAATATCAGCGTTGTTCCACGAAAACAAACATCTAAATAAATAAGTAGCCCCATGCCTTTGCGGGTCTCACGTTCGCCATAACCGCAGGTCAGCGAGAAACTGGCGTCGTTCGTGTAAATAGTATGAAACTCAACTATCACTGTTGCCGCCACCAACCACACTAGCGGTTTTCCGATAAGAACCGTTCGAACTTCGTCCACGCAAAACGTTCTTCTTTAGTACGAAATGTCGATATAAAAGTATCGTACAGTCTACGTCTTTTCTGTTTGGGGTTTTTATAATAGTATATCGTTAAAAAATCATGGACGTGTAGAGTTGTTTTCTTATAGAATGTGTTAAAAAATTTAAAATGAACAAGAAACTTCGGTTTTTATTATAGATCAATACATTTGAGGAATAAAAAAAAATTGGAAATTAAATAAGTGAATTTAGAATTTTTACAAAAATTTGTACATACAATCATGAAAAAGTAAAAAAAGATTTTTTGTTAAAAAAATAATATCATGTATAACTATTTGTTTCTATAAAAGTGTTAAATAATCACTTATTGTTTATTTTCTGATGTGCATTTCAACTGCCATACTATTATAATCAATGTGTCGGATTATAAAAAAATAATTTTATGCAAATGAAAGATATTTTTCAATTTAAATTTAAACTTATTGAGTTACTTTGTAGTTTATTTACATTTAACATACTGACCTATAACAAAGTGAAGTTTATATATATATATATATATATATATATATATATATATATTTACATAACTATTAATGAAAATACTGACGATAAATTTAATATAAACGTTTATATAAGTTGTAGTAAGATATCAGTTATAAAAAGTGATTCAAAAGACTCAGCAAGAGTTATTGTAACAGAACAGCATCAGAGGAATTTATTTAAGGAAGATAAAGTCTGATAAACATAATTCTGACTATTGTGCAAGAAAAGTATATATATATATATATAACTTTATGTACAAAATGTTTGCCAAAAAATAATAACACTTTAAAACTACTTATATTATTTACGTAATTAGTCTATAAAAAGATCTACCATTATTTGCAATTACAGTATAAGTTAAACAAAATAATGTATTTAAAACCAAACTGCGAAAGTTTTCTAAGAACTATAATAGCACACTGTATATATATATATATTTTGGACGAGATTATTTTCCATAATATACATCAAATTCTTTACTGTAATTCTTAACCTATAAACATTTATTTAAAATAATGTTCGTAAATTCAATATGCTGCATGATTTTATGGTATGCGTTTCTTTGATAACTCGTTCACTGAACTACACACAAAAAAAATGAAAATTAATATCGAATAATTAATTAATGATTTTAATAATAAATAATTATTTTTATTATCTTTAGATTTAAACATATGTCAATTAAATGGAATTTAATTATATATTATCTAATCTCATTATTAAATATGACATTAAAGTAAATTAATATAAATGGACAGAGAGATATCAATTTAATCAATGACAGTTTTATTAAAGAGAATTACAATGTTTTTAAAGTACATCACTTATAAATTTAAGTGACTTTTTCGAAATAAAATGTAGCTATAATAACAACTCAAATAATGTATCCAAATAAAAAAGCTTTCTAACAATCTAGAACAGTTAAAATTTGATCTATGTAGAGTATTATTGTTGATGTTCATATATTAACAATATATTTTGAAATAATTTCTTTAATATTCAAGTACTTTTGTAAGGCAAACATCGCCATATAAAACAAAATAAAAAAACTACTAATTAATAACTATAGGTCATTACATTTGAAAATCCCACTTCTGATTCTACGCATGTATTTCATAATTTTAATTTTTGTTGTTAGATTTTCCTTTTAATCGTATATAAAAAATATCTAAACATAAGATGTTATGTAAAGTAGTTTTCATTCTGTAGCGATATATCACAATCTCATATATTTTCCTATTCAAAATTGAACATGTCTCAGGTGAAAAAAATATAAACAAAAAGATAAATAATGAATAGGAAAATATTGATTTATAAAGAATTCTAAAATATAGCACACAGGAGTTCCATAAGCAATGATAATAAATTCGGTAAACTTGAACAAAATATGACATATACTTGCCGTAAAAGAAAATGTTTTACGATGGTTTCAGACGCATATAGAGTTCAATATAAAGAAAGTATTCAGTCGAATTGAATACGACTTGCGTGTACACGAAATAAGGCTTTTTTACACATACATACATTTATATATATATGTACATAGATGCATACACAAGTAAATAAACATGTTCATGTCTGTATTTATCTTTATTAATAAAGTTGAGTGGTTAATATAGAGACATGCTATGCGGAAGGTTGCGGATTGGATACGTTCCAACTGCATATCAATTTATTTTTTAGTGTCAAAGGTGGAGTTACTCGAATAAAACTATACTGACGGAAAATATAGTTCGTAAATTAAAAAAAAACGGTGTTTATAAAATTATATATATATATATATATATATATATATATATATATATATATATATATAATTAGTTAATTTATAAGGCAATTCTGAATTGGTTAATTATTAATATATCAAAATATTTAAATATTGATGTATAAAAATCACTATTTATCAAATAGAACTATTTTTCCACAAATAAGTTTAATATAAAAAACACATTAATTTTTTTTGTTCTTTAGTGTTTTTATAGAGTTGCCTATTGTTCGATAAGCTTTGAATGTGTGCATTTCGGTAATGAGTCGTCATTTTTTAAATGCAGTTATATAAATTCATATTTAATTAAAGATTTTACACGTATGTATCTTCTTAAAATGTAAAAAACAAACTAAGGCAGAAAAGCAATAAAAATTAGTAAGATATAAAAATGTAACAGTAATAAATATTATAAAATTTAAAATTAAAACGTACTTGAGAAATAGTGTTTCTATTCGACTAGAGATTTTTAACTTCTGCAACTCTCTTTAATATTCAAACAAAATTAAATTTAAACTGAAACATTTTTTTATCCCCAAATCGACATCGAATCATTTTTTCTAGTCTTTATATTTGTTTTTATATAAGTCATTAGAATTATGTTTATCAACGTTAAAAATCATGACGAAGATTTTTAAAAAAGATACAAACAAATTTTAAAAATATTTGGGTTTTATTTAAATATATAATAAAAGTAGGTGGAAATTATTTTGAAATTTTTTATAGTTGTTTTAGAGAAATAGATACACAAAAGCGTAACAACTTATATACGTTTTCAATTAAAATTTTCATGAGTAAATTTATTTAAAATATCCATATGTCAATGTATGCTAAATATATATAATCTGTTTAGTAATGATTAATTAGAATGTATAAATTTATACACATCATTAACCATTTCTATATTTACTTAAAAACGAGTTAAATATAAAAATATTAACAAACAATATTTGGATTCTATAAGACTAATATCCAGTTATTTAAAGACTAAAGAACATCAACATCGTGGCTACTAGTGCATAAATATAAGTAGTGCGTGCATCATCTTAGCTCGGCGTATAACAATAGATGTAAATGTAGTAGAAAATAAACTTCAAACAGATTAAATAAAAAGGCATTTCCTTTATGACTAAACATTGCGAATTGTTGACGATACAAAAAAATACTCTATTATTAACTCTCGAAATTCGTATGAAATGAACGAAATAAATCACATAAATTACATTTGATAACAGACACTATCTGTATCAATGCATGGAATTACCAAAAAATAAATCATTTTGTGTGGATTTACTTTTGGTTTCTTTATATTCATATATATATATATATATATATATATATATATATATTATATAAACACGTCTTCTTTCTTTTAAAAAAAAATATTTAATTTTAGGATTTAATTTTTAAATTTTGTGTTTACAGATGCACACTCATGTATGTATGTATGTATGTATGTATGTATGTATGTATGTATGTATGTATGTATGTATATATATATATATATATATATATATATATATATACAAAATAAATATAAAAGGTAACATGCGAACAATCTCGATAATCTGATGTACATAATGCAAAGGTGGTAAGAAGAATAAAATGACGATTAACACAAAAAGAACGGAATGAATAATTCAAAATTGGAAGTATGATTGAAATATGAAATTCATTCTTTAATATTTTACAGTACAACTAACAACATATTATTTCAAGTTAGTCATTGTTTAAGTTATTTTCTGATTCACAGTCCTACCTTCTCAATTATGTCATATTATGTAAACTTCTGGGCAATCAAAGATAATAATTATCTGACACTTTATTATGTATGTATGTATATGTGTGTGGGTGTGTACATATGTTTGTGTGTGTGTGTATATATATATATATATATATATATATATATATATAATTTGCAAAGAACGCATAAAAGTTCAAAGTAAAAAATATCAAAGTTTGAATTAAATTTATCGTGTTGCAAATCGGCGTACAAATTCTAAATATAAGTACATTCACTACTTTTTTGCTGACACGGTACATTTCTAATAAAAGTTGTTTCTTATGTTCCATTATTCAAATGAAACACAAAAGAGCATACGAGCACACATCAGATTTGTTTTGGGTTGTTCAAAAAGTAAGACACAATCGCGGGCAAAAAGTAAAACATTTATAAATCCTACAAAATTCAGCGTGAGAAGTAAAGAGTAATGGATTTAAGATATATATATATATTTATGTATGTATGTATACAAGTAACATTTAAAAAAGAAAGATCTAAATAAAACATTTTTAATACAGAATGAAACGTATTTTTTTTTTAAATATATTACTAATTCTAGTTTTACAATTATTTAGAGCCAGTGTAGTTATTTTATTTATTTACAAAGAAACTATTTCTAGAATCATACGTTTCTATTAAAATATTCAATACTTATTCATTTATAAGTATTTCGATGGGCATGCTATTATTTTTAGAATATTACACTAGAAACTCATATAATACTGAATTTTGAGTATAAGGTAAATGAAATTTGCATTAATGAAAAAGTGAATAATAAATAATTAAGCAAAACTTTTATAAAATCTTAACGTGTAGTGATGGAAAATGATTTTTTTCGTTTTTCATTAAAAAATAAAATTAGGTTTTTAAAAAAGTTTACGAAAAAATCATTTTTTTTTTAAAAAAAACTCGAATATTATAGAAAATTAATTGTAAATAAAATATCAGAGACGAAATAATAAATTAGGAAAAAAAGTAATGAAATACGTTATGATAATTATTTTTATTAGTTGAGTTTTTAATAGTAATTAAAATGTCTTTAAATTTATTATTTTCATATCGAAATAAAATTATTATTATTACATATACACCATTTTTTTAATTGTACAGTTTTGTATAACTATACTTTTTGGAATTTCATATTTAAGCAAACCAAGAAAAGATTGCACTTACCCTTTTCTCATGTAAAATATAACTGAAGAGAAACTTACTTGCAATACAACAATGTTATTAAAAAAAAACAATAATAATTTCAAGATGCATGAAAATATGTTGATTAATAAGAAAAGATAAAAAGAAAATAAAATGTATTCGAAAATAAATAGGAGTAGCATTAATAAGATTAAAGAGTGTAAAATATAAATAAGCAGGATTTATTACAAAAAAGTAATCAATGGATAATGGAAATCATTAATTGAAAAATAAAAAAATAAAACCAAACAGATCAATCAATAGAGGTGAAAAAAATAATTATTATTTTATTGAAAATATATAGAAAAGAAAAGCAAAAAGCTGTGCCAACTGAAATAGTCTGGAAGAAAATTTGTTGATCGGAAATACGAATTTCTAGAGAGTAAGACAAGTGTAAGTTTAGAAGTATGGACATATGGAATAGATAAAATGTATAACCGAAGTGTTTTTTCTGCAGAAGAAAAAAAATTATTAACTGACATACGAAGAAGAAAAAAAACATTAATTGAATAACCGTTTAGAAATGATACATTAATAACAAATATATGAAAAGAACAATTTTTGGAGAAAATTAGAAAAGTGGAGATGTTTAAAAAAATAATAATAAACAAAATGAACTTCAGCAATGCGGAAAAATGAAAATAAAAGCAGACCGCAGAATTTCGTAGTTGTAGGATAAAGCGTTATATTAACAATATTAATTTAGAGAGCAAATCGTTATACTACTTATCTCTCTCTCTTTCTCTCTCATACACACACACGCCTGCATATGTTCTGTGTGTACATAATCATACACACTGTTACATTTTATGTTGTAACATTCTAAGAAATATAAACTTGAGACTTTTCGCATTTCAAAACTTGCCTTTATCTAATTTTCAAAATAAAACATTAAACGGGACACATTCATAAGGACATCCTTAACCGAGAAGACAGTATATAGATTTAACTTGAACTGGAGTTCTGTACTGTCATGCAGATCGTCGTTTCTATAAAGCATTGTAACCAATGTTGAAACAATGCTGTACTTGCGTCGAGCCTCACTTATTTTGCATCGTTGTGTTAACTAGTTTATAAGTAGTGTTCACGTTTATAGTTATAGTTTATGGAGGTAGTTTATAGTTACAGGTTTATTTGTTTAGAGATTTTATTATACAACTGAAATATATACGCAGAGTTGTTTTATTATACGTACTTAACAGAGGTAGATATTTAATTAGAAAATGTATTTATTTGCCTGAAAATAAGAGTATGAAAAATAAAAAAGATAAATATTGCACAAAAATAATATTTGCAATTAAGTAATTGTTTTAGAAGACGTTTGAGCGTTCAACTTGACATTACAGAGAAACTACTTAAAATTTAAAAGATACACATCTAATACATAAAAAATAGATTTGTAAAATTTCATGCTAAAAACTGTGAATATAATTTACATCTTCTTCGAGTACAATTTGTTATATGATATTTAAACAAGGAAAAATATTTACACATTTTTTGACTAGTAATATAATAATAAATAGGAAATTAAGGCAAAACATTTTACAAAAATTAGAATTATTATACTGTGATTTTAAATTCATGCAAAAATACTAGTAATCAAAAACCAATTTTTGATAATATAATGGTTTTAAATGAAAATAATTATTTGTTATATTTTAAATCATAAATGATAATATTATAGTATATGAAGATTTCTTTATTGTTAATCAATATTTAAAGTTTAATTACGTAAGTACATTGAAAGGAAATTTTCATTAAAAATGATGTATATTGATTTTTATTAATTGTAAATTACTGACGGTACTGAAACTAAAAAAATGCAAAACGCAGTCATGTGAAACATGTGAGTGTAAAAATTAAGAGAAATTCATAAAATAATTATGATAATATAAATCTAATGATAGATACTAGTTATTATATCAAGTATTATCAATGAAATATGCAGACAAGCTTTTTAGGTACTGTCACTGAAACTCAATAAAATAATAATATTTACTTGGTACGCGTTTTTTGTTAGTTTTTGTTATGAGTTAACAATAACTACGAGAATTGAATTCAAAAGGTATTTAATCGTTTTTAGTAATGAAGCACAGTTTTATTTAGGCGATTAATTAATTTACAGAAGAATCTTAAACAGTAGTTAGATGTTGTTGAAGATGTTAATTAGTATGAGATTTTAAGAAGATTCATTATTGAATGAATATTTTTCAAATACAGTACTAAGTTTGAGCTTTGAAAACTTTTTAATCAATTAAATGACAACTAACTACCACAGAACTTATTTTAGCGAAATAGAACAACTTTTATACTTCAAAGAGATATTGCATTATTTGGTAAAAGTTTTAATAGCACACTAACTTCTAATTGTGGCTATGACAGTTTTTAGTTCGATTTTTTATGACTTTTGTTAAAATTTGATTTCACAAATTATGATTTCAAGATAACATAAAATGAGAAAAATTTTCGATTCTTTCAAGCGCGGTATAATTGTAAATATTAAACGAAATACATAGAACTATTGAGATAGAAAACAAATTATGATAAAATGTAAATATGGTATGATAAAAAAATAATTTATATACTGTCATAAGAAGAAAATGAAGAATTACTATTCGTCTGACACTGTTGGCTTTAACATAAATGAATAATTTCGTTTAAACTATTCAAGACTTTATAACACTATTTAATAATCATCACTTAGTGGTTATTTTATTCATTGATACGAATTTTGATGATCTTGTCATTATCAGAACGTTCAAATATAAAATTTAGATTTTGTAAGTTTACTTAAATATAAGTTTATATATACATACATACACAGTTATTTGAATCTAAACTTCATCAGTTTATATTTTATAAACCAATATTCTGATGATAGTATAGCAGATGACGATCGAAATGTATATAATCGAATGAATATTGTGATGTATAGGTTATATTTATATTAAATACTTTTATAGTCTTGTGATATTGAAATGAGTGACAATAGTTTTAGAAAAGATTGAGTTATGAATACAAAAGTATAAAAAATAGAAAAAGACAAATTTATAAAAATGTCAGTGTTTAATATATGTGCAAAGGGACAATATTTATATATATATATATATATATATATATATATATACATATATATGTATGTATGTATAAGACTGCGAGAAAATTAAAAGATTAAATTAATAATAATGTTTGAAGTAACATCAAATTGTTTTCTATTTGTAGTTTTTACGATTATGCTGTATACAAAAACTGAACGATTTTTTCCTTCTAACAAATAAACGAGAACACAGTTGGTAAACGTTAAAAGTCCATTACTTTTCGAATGTTCCCAGCAGGAGTATATGCACGTGTGTGTGTATGTGTAGAAGGTATAGTATAAACTTGCGAGCGGTAAGCCGCCGGCTATTCAGTTTTCAATTCCAGGAGCAAATAGGTCGTGCAACGCGGAACGGCTGCAAAAGGGCGCGTCGTTAGAACGGTCGTCGACGCTGCGCGGTTTGTTCGCACAGACAGACGCCGAGCTCGTTACAACGTCGTGCGTGAAGGGAGAACGACCGTGACGCCTAACGAAATCGACGAGAGATTATAATTTGTATCACTTCTGAAAACGGAAATTGTTTAATTAAAATCGAAAAATGGTTTTCGCGCGAGAAACGCGAATTTGAATGATTGTACGGGCGCTATATGAAGTCGTTCGTAACGGGGGTTTTTATTAAGTACTAGCGTTACGACGAACGCGTTTTATATTTGCGTATGTAATTGAAAAACGTGGAATTGTCACTTGTGAAACTGGTGGGTTTGTTTCTTGTCCCCGCTCGGATGTAGATTATGTGTTACTTTTTTAATTGGAATTGGTTCGCGTTTTTTTTATTTATTTTGTGTAACTAACTCGTAGATTCACTTTTCCATAATTACATATCCTCACACTCCATTTGTGATTGTGTTTAATTTTAAATATTGACTCAAACATTACAAATAAATAATACTGTAAATTCAATATCAACAAATTCCATAATCAATATTATTATATTGTTCATAGGTTTTGTAAGTGGTTGATTTCTAAAACCAACATTTTCAATGAAAATGTAAAAAATAATTTTGTTGTAAAATGGTAACAAATTAAGTAAAAATTAAAATGTATAATCACTTTATTAAAAACCAATATTATTGTATAATAATAGATAATTGGTATTAAAATTAAAATCACCTATTTTTTAGTAATACCTATATTAATTGTATTATTTCTTTTTGACGTTTATTTTATTTTTAATGTATATTAACAAGATTGAAGTTTGTACTTGTACCATCCAATAATTTATAATACGTACGTATCAAAGTCTTTGAAGATGACTCAACTATTAAAAGTCGCAGGAAATGAATCACGAAAGAGTCTACAGTTTTATACTGCCATAAAAAATCATTAGTAGATTTAAAAAAATTGTAATAATGAATAAAAAGAAAATTTCTGTTTATATATATATATATATATATATATATACACGAGGGTTGTTTGATAAGTATGGTAAATTTATTTATTGTTTAATTTAATTTAATTAATTAATTAAATTAAATTTTTCAATTTAGTTTTTCTTAGTTTTCTACCAAACGACCATCGTGTATATATATATATATATATATATATATATATATATATATATATATATATATATATATATATATGAAATGTATTATTAATACCACGAACCTCTTTATATCCACTGCTAGATGAAGGCCTCTTTCAAAGCTACCCATATCAAATAATCTAATGCCTTTCTCTTTTAATTCATTCCAATGAATTTTCTTATATCTTTTCACCATCTATTCATCATGTCTTTCCTGTGACTTTTTATAAGTTTAAATTCCCAATTCAGTATTTCTCTTCTCCATCAGTGGTTTCCTCTGTATGTTATATGATTAATCCATTTCATTTTAAACTTCACTCTTTTGCTATAAATTTGGTATTTTTTTTATTTTTGATCAATTCAGTTTCTTTTCTATCTCGACGTGTTATTCCTAATTCTTCTCTGCGTCGTTTCAAATAGTTGAATTAATGAATATAAAAAAAGTAAAGAGAGAAAAAATATAAAATATAATCATATTTACTGGAATTAGACTCAATTTTGAAAAATTGCTCGAAGGTAAACGAAATTATTTAAGGTGATTTATAACTACTATACATTAAATTATATAATTTGTATGTAAATATAAATGGTTAAACTGCTTAACAACATATGACGAAGAAATTTTAATTTATTTTTTATAATGTACTTGTTTTATATTTAAAAGGAATGGAGATAAAAGATAATTCCTATTTTTACATTATATATATATATATATATATATATATATATATATATATATATATAATTACATTTTTGGACCTTTTTAAAGAATAAATTATAAGAAGACATTTAAAGAAACTTGTTAGGAAAGATTTTAAGAATTAAAAAATTTGATTGTACACTTAAACAGTACTTATTTTGTATGGATTTTAAAATGATATAAAAACTTCATTGAATCTTTTGAAAGATTTCTCTTTTCATAATGTACACACACGCACACACACACACACACACACACACACATATATATATATATATATATATATATATATATATATACATACACATAATATGTATGCATGAATGTATGTATGTATATATTATGCTGTAAAATTATTTTTAGACACTTAGGTAGACTAAAAAACTAATTTTGCTCTTGACAAGAGTATTTGTAATGTATTTTTAAAAAGCAATGAAAATAGGTAACTTATGTTTACATAATACACTAAATAAAAATACAAAATTGTAAAAAAAGTAACCAAAAATTTTTCTTTTATATTCATTAAAAAATCTAATTTATTTTTATAAAGTACAGTATGATTTATATATATTTATATATATATATATATATATATATATATATATATATATATATATATATACATACATACATAATGAAGTTCCTTTAAAAAAATTACATGAAAAATATAAATAATGTTAAACAATTTATAAAAGGTACAAAATTATAACAACTACATGTACTTTTTCATTCAATCCTCCGTGTATCTTTCCTCTGTTGAATAAAAAATAACCTTCTAGACATCGCTACATCCTTTCATTAAATCATCCGGAAATAATTTATCTCGCGAATAGCCGTCGCTGTGTACCCTACTTTTTCATTTCGTACAAATACGAAAATTATAAAATAAAACTAAATAACCGGCACCAACAGCAACTCTCTGAAAAATGTATCAAGTTACGGATTCCACACAATGTACGATAATTGTTAAAACCGCTTCTATTTCTTTAGACATTCACTTAGATCTTCACTTCTTTTTAAGTTGATGAATAGAAAACAGCCCTTGCGACGTCACTACATCCCTTCATTAAATCATCCGAAAGCATGCTGTCTTGTTGATAACGTGGCGGATGAGAAAGGGTGCTCGCAGTTCGTCTTGCATTTTTACAACTCTAAACACATCCCGTACTAGAATGAAACAACATCCTATCTGTGTTACGCGCTTAAGAGATTACTATCGAAGGATCCGTAATGTTTCGTGTCTTTACTGTTCGTCGTGTCTTTGTTGCACGTGCGTCATCCACGTACCTCTGCGTCACAAGTCATTCAGATCACGTTTCTAAGTACTTATGTATGAAGCTATAAATATGTATGGCTTAAAGTTGACGCACGGGGATGCACAAGTGAGTGCGACACAGCACTTGAGTAATCGTCGAATGTAGATAAAATATGACAAAATGTAACCCTTTAATCAACATATTGACGTGATGGAGTAGCGTAAAGTATAACTGTTAGACTACTTTATTTATTAGCGCTTTGAACATTTCGAAACGGATTAAAAGTTACTTTTGTACAGAATATGTTTTACGTTTTAAATTAATAATTGACTTTTTTGAAGCTTTATAAACAATTCGATTATACTTATTTCATTTACATACTAATTTTCGTCAATTTAAAAAGTAATTTATCAAATAATAAACAAATTTAAATTGTAATGTTTGTAAATGAAAACCATACACATATTAATTGATTATTCAATATTTATTTATTTATTTACTTAAATAACACAATAACATAAAATAATAGAAAATAAATTTAATTTTAAAATTCAATGCTGTTAAACTTAATATTGTATTTTTTGAAAAAAAAAATACAGTAAAATGTTTACTAATTTAGTCCTTGTTTGCTCAGTGACTTGTCAATAATTTAATTTGAAATGTCAACATTTTTTATCTTTGATTTTATTTCGTATCGTCAATTCTATGTCTAAGAAAAAAGTACAAACATTTAAACTAAACAAAAATAATAAAAAAATATATTATTGTATAGTTTATCTTCAGCCTGATGATTTCTATCAATAACAAAACATAACATTTATTTACAATAGAAAGTTTTCTTCTAAGAACTGTGACAAAATAAAAATTCAATTAATTGTTAAACAATCCACTGTAAATCAATCGATCTGTCGTCTACTATATTGTTTCAGAGAAAATGTATACGTACGTGTGTGTGTGCGTGATTTTTTATATCTAAAAAATGTATACAAATCCTTTTACTTATTTCTGTATTCATTAAATGCGTTGAATAGATTCCGTGCATAACGTTTTAAACTTAAGTACATTTGTACGAAACGAAATATAAAATTAACATATCTGCACTTATTTATTCATGCAATCCACTCTCTTTTGCATAGCAAATTCCGTGCAAGTAGTAAAGAAAGTAGATTTTCTTAACACTTGCCAAGAAAATATTTTGCGTATATTACTAATTATAAAATCAGTGTGATATAATTTATTACATTTTTATACTGCAATGTTGACACTTATGCAATTGGTTTATTCCAGTTTTAATAAATGATCTAGAAAATATTCATGTACGACATATGGCCTACATATAATATATAGGTTTGTATGTAAGTATGTAAATATATATATATATATATATATATATATATATATATATATATATATATATATATATATATATATATATATATATATAAATATATATACAAAATAATTTATGCTGTTCAATTATTATTCTCTAAGTCGTTTAGCTGCATGCAGTTTAACTTGTATTAATAAAACAATATACTATTGAATCTTTATTAAATTAAAATCTTAGTACGTGAATCAAATATTCAATTAATCAAATGCATATATCGAACTCAATAGTAATTATAATCACAGAAACAGAAATTCTACCAAGCATGTGTATTTTTGGAAAATGTTTATATAAACGTTATTGTAATTAAAAGATTTAACCTACAAATATATAATTTATTTATTTCGGTTATTTTTCTTTAATCTAATATTTGATCTAATTATTAGAAAACTTATCAAATGTTTATTGAATTAATTCTCTTCTCAGATCTGGTGCCAACAGCGCATCATTATTATCAGAGCGCAAGGATAAAATTATCGTCATTGAAGAGAACTGAATTTTTTGACAAAATAAACATCTCTCTTACTTAATATCTCGGAATTTTATCCAAGATACTATTTTAAAAGTTTCATTCGCACGTACAATGTAAATAATCGTGAAAATTTTAAAACGAATAACATATGCGTGAATGTGTAATTATATATATAATTAACCCTTTTAATGTTAATCAAAATTTCTATATATATTCTAACAAACTATCCGCAGTAAGAGGGTTAAATAATAAACTTTAAAAATAGCGTAATTAATGTCAATTTAATGAGTTTTTTTTTCATAATATCAATCAATTTACTAATTTTTTAGTTTAAATTACTTATTATTCTTTTATATTAACTTTGAAGTACGTAACAATAATATACAAAAATATTAATAAATGATTTCAAATCAATCAAAATACTGAAATCAAATAAAAAACACTACATATACTGTATTGACAACATATTAAATTGATTCGTTTCGAACTAATTTCTATCCACGTACTTAAAAATTTATGAAAATTATACACAAAAACGAAAAAACCTATATAAGTCTCAACTAGAACGAACAAATGTTCAGTTTCTTCAATCAGTTGATTGTATTATAGTTAAATTGAATGACCATCGTTTCCTTCCTGAAATATTTTGTCCGGACATTGAACCGTCTATAAATAACAAACTAGCCGTCGTTCTATAAAAATATTAGAAAAAAATACCATATATACATATATACATATATATATATATATATATATATATATATATATATATATATACATACACACACACACACATACTTATATATAGATGTTTTTTCAAGAGTGATAGAACTTCACATTGAAATCAACTTAAATTTCCATCACGCTTAAAAAAACACCTACATTTTAATATGTAATGCATATTGATATTTGGTACAAGTTTTGTTTATTTTGAATTCGATTTAAATAGTTTGATAGGTTTTTTTCTTTTAATAGATTTTTGGTTTGTTCAAACCTCGTAATCTATTATATATTGTGTACACCAGAAGCACTCAATCATAATAAAATATGATAAAATATATTTTTAGAATCCAAATATTCACAACAACTGCTTTATGGATAAAAGGGAATAAATCTTGAAAAATATTAAAAATAACAAATGTTTTTATGAAACGTTATATGTATAATATTTTTACTTTCCTAATATATTTATAACATTTGCAGTGAATTCAGTAAAAGTATGCCAAATAAGAAAATAGTAAAACAATAATGCAAATGTTATTTAAAAATGAACTTTTTTCATTAACATAATGTAATTAAAATATAATGACATTTATTTCAAATAATGTGAGTAGTACCATTGTGGTTTAAAAAGTTAATAATGATGATACAAGTAAATGTACATATACCTTTATTTTTCAACATAATCTTTTTACAAAGGCACGATTTTTTTTTAAATATTTCAAAGAGCTTATTTTCTTAAAAGAGAGATGTTTGAAGTGAATTTATTGCAGCTTAAATAATAATCTACTTATGATTTGATGCAATGTACGGAAAAGCACAATATCAAGGGTTAATAAATAGCAGAGTTTTTCAAAGCGAAATAGATAATAATAAAAATAATACATATAATAATAATAAAACATAATTAATTGTGTATAAGAGACAACAAAGATTGTGGTTTTATGAAAAAAGTATTTCTTCTGTTATAAAAATTGATAAAATTCGGTTAAGTTTTGTAGATAATAGGGATTGAATTTTATGATGTTGTTATTGCTTATTATCGTTTAGAGTGCTATTAGTAAATCCCGACTTCATCACTAGTTACGATAGTGCGAAAATTCCCAAATCAATTTGACGTGATATCAAATCAGTGTACAGATTTTCTCCCCAGAAATTAATTATTAACACGTAAGTATTTTCGATTTCCAGCTAGTAGTGTAACTAGGGGAAGAGATAATGGAGGTAATTAACTTCCCTTCGATATAAATTCAATATACTTCAGGTAGTCTGGATGTTATGCAATTAATAGCTATGTTTTAAAAAACTATATATTAATATTAATCACTATAAGTAGAAATATTGAATAAATGAAGAATAGATAAGAAAAATCGACAACCAGAAATGTGTTAGATAAAGATAGATACAAATATATATAAATGTAATATATAAGGAAATATTTCTATATGTATAAACAAATAAAAAAATGACCTTACGAAAAGTCTACGTCTTTTCACATATTATTAATAATAAATAATTCATAAAGAATCCGTATAAGTTTTAAGAAAAAAAATCATTAAATTTTCGTGACACGATCTCTGTTAATATTTTTGTATGTATAATTCAGATTTTTGAATATCAAATTGGATAGGACACTTTAAGTCGCATCTGATTAAAGCACATTAACTTAACATGTGCCTCATCGAGTATTCCAGTCAGCTTCTCTTTATTTCCGATATTGTCTACGATATTTACATTAAACGTTAAACATACAGACGATTCATAAACAGGCACTTCTTCCAGCGTAAAGTAATAAGGTCACTGACGCTAAAGCTATTTGTCTATTCGGAAGGTCGGTTTCAGTTTCCGGTCGACTGGCCAGATAGTTTTTGTTTGTGTTTCTTATTTCAATATTTATCATTACATGCTATTAATTAATAAGTAAAACAGTTAATTTGATTTTAATGATTTCAAAGTAGAATTATAGGTGTATTATAAATGTAAAGATGATATACAACTATAATAACAGTAATAAAGTGCCGTACGTGAAATGTGTTTTTATGTGTTGTTTTAAAAGTGAGTTTGGTTTGAATCAATTTAAATAAAATTTAGATACTAATATATAAATTTTCATTTATAAATTAAAGAACTAAATAACAGATTGTAATATAGATAATATACCAATAATAAATTATCGCTATCTTAGGATTCAAAAATTGAATATTTTAAAATTTGTTACAATTTGATATTTTTTTACTAATTATCAATTATTTTTATAAAAAATCACAATGATTTAAATAAAAACAACATTTACTATTAAAAATCAATTATGAATTATTTTTACTTTTTTTGAAATTACAGAAAAATTAAAAAAAAATTATTTGTTGTTTTGGAACTGTGGCTGATTCACTTTATACAAATGAATTTTAACCTTAACACCACAATAATTTAAAGTGTTCAATAATCACTTATTAAGAAAGACTCTGACGATGATGGCGTCGCCATCGAAATGCATCAGCCGATATAATTATAAATTATAGAATTATAAATAACAAGTGAACAATAAGTGATTATTGAACACTTTAAATTATTGTGGTGTTGGGGTTAAAATTCATTTGTGTAAATTAAAAAAATTATTAAAACATATAATTTTGGAATAAATCTAGTAATTTATCGGGAGAAAATCATTCAACTGAAAATATGAAATTTCTTTAACACTACAACACCTTATTTTTCCTACTGTTTTGTTTCTATCACTATTTCTACTTTTTTTAAAAAAGAGTTTTTAACTATTGATGAATAACATCAATTTATTTTAACCATTACCAGTCAAAAATTTTAAATTTTTGGAAATGTACTCTTATTTTTCTGAAAATACCAAACTGATCTTTCTACGATAATAAGTTATTTTGGGACAAAGTAATCTGTCTGCCTAATGAATAACTTTTCAGTGAAGTAATAGGTACGCAATTTTTACAAAATAAAAAAAAACTGTAGATCACTTATTAAAATCATTTTTTTTACTATTTGTCTTCGTAACCATATTTTTTATTTAGTATTTTAATTCCATCTTTATTATCTTGTTAAAATTTTATCTCTTCAATAATTCAAACATTTATTTACACTGCAAACGTTTAAATTGCAGAGAATGACGTTATATGGTCATTAACGATTTTAATTATTTATATTTATTTACCTTTCACAAATGTTCGAGGTCTTTTGTTATTATTAAACGATAGATACTATTAATTTAAAAAGTTAAATGTTTTTTCCAAGACTGTATATATTATATATATATATATATATATATATATATATATATATATATATATATATATATATATATATATGCATAATGCATATATACATACATACATATGTTTATTATACAATAACTTTTTAAATATTACATAATAATACTCCTACAAAAAGATTCTAATGCAATACACCAACAGTGTAGGTGTTATTTACAGCAATAAATGAAATTTCATTACCTCAATGCTGTTTAACAATGTATATTCTGAAGACAGCACACATACCTGAAAAAATAAAAATGGAATCAATAAAAGAAGTATTTTACATGAAGAATTCGATTATTTAATTTATAATTTTGTTAATATTTTTAAGAATTAAAACTGTATATTTAGTATTTCTTTATTAACTTTAATTCAAAATGAATTAAAAATTTATATTATTTCAAACAATCTTCATTAAATTTTGTATTTTTTATAACAGATTCAATAAAAATACATAATTAATGTTAAGTAATAGATGTAATTTTGAGTTTCTTTCTGTAAAATAAACTTTGTACATAAAGTAAGTTGAATTCAATTTTTATTTTAATTATATATAATAATCACATTTATTATAATGCAAGCAAGTTAAGTGCACTTGAGATTTTTTTTAAGCATAAAAAAATATCAGTGTGTCAGTTATAATTTAGACTTGCATAAAATTTCTAGACGGGATGTGATAACCGTAAGATAATGTTAAATATAGTTCACAAAGTTTTATTTGAAAATATATCTTTTGAAGATGAAGCATAGTTTGACAGATACACTCAAGTAGAAAGTGATGTGTTAAAAATATTAATATTGATTTAGTCTCATCAAATATTTTTTAACAATAATTTGATTTTATTTTCATAAAATCAAATAATAATACTATTTAAAAAATTTACAGAATACTGTCGAGATTAAAAAAATACTTTTACTGTTTGAATCGATAATATGTTCAGAATAAAATTATTATCATTATTAGTTTAGAATCGTCGTAGTTAATTTATTTTGAATCATTTGCAATATTACTATTAAATTTTATGTATTCAATAATTACTTTTTCACTTTGTTCATTTCAATAGACATTTTTTTTGTTATCAGATTGTTATCTTTTATCATAATAGCATAGCCACTGAAATGTACAGATTAATTTGTGTGAAATTATATTATTAATGGCAAGTAAAACTTCGGCCATTATTGATAAGATTAAGATAAAGATTTTTTTTAATCACTAAAATTTCATGTTGGCATGGAAAATTTCATTATTATTAATAAAACGCTTAAATAATGCACAGATAAAAATATTTTTTTCTTGTTAATTTTCAGTATATGACGTAACTAAATATCAATCAATATATCATGATAGTTCACATAAAAAAGATAATCAAATAAATTGTCTGATAAAATGCTCTAAAATAATAAATATAAAAAAATATTTGAATTTACTTTCAGCAATTTCATAACAGTTGATAGATACAGACAAGTAAGTAATTTATTTAAAAGCAAATTTTTACATTATTGACTAAAGGTTCACGTGACTTTGCTGGAAAATTAATTTACCTAGTGTCCACTATTTTTTTAAAAAATGAAATAGACTTAAGCAATGAAAAATGAAAAGAATGTATTATTATTATTGCAACGTCGGCGACTACTGAACTTTTTTATTATCCATTCGAGTTTATTAGACTGAATTGCGTCAGGATTTGCACACACGACGCCTTTATCGTTTATAACGAATACGTGACAATAGGAAAACGCGACCGCTTCATCATCATCATCAGCACAAGATAAAACTGCACAGTCAGTACCACCATCTGACAATCCCTCAGCATGATCCCTATTTTTTTTTCTATCTATACGTTTTCATCGCATGCACACACACACATATATGAAAATCTATGCGTTTGTGCACACAATGGAATTAACCGTCGCGGTTTTGTGAGTATTTATATATATTACACGTTTTATTTTCACAAGCTTCGAATGTTTGGACTGTGGATTATCCAAATCTCTATATAATTTATTACCGGATTACTATGGCGGTTGATTGCTACACAGCTAATTTGTTTCCATCTCAATTACATGCATACAAAAAAATAACACGTACAGTTATTTTCTATACTAGTTTTATTATCAGATTATTGTTCATTTTGTTTCGTCAAATATGTTACATAATTTGATTTTAATTCTTTTACTTTACAATTTTCATCAGTTGTCTACATTTATATTAATATTTATATAAATACAATTTACATATCATTATTTTTTTCTTTTATACTCAAATTGTTTTTCATTTTTCTCTTTATACTCGTTAATTTGTGGAAGGTTTTTGAAAAGGTGAAGAGATTTGAGTATCTTAAGAAAAATTAGGACTATATTGATGGTAATATAGGGTACTATAGGAACATTCATATAGAGCAGATTTAGATCATACTAAGGAATATGTATTTTAAGATGGAGGGTTAAGTTACTGGACTTGCAAACTTTACTTGTAAAAAAAAATTTAGAACGTAAAAATTCTAAAACAAAACCTTGATTTTACAGTGGATAAAAACAGAAAAAAGAAAACCAGGAAGGCCAATGAATACATGGCAAACCTATATTTATAATACCATGAAAAAAAGAAAATTATAAACAAGTGATTAATACAACGAAAGGAAGAAATTCAAATAAATCATTTAATTTCAAAAATTTATATTTCTTTTCATTTCATGAAATTTGAAATTTATAAAATTCAGAATGTTAATAGGAGTTTTGTATACAAATATTTATTGTAGAATAACATTAACGATTTAATGAATGATGTAAAAAAAATATTTTTTTTACACCATACAATATAAAGAGTAATAAGTTCGTCTAACAAATTAATTTTAGATATTAAAAATTTAGTGGAAATCTCACAAACTGCACAGTGGAAAAATTGAAATTGTATTAAATAGTACTACATTTAATTATATCTTAGAAAAAAAAACCTGTAAAAATATGTTGATAACTGATAAAATGTACAATAATTCACAAGTAAAATTAAAGTTGTTTTTTTCACAATTCGATTGATATTGTGGTTAATTCATATTGTTATCGAAATAAGCTTCAGAGAATAAAGTGAACAATAAGTAATTTTTGAACACTTGATAAAATTCTCCAATATTGAAATATGTGACTGATTAGAGTAACTGTCTTTTTTCTGATATATATTGCAATTGCAAAACTATTACGAGAAAGTAAAAGTAATTAGTTTTCGTATTAATTATCCTTTTATTAATTTTTTAAAAGATATAAAATTTTATAATACCATTTTCAATTGAAGATGTAAACATTGTAAGCTGAATATTATATTTTAAGATTGTAAACTTATAAAATTCGAATTTTATCTGATAAATGTGAATAAAAAAGACAATTTATTCATACCAAAACGTTCACAGTACACATCCAAACATCTTCGTATATAATATCTTATCACAGCATTGGGAATGTTGAAACGATAAATCCCAACACATGTGAGTAGGTTTCAAGCAGTTTTACTTTCAAACTTTATGTATTCAATAAAAGTTATATTTTTATGGTGAATGTTGATTTAGTAAAAAGTATACTAATACATCAGATACGAAGAAACTGTCAATTTCATACAGTATATATTTTGTATTTTAATACAAATGAAATACAGACTTAGAAGTAATTCATTCAACATTTCCGCAATAAGTTAACAAACAAGTTTGTTGTAATAATTTAAATACATATGAAAGAAAAATACCATAATCTAATAAAGGCAGCCATTTATGCATAATGCTTTAGAATTATTATTATGATTTAATATTCAATTAAGAAGAATTTTTAATAAAAAGCGAAATGTAATATTAAGAGATTTTTAATCGAAAAAAGAATCACTGCGAGGAATTCATTTTTACACCAATGAATTACTCATCTCAATAATATAAATTTTTGCGTCAAATAATCGTTTATTGTTTACATTATTCGCTGATGTTAATTTTGATCGTCGTAATTATCAGAAAGCAAATAAAATGGGTAACAAATGACTCTTGAACACTAAAAAAATATTTTAGGTTAATAAGTAGGATAAGATGCTAAGTAATGATTCATTTGTATAAAAAAAAAATGATATATATATATAAACACAAATATTAGACTATTTATTTTAAATCCTGTTGGAGTATATTTCATATGTGGATAAAAACGATTTAACTGTACTGAATTTGTAAACACATTGATATTTCTCATTATTAATATTTATTTTTTTGTACTGTATGTTATATGCTTAATCGTTTGAATAACTGGCGTTTTAGGCATCGAGCAAAAGCGAGCACTGTGTATTATCGAGACCTTTAGGTGCTCAGAGAATTCGTTCACAGTACTATACGAGCTCAATCAATTAATAATAATGACTTGAAAATGATTTAGTAACTTGCATTGTTGGAATTATTTACTTCATAAATGTTTGTCGATTATAGATTTTATTATTTATGATAGATAAAAGTATTATGTTTATAATTTGTAAGTATGAAACGAGTTTTATATAATTTGAAAATAATCTTCGTAAGTGTTTTGTATATATAATTGTAGATCAGCTATATATAATGCTTTGTTTTTAAGTAATACACAGTTAAAGGGTTGAAATATATTTATTTTATTGTATATTAATTAATTTCATTTTATTACTTATTAATAAAATGTTATACGAATAATATTTCCATTTTAAAAAAAGTTTTTTTTTATACACTTTATGTCTCATTTTGTACATTTTTATCTTTTGAATTGCATATTTGATTAAAAATACTAATTAATGTTTTACAAAATGATGTATTGGCCGCGATTGTGAATATTACAGTTGCAATCTGCTGTAAAGTGGTGTTTTAAAGTTAGTATAGTTTTGTTCTAGACGAACTGTTTAATCTCTTGGTAACATTTTAAGCGTATTACAACTTCACTGTTTCCCCTAAACGTATTAAATTACCTGAAAACCATAGTCATTAGAAAGTGAAACTATATTTAACAGTTAGAATTACATAGACGAAATAGATGGTATAAAAACTGCAACAAAGATAGAGAAAGAAATATCTATTGCAAATATTACTGAAATTATATTAAATAAAATTACTTAAAATAATATATATATGAGATAGATATAATATAATCTTTTTAATATTTTTCATGTTGATTGTCAAGTAATAATTTTCCTAATATAAACAAAAATATTTTATAGGGAGGAGCGAGTTTAAAATTAAAAAGATATACAAATAATTAGATTTTCAAGTTATTTTATTCAATATTATTTTTTTAGAATTTAAAATTCGTAGAAGACCATTTACTTCATAATATCAAATAAATTTAAATCATTTGAGAATACGTTATTTTATATCAAAGCTTTGAAGTAATCTACATAAGATAAATAATTTGAATCCTTTAATATAATAAACAATCTTTTTAAAAAAACTCTCAATCTCGTATTTACTCCTTTTAATTATATTCGTATGAAATAACGTTTTGTATACTCTAACTTCTTAAATATCATTTAAATAAATGGTATAAACAACACAAAAACATGAAAAATTTCTTATCTTTTTTTTAAAAAAAAAATCGTTTCAAACATTTCATCAAAAGTACGTATATTTTACTAGAATATTTACACTGAAATTATAATTCATACGTATATTGAAGGACCAAACAATTAATCATGATTAAAAATTTAAATGTCTGAAAAAATGAGCGATTTCATACAATATGTACATATTTACATAACTGATTTTTTTTTAACACAATTAGTAATCGAATATTTCGAATCGTCAGCTGCGGAGAGGATTTTATCTCCAAAACATGTGTTATAATTGAAACACCCTCATTTTCATGATTAGTATGTAATGACGCATTGTATGATATTAATTGACCTTGAAATGACGCGGATAACCTCTTTTACGACAAATTATTTTATAATACTGTAGATTAATTTTTCAAATTATTACTTATTAATATATTCAATTTGTTCAAAATTCGCCATATAATGGAATTATGGATTACATGTAATATTGAAAATTATTATTTTGGGGACATAATTTTATGATAGCCAGATACAGCGACATTTGTAATATACTTAAAACTAAATTAAAATTTTCCCTTTGTTAGAAAAACGAATTATATTTTCCATTTATTTTGTTTTATGTAATAATAAAGTAACGTGGAAATTGTGAATCTATTTTTACAGTTGAAATATTCAACTTGCTATTTTTAAAACGAATGAATCACTTAATTCCTTGACATCCAGATTGTATAAAAATGTTAAATATTTTTTGTTCATTTTCTTTTTTAATAAATATTTCGATGTTTAGGTCGTCATTATCGGAACGCTATATTATATTTTTTTATTTATTAAGATATTATAATGAAAGGTATTTCAAAATGATCATCAATGAATAAAATAATTAAATGATTATTGAACACTTTGATAAAATCTTATGGTGTTAAATTTACATGTGTTAACGTGAACTTGCTTTAATAATGACCATTCATTAACAATATTTGTAATAAATTGTTAAAATAACCGATAGCTACAAATTCAGTTAACAGTTAGTATTCAAGTGGAAACACTGTACATTATTTATACATTAAAACTGTGCCTAAAATAATTATTAACATCATTTGTAAGTGTAAAAGGTCAGTTAAACAATTAGAATAAAGAATTTGTTAATGAATTTAATTTAATTTGAGTCCGGAGATAATCTTCAAGATTGATATAGATATTGACAGAAAGGAAATATTCTCGGGAAGAAGAAGAATATTAAGATTATACGAAGAAAAAAAACTAATTCAGTTTATATCAAATTATGCTGAAAAATTTTCAATTAATTGGCGAGTGCTATTTTTGTACTATTACACATTAACGTATACACAAATACAAATGAAAGAGAGAGAAAGGGAGACTTCCATCATTAAAAATGATTTCAATTGAAATCATAAAAGCACTCATAGATTAAATAACAGAATATTATTTAATATATGTCATATCAAATTTACAAAACGACAAAAAAAACCGTCTCTCGTGTCAAGTTTTAACTCGAGATAGACAGAATCAGAGCTTGAACGTAACATTTTTCGCATATACTATTCATACATGGTTGATGGCCGTTATATGAAACTTCAGAACACGTTTGAAATCTGTCACGCGTAAAACTGTATTATTAAAATTTATTACTAGTGGTTCGCATAATACTAGACCAAATATTTTCTACACAAACACATGTACGTTGTAGAATATTAGTATAGTTAGCAACATTATGTATTAATTAACTGTTGAAATATTTAACTTAATTAAAATCGCATGTGAACACGGGATGAATTTGTACAACTAAAATTGATAACATTTCATTATTTGTTCTTTTTTTAATTAATATAGCAATAATTTGATTAGCTTTCCCGTAAACAATAAATTTCAATTGTTCGTTCTTATTTTTAATTAAACATTAATATTCATTTATACGAGGTCGTTTGATAAGTATGGTAAAAAAGTAAGGAAAACTAAATTGAAAAATTTAATTAAATTAATTAACTAATTAAATTAAACAATAAATAAATTTACCATACTTATCAAACGACCCTCGTATGTATGAATTATATATATATAATTTCAATTTAGAAAAATGATGGAATAAAATTAACTATAATTAAAAATTGAAAAATATTTGAAATATTTTCCTTTAGTTAATTGAATATCGAGAAAGTAACACCAAATTAAGTCGATGTAATTAACCATGTCGTTAGAGGTGTAGAAAATATAATTAAAATGCAAATCATACCGACTACATATGCTACGTTATTTACTCATCTGATTGATATGAAATTTAAATTGACCGAATTAAATCTATCGATAGGAATTTGTAAGGTACATGAAACAGAATTAAAGATATAAATATACAAAACTGATTAAAAGAAAAAAAGTGTAAAATCTTACACATATGTACGTGGATATATTAAAGATACGTACTATTGTAAAATCGATGAGAATATTAGAGATATGACACATTATCGATGCAAAAAAATAATTATAAAAATATTGTTTGTGAAATTAGTTAAATAGAAATTAATTTTTAGGAAAGTACGAATGAAATATGAAACACGAATCTAGTTGATAAGATTTATAGAAATTAATAGTATTATTCATAGTTATTTCAACTGAAAACATACAAATTATCATATGAAATAACAAAAGCCGTATAAATTAAATAATATAAATTATCTGATTTTCCCGAAAATAAAATTTTAAGTGGTTTCAATGAAATTTAATTACTAGTAAAAACATTTCTAAATAAGAATAATGAAATTGATATGACAATGAATATCTCTTTGTACGATAATAATATTAGTGGGATACACTTAAGATATTTTTTATGAACATGATAATTTTGAGATATAATATGATTAATGCTCATATTAAATATTAAATACAATTTATAAAATTTAAATCTGAAAATATTACGATTTACAATTTGGATGTTTTTGAAAATCAATATTGTATAAAAATAAATATTAGACCATAACCGAAAAGCTGTATTCAAAAAACCTAAAAATACAGTGTATTCATTGTCCATTGCGTACTTTTTCAAGAATAATTTTACATAAGTTGATTCGAGAATTTTTATATAGTTTACTTTAAGTGAATGTAATGTATTATTTACTGTTTGTTTTCCATTATAACTACATATTACTAAATTAGATAAAGTTTTGTGTTCTGTTTTTGTAATGAAGAATAAATATTGAAGATTCAAGGTGGTGAAATTTCATTTTTTTCGTTGTTTTAAATTGGAGAGTGCTTTAAATTGTTTACGAGCATATTAGGGTGATGTGTGGAATTGTTAACGAATTTGGCGATGAGATGGATTATGAATTGTTTTAACTGACAAAAAAATAATTTTTTTAATTATAGTATATTTAAGTAGTAGTAAAGATGTTAGACGAAAAGTTTTTGAATTCTGTACTGTTCATAAGCGAATATAAATATTCATATAGATTTAAAAAAGCAAAGTATTTATTATATGCACAACTATTCAATTTGTATTGTAAATAATTATTTGTTAGATAAATGAATCACTTATCTCAATACTACAAAATTTTACTCTGATGATGATAATTTATCATTTAAATGCACATCAGAAAATAAAGTGAATAATAATGATTATTTAACACTATTATTCAATCTTGAGGTGCTGGGGGTGAGTAATTCATTTGTGCTAAAAACCATGAATTATTCACTTCATTAGATGACCTGCGTTTAAATGACCTTGTCATCATTATCAATGTTATATTATAAAATTACATCACATAATATTATAATAAATGAATTTTAAGCAAATTATAACAGATGATTGAACATTTTTATAAAATTTTGTGATTTTAGAGTGAGTGATTCATTTATATATATATATATATATATATATATATATATATATATATATATATATATATATATATATATATATATAAACACCGACCCACCTGGTTAACGAGGTCATTATGATCAAGTGCCAGTGAATGGATTCATTTAACGAGGATTTTGCTCAGCAGTGGGCTGATATAAGCTGATATAATGATATCATCTGTTTATGATTGTAAAAATAATATATATCTTTCATAAAAAATCAGAAGAAAATAATCCTTAAAAAATACAAAATTATTACATAATTTTTGTGAAATACTCTAGAGCATTCGATCAAATAAAAAGAAAAATGGAATACAAAATACTGATGTAAAACGAATAAATCACTTTTAAAATAGACTATTTATATACATGTACGTATAAAACTTACTTTATTTCACATTGTAATAAAAGTGAATCCATATCATTTCAAGCCCAATACCAATTTTATGATTGAAATATACAAACAAGTTAACTTATTTACTACAAATTAAATGTAAATCCAACACTCTTTTATGTAAGATAAAAGAGTATAAACGTCTATATGCATATCATCGGTATATAAATTTTTAGTAAACATATTTTTATGACTATTTTTCTGTGTGTGTTCTTAATGCCATTTGTATAGTTGCCAAGAGTTTTCGAACGTAAACCATTGTCCAAGTTATTGCTTCGAGCTTGTTCAATCAACAAGACCATCGAGAATGGAATGCGTCTACTGTTAAAAAAAAAACACGTGCTGAACAAAATATACGGGTAGTGTGAAGGCATGGCGCAAAAGTACCCGACGCGACATGAAAGGTAAACGGTCACATCGGGCAATGCATTCATGAAAGAATAAACGTTTTATGTTCCTCTATAATATTCCCCTAAAGATGCCATGGAATTTATTGGATTGGAGACCTTTCTAACATTGCTCGGTTACAAAAACGGTAATATAGTCGAGTAAAACAGAACAAAATAGTTCCAGAGATGATTGTATTAGAGTGCAATTTAAAATGAGTAAACAATGAAATACGACTGAAATATAAAATCTCATTTAACAATACACTTAAATTAACTAAATATCATAATTTTTATAGAGATTTAAAAACATTTCACAATTAGTACATTAAAAAATAATAACTAAATTTAATTTCTTGTTATGTAATTTTTAAAGCAACTCAATTAACTAAACATTAAAAAATAATAATTTATTATCTTTTTCCATAGTTTTTATAGATTGTAAAAAACGATATGTAATTTAATGAACATATTCATTTTTGAATATTCTTAATGGTCGATAAAAATTTATACGATTGAATCAAATGTTAGAAACACAAGATTTTACAAAATTGATAAATAATCACTTTTTTGGTAATGCCAATTTTAATGACTTGTTGTATATCTATCGATATGTATATTAACGAAAAAAGAGAACAGTGATTATTGAAATTTTGTATAAAATTTTGTGGTATTAATCTAGTAAATTTGAAATTAGCTATAATTCAGAAATCAATTATGTAATTGATAAAAAATAAGAAACTTAGGTTTAATATCATATTTAAATATGTTAAAATTAAAAATTAAAGTGTTTAAGAATATACAAATAGGATGAAATAAAAAAAAGGTGACATTAAATTTATGTATTCCTTACCCAAATGTCCAACGAAAATAAATAATCGTTCTCACCTGTAAAAGAAAAAAATAGTATTATAATTTTTTAAATGAGAATATATTTCAAAAAATAATTTCAATTATTCTAAAATATTTTCCTGTTTTTAGTTCTGTTAAGAAAACAAACTAACTATACTTGACTAAGTAATTGACCTAAGTAGTTGCAAACAGATTATTAATCCATCCTAAACTCAAAATCAATGAAATATTTAATAAAAATATAGATATTTTTATTAAATATTTCATATAAAAAGAGAGTCAATGATAACGACATGGCTAGTGAAAAACATATAAAGGATTACAATTGTAGAATTATGGATTAGTAAATAAAGTAAACAATAAATAAACAATAATTAGTAAATAAAGTAAACATATATTTTATAAACAAAATCTTGTGGTATTACAGTAAATAATTCGTTTAAGTAGAAGTGCATTAATTACAGACCTAAACGAAGAGTAACAAATTGTGAAAAAATGTTAATATTTAATAATTATTAAAATATATTAATATTTCTTCAGTGCTGCAGTTTTTTTTAAATAATTTATTTATAACAATTAAATATTGCTATTTAATAATTATAAATAAAATACTTGATTTAACTACAAGTATTTTTTACATATTTAAAAATTACAATACATAAAAAATAAAAAGAAACCTGTAAAACAATATAATACTATTTAACGTAAGACAATAAATTTAAATTAATGTATTATCTGAGAAAACAATCTTAATATTATTCCAAAAAAGATTTTAATATTTATATAAAATTCATGCTACAATTCATGCTTCTTTCTTTTAAGATGTGTTAATTTTCACATCTTCTACAGCTCAATGTCTGTAATTATAAATGATGTATTTTAAACGGATTTCCTTGTCTAAAGAACTAATCATGTGGTTAAAATCAGGCGATCTCGGAAACTGCTGAACTGATTAGTGTCTCCCTATTTATTTACCGGAACAATGCTCATTCACCCACATGCTGACGTGTCTGATAAAATAGGGGGCTGCTACATCTATTGTTAGCAGTAGCCACAACCTGCATTGCTTCAGACAAGTCTGTTTTAATAATTACATCTATTAGTTCATTACTACTAATTATTTAAAATTAATTGATGATGTTAGAGCTTAATGCATATTGTTACACAGAGTACATAGTATTTTTTCACAATTAATTTTACATTGTTTTATTTTCATTTACAATAAAACATTAAGCGAGAATATTTTTTGAACTTTTTTTAAATTAAATTTAAATCATTCTGAATACAACAAACATTGTTCACGGAAAGAGATTTGACAATAAAGCTGACGTTTTTCAAAGATAAATTTACTGATACCGTTTATATGGCGATATCATATAGGATGACAGGCTATCATGTGTTAAAAAATATCAACAGTTTATTGATAATATACGCTATTTTCGTAATGGGACCCATTTTAATCAACCAACAACATTTCACATAAAGACGCTAAATTGATTGATTTTTTCGAAAAAATAGTTAAATATGGAATAACGTATTTATAAAAGTCTATTTTTTTGGATTATATTACTATTTTGTAATTATATTACATAAACAATGAATTACTATAAATTATTACTACTGAAATATGAATAATAATAAAAATAATTTTATGTCAATTTACGATTAGTAATACTTTTTTGAAAAATTACATAATAAATAGCATTTTATTAAAAAAAATTTGATTACCTTCATTAGAAAACAAAGATTTTTTTAAATTATTTCCACTGTAATAACCACATGTAAAATATTATACTTTAAAAAGAAAATATTTTTTAAATTGTTTTTATTATAACTTATGAATATATAAAAAAACGTTTTAAAAACCCATGAATACAATAATTTCAAAAATTAAATTTCAATTTCATTGATATACTTCAATAAGCATTCAAAGGTGAGCAATATATAAAGATGAGAATAGAAATGAAGCGATATTAAAAAAAATACTTTTACGACTACTACAATCAAAACGCTATTTCAATTAAACAGTGAATGAACATATCTTTGAAAATTCCAATCTTCTATTCGAAATTCAATATTGATGGTAAATGAAAGTTCACATATTTCACCTCAACAGCCTTAATTGCATGTTAAAGGTGGCTAACAAGATAAGATATATTCATAGAGTGTGTGATATATATATATATAAATGCGTATATATATTTACATGTAGTGTGGATGTGCCTTAATGGAGAGTATATTATGTCTCGTTAGTGAATGTCATGTGTATATCATATTGATCCCAGTTCTGACGTTAAATTTGTGACATAACCAGGAAGCTTGCTCGTTTTCTCATACTAAACTAACCGAAACCTCTTATATTATTTGAAATATTATATATATATATATATATATATATATATATTAGCAACAAATTTTCCATGCAGACTATGTCGTTACATCGTAGAATAATCATTTATATCTTTCAAGACTGTCCTGTCTACTTCAACATACATTCTGAGAAGTTTTGTCTGTGTTATATACAAAGTAAATAAAATTTACATCAGCAGATGATTCGCTATAAACAAATTAATTCAGTAGTTTGGGTCTTTACTTTTGTTTATGTCACGCGATAAATGTTTCAATTACGTTTAACGTCCTGGAATAATGTACACTAAAATGAATAAGAGTATTCTCTAAAAACTTTAATTATTATTATACAATGCATAAAAACGACTTTCAGTGAGTAGGTACGGTTTTCTTCAAATGTTTAGAAGAGAAACTGGAATGTTTTTTTATGTACTGTATAATTAAAATTAAATTGTATCTCTATAAAAACAAGAATGCTAAGAATGCAATAATCAAAGTTATATTGGCACTGTAGTAAATTAACTTTTTCCAAAATCACCTTTCTACCCCACACGATTATATTAGTGTTAAATAATAACTTATTACATGATTATTTTAGATATCTAAAAGATTCTCTTGATATTAGAAAAAAACGAAATTTATGAAATGAACTGCAAATGTTATGGATAAATAATATACGATAGAATGAGATAAAAAGAAGAAAATAAAAAGAATATACAGAAGACATAATTTTTAATAAACACAAAATTTAAAATAACTATTCCTATACAAAGATGAATTTTAAAAAAACGTCAATGTACTAGGAAAGTATAAAAAGGCAGATTACAATGAAAATTTGATAAAAATTAAACGCCCTGAATAAAGATAATGACTTCATGAAATCGTCTTTTGTCAGATTTTTGGATTGTCTTAAGTAATGTATTTGTTTGTTTGTATGTATGTGTGTGTGTGTGTGTATGTAATAAAAAATATTTATAAAGATGTATAATTTTCAACAAAATATATTTTTCCACATTTTCCCAAAACGTTGAAAACGTATTATAAACGTGTTTAATCATTATACAGTTCTATTTTTGGATAATTCGCATTTGAGAAAAAGTGGACAGTAAATGGTATATAAAAAATTATGAAAAAGAATTCATTTAAGAAAAAAAATGAATTTGTAACAGTACTAAATTAATAGATAAAAATACATAAATAATACAAAATAATGTAAATAATTTTTATGTCTGGTTATATATATATCAACCATCCACCTATATACGTAATATTAAAAAACAGATACATCTGAATACATGCGATTAAATAAATATTTACAAATCATTAAAGATAATAAATATTCACATCAAACAAAGAAAATAAATTACAAAGTTTTAAAAAAACATACAAATAATTTGATTCACAGTAGAAATTTATGTGGAATCGTATATGATTTTTTAATATGCGTCTTTTTAAATTTCAATAACTGTTTTGCAAATTTGTAGGAGTATACATTCAAAAATTAATAAACACATTTTTTTACTGTGCAAAGCTAATATCAAAAACGGATCATTCGTTGAAAAAGTTAACTGGAGAATAAAAATAAAAATGAGTTAAATGTGAAGACATTCAAACATGATATTTTGTTTAAAAAGAACATATGTACTTAATGCCTATTTATTGGTACTTATGATAACGAAACATTATTGAATACCAATAATAAATCAGCAACATCAAACAATAAAGTACATAAGAATGTGATTTATTAATTACAAGATTAAAAAAAAACTAAAGAATAAATACAAGAAAAAACTACTTAAGTTATAATAATAATATTAAAATAAATAGAACATACTGTAAGAAGACGAACAAAACAATAGAAATAATATAAATTGAATGAACACAATGAAATGTAAGGAAAAGTGTTTATCGCTAAATAGTTTTAATATTGAACAATTTCTAGTAATAATATTTAGGTCCTTCTAAATCAACTATCAATTAATTTGAGAATAATGAAACATATCTACAACATATTCTAATATGAAATGGGTAGAAGTGAGTATGAAATGTGTGAAAAGTTTAAATATTTTTAAATAAATAAAAAATAATAATAGTTTACCATTCCATTAATGTGAACTTTAATATGAATTCTGTATTATTTAAAGCACAATCAGAAATAGATGGAGCTGATTGGATTAATCGCACTTTATCAATCAATCTAATAGGTCCGTATTGAGCGTTCTACGTCAGTGGATTGCATGACAGGCCATGCGGGAACAAACTGATTACAAAGGAAGATTAAATACGTCATCCTCTGATAAAATTTTAACAATCAACGCCCTCACGGTAACGTATTCAATCATACGGACATTACAAAACCTGAATTTCAAAATAACTACTAGTTGGTAGTAGACATAAATTCTAAAGTACTACAAGATCATAACAATGCCATGACCTTTTAAATACAAAAAAAGAACTAAATGCAGTTTTATAGAAAAAATATTTACCTAAAACTATATTTTTTATCGTAAGAGAGATATCAATGAAATAACGACTTAATAACTATTGATTCGTTTTCTATTATTATAATGAGAGAGAGAGAGAGAGAGAGAGAGAGAGAGAGAGAGAGAGAGAGAGAGAGAGAGAGATATGAAAATATGTTACATTGTGCACAAAGAAATATTACAATTAAGAATATTTCCAAGAAAAAAAAAGAGTAGTACCATTGGATGAAAACTAAAAATAATAAAAATGTATAACCTAAAAATTTTCAGTAGAAAAGTACTAAGTGAATTCTTTGGAAGTAGAGTAATAAAATGCTAGACAAAAAATATGATGAACTAATAAATGAATAAAAAAATGAAAATGTTACTTGTGAAATCATTGCGTTGACTGAAATAAAAATATGTGTTTTATGGTATTCAAACATGCAACAGAGTTAGAAGAAAACCACGCCATGTATGGAAATGAAATTTAGGACAACATGAATAGAAATTCAGGGGAAAATTAAAAAAAAGGGTTTCCTAAGAATTCCATTCTAAGGTAGAGTATTAAAAATAAATAAATAAATATATATATATATATATATATATATATATATATATATATAAATACACATACATACACATAAATTATCATTTACTGTACATATTATAATAGAATTACTAAGATTACTGATAGAGTGCAACGCTGCAGTTAACAAAACATTATATTTTCTTTTAACGATGTTATGTACACTCTAAGGGCTTCGTATTTCTTTCTGTCTACTGTTGTCAGTCGAGCAACAGATGTGAAAAATACATAAACATACACGAACCCACATTATAAATGCAATGTTGACCACAGGGATTAAATTACTTCTGATGTGTAAATGCCTCACATGCAATCCATATGTAACGAAGTGTAAACAGAAATACCATCTATTGTTAGTGAATTGTGTTGAACTATTTCTTAAATTTATTCGACATTTATTGCTTGTTATAATGACTAGTGTGAACCTTACGTTGACCTACAGAAAACAGGCATGCTATCATAAATCAATATATATATATATATATATATATATATATATATATATATATATATATATATATATATATATATATATATATATATGAAGTATATAAAAAAATCCACTATTTCACTATATTTAATGAAGGGAAAGATTTTTTTTAAAACTAATAGAATTCTTACATATGTTTGTTCAAAATAAATAAATATAATATATATATATATATATATATATATATATATATATATATATATATATATATAAGCATTAATTTGATACTAGCTAATTCAATTTTACAGAAATGATTTATTCATCCCAATATGAGATTTTATAATAGGATTGAATAATCAGTTATTATTAATTACTAATGTGTATTAGCCCTGTCGCAACGCAAGTTAATTTAATTTTGTAATATATTTCTCCAAAGATAATGGGACAGCCACTGAAATGCGTATTAACAATTAAAGTGAATAATAAATTATTACTGAATATATTTTAAATAATATGTTGTCAAACTGATGTAGTACGAAATCGAAAGAAATATTCATATTTTCGTAATTGAAATTTTATTTTTAATCGTTTTTATATTTTTTTAAATAATGATTAATTTACTTTTATGTACAAAATCAGTTTCGTAAAAGTTATCATTATTACTGTATTAATTGATTCAAAGAATAGTTAATCAAAAATGATTGTCATTTCGGTGTAACAGTTTGAATACCTATGATACAAACTAAATATAAATGACTGTTACTTGAATATTATTCTAACAATAAATTTATACTTTCTAGATTTTAATCAAATGACAATAATGTAAATACTTACAGTTTTTAATTTGTATTTTTCACTGCCATTAACAACTTAACAAATAAAACTCATTTCATTTCTATATAAACATTTATAAATTATACAATTAACATACATTCACATGAATATACAACATAATTAAAATGTAATCAAGTAACTGCTATTCTATCACAATGTGTTTATAATTATAAAACACATACATATGTACATACAAGCGCACGTGCACACACATACATTATATATATATATATATATATATATATATATATATATATATATATATATATATATATATACGAATAAACAGCTATTACTAAATAATCTAATTTGAGGCGTAACTAATCAGTCTTACCCTTTAAACGTCACTGATTTACGATAAAAATATCAAGTAAAATAATTATAAGAATTAGTAAATATTGCAATAGTTAGTTTATTACCATATATTATATACGCATAAATACATTTATATAAATAATGAAACAAATTATTTATTTTTATCTTATCGGGGTAGTTTCACTACATCCGAATTTTTTATACAATTTCCGTTATAATGTATTTTTTATATTTTTAAATATATATATATATATATATATATATATATATATATATATGTATGTGTGTGTGTGTGTGTAAAATTATTAATATAAAACAATAAAGAAATTTATTATCTGTTTTTAATGATATTGGACTTATGATACATTCGGATAATATAAAAAACTATAGTATCATTAAATTGTATACAAATACGAAGATAAATTTACACAGCTAATTTTCTTGCTATATTGCAGAAAGCACAGCTGTTACAGTAGACGTCAAAGGGTTTTATACATACTTTTTGCTATTACATTTCGTGTTTCATCGACGGCAACAAGACTTAAACAGGGAGAAATTCTGACATAAATACTAAAATAAAAAAAGATTTATTACACTTTACTCGACACTGTCATAATTGTATTTAATTATATTCGGTATTATTTGTATAAATAGACATACATTTCATTCGTAATTACATATTCATACCAAATTGTATGTCATTGTTAAAGTATTAATAATTAAATTTCAAAATAAAATTAATTGCTTTGAAGATTACTTCTTAAATCATTTGTAATAAATCTATACTTTCAAATATTCGTAACAGTTGTAGATTAAATTAATCGTTATTAACACTGATCTTGTCTTGTTAAAGGAGACAGTACTAAACTACTAAACCTTTCTAACAAACCATAAATCGAAAACAGTTGATCAAACTTTGTATAATATAATAGCAGATGGGTTTTCTGATATTAATTTACCTTGCTATCTCATAGTAAGTTAGTAGAACAGTATTATAAGTTACACTCGACAAAATATACATGTGTGTGTAAGTGTGTTTGAGTTTGAATATATATATATATATATATATATATATCATCTTCTTTTTATCTATGTTGGATGAGGGCCTTTCCAAAAACTTCCCACTTCAAATAATTTAAGTCTTCTCTTTTATTCCATTTCGATAATTTTTCTTATGTCTCTTTCGCTATATTTATTATAAAGTCATTTTTATTAAATTTTATAATATGTAAAAATATTATTATAATAAATTTTATAATATATAATTTCTTAATTTTTTTGTAAAATAAATATCGAATTTAAAAATATTTGTTGTTTCTTATCTTCACTTATAGGTCATTATTTATATATTTCACCATAATCATTTTCGTCCTTATACCAACTTTTAGTAGCTTCATACAAAATGTTGACTAGTTCATTTTTTATGAAAAATATCATATATTGTAAGTATTAAAAAACATTAATCGTTTATTTTTATGCCTATACTAATTTTTAGAGCACAGGCACATAAAATTGATTTTATTTCAATTTTAGAATAGTAACGTAATTTAATATTCGGTTATTGGTAATGATATATTATTGTTTCTCATGCCTTTTTCCTTCTTTGGAACAATTTTTATATTTTTTGAATAAGAATTATTTTAAAATTTATAAACGATTAATTTATTCATGATACGTATATGATAAAATAAAAATTTCTTAAAAGTGATTATAGCGAAAACGAAAATTTATTTTTTAAAAAAATACTAATAAACATAATTACCAAAGAATATTTTTGCTATTTCAAAACTGTCGTAATAAATTTGAATCATTCACACTTTGTAATCTTCTAATAATTATATACATATGAATAGTAACTTGTAGTTACTACTCTAGAATTAATTAATAAGTGTTATATATATATGTATATATATTGAAATTGATTGTATCTTTATTCAAAAATATTTAAATTAAATTATAAATAATTATGCGTCTTACCTAATACAAATGTACTTTTTATACTGGGGTGTGAATTATTGTATTATTTGAGTTTTTCAATTATACACTGATAATATTTAGTAATGTTTGTTTAGTAATATATGTTGATGTATATTCATTGTCAAAGTTGCTGGTGTGATAGACAATGAAAATAGGAAGGAAAGAATGTTGAGTAGTTAGTTTTCTTATTATTATTATACTATTTATATTTTAATATATTTCTTTAGTTTCGAACTTTATTTTTAATTTTCTATATCAATTCTGCCGTAAATTACTTGTAAATATTTTTTTGCATATATGAAATTATTCATATTTAATTTTATTCATATGATCTTTTATAATGTTTATTTTTGTTTTATTTATTACATTTCAAATTTTGAATACATTCCCAAATTGAATACCAAATGAAAAAAGTGAAAGTATTATTTGGAAATTGGATAATTTACGAAATTAACGAGGACATGGAAAGATAGTATAAGAACTGCTACATAAACTGAAAAACGAATAATTTTATACTGAAATAGTCTCTTTTAAACTAACTGTATACACATATGTGTAGTTATTAGAATCAAATATCAAACATTTTGCAATAATGCATATTTTTTAAAAAAAATAAATAAGTTAATTTGAAAAGTTGTATTACTTTATCAACGAATTAAAATATTTTTAACAGGCTATTTAAGATATGCCATAAATACTGATATTTTTTTCAAACTACAATTGAAAATCCGAAAAAAATCTTCTCATTTAAAGGGCCAAAGCATGTGTTTATATTTATTTTAAAACATGTGTATAATTGAAAAAGCATTTTAAACATGAAATAGTTGACAGTACTTTTCAAGAAAACGTTAAAGTTTCTTCAACATATTATTCTTATTGTTTGTCTAGAAACAATTAAAACGAAAGATCCATAATTATGTATGCATTTAAAAATACATTTTAAAAATATAGTAGACGATGTTCTTTTAGAGGAAGTGTTAAAAATCCTTATGTACATATGCATATGTACATACATACATACATTAACACATATTTAATCGATCACGTG
Organism: Neoneuromus ignobilis; assembly: GCA_029203775.1. Lineage (NCBI taxonomy): Eukaryota > Metazoa > Arthropoda > Insecta > Megaloptera > Corydalidae > Neoneuromus > Neoneuromus ignobilis. The sequence continues at coordinate 36,574,676 of CP092089.1, read as the reverse complement.
CACCGATTCTAAAATCGGTCAGTCGACAAACGCTCGAGCTGCTTGCAGAGAGCGTCGCAGCTGTGGCGAGACGGTGTCAACAAACTGTAGCAGCCTTCAATTGGCGAAACAACGTATTAAACGGCGGGCGGACAACATCTAGCTATATAGAATGTATGCTGTCTGGCTGGCATTTACGACACTATAGGTATACAACTACCGCCTCTCCCACACAGATAAAAAAGAAACACTACACCGTGCACAACACAACATATTCCCAGAGGTTCTAGAACATTGGCTACGAATATAAACATAATCCTCGGTCGAATGAAGATTTAACGCTCGTGGAAATAATTCGAACAGTTTTCACGCTTGAACATATTTTCACTTCCAGACACAACCGAGATACATACAAACATATCATACATACAAACATATCTATATCTATATCTATATATCTATCTATATATATATATATATATATATATATATATATATATATGTTAATACACACTCTTAACTAGTTCAATTTTCAATGACTAACGTTATTAATACAAATTAATGAGAAAAGGAAATCAATCATTATTAAAATATATAAACACTTATTATGTATTCTTTTAACTGTATGTAGTGTATATAGGCAAATATCAGAAAAAAAGAATTATATATATATATATTGCCAAAAATTCAAATATTTTATCGAAAATATGTCTCTTATGCATCAATATAACGATGCACACAACACAACTTAACGGATTATTTAAATTTTAAAACTATATTATCTTAATACTTGATCTTGAATTTTATAAAAATGTTCAATAATTACTTATTATTCACTTTATTCACACAAATGCATATCAATGGCCATACTATCACCGTTAGAATGATATAAAATATTAGATTTCATAACGATCTGATTTTTTGTACCTGAAAAGTTAACCTACGAAAAAAGCTGATATGGCTCTGGGTAATTATGTAAGATATAATTTGACTAAAATACACTGTTCCTGGGAAAAATCCCAAAACCCGTGTTTTTTGACTTGAATTTTGAGGACGTTAAAAGTTGTAGGTTTAATGTCTGTTATTTTTAGCCAGGAAAAAATTCAAAAAACTCAGCATGTTTTCGATGACTGCTGAAATACACATTGTGTATGAAGTGAACAATAAATTATTATTAAATATTTTTATAATATTTATGATCTTAGTGTAAGTGATTCATTTATGTTCAAGTGAATTTCTCATAGTACTAAAAATAGTACATATTAACTTTAATTTTATTAATGTAAATACATACAGTGTAAATAGGTACATACAATGAAAAATATTAAATAAAAATTAAGCTATTTTAGAAATGTTACTATCAAAAATTAACGATTAATGCACTATAATATCATAAAAAAGGTCAGTCAACTGTAATTAGAACAAAGCGCCAATTAAAAAATATTAACTCTTTGCATCATAATCAAGAAATAAAAAAGTTCTTTCAACACTGCAGAATATGTCATTTAGAATAAAAATGAAAAAAGGAATGTATATAACATATTAGTTTTATATATATTGTATAATTATTGACTTATGTTGTTTTAAAGTTAACAAGCAAAAATCCTTCAGTCTAATAATTTACATATATTTTCTCTGTACTATATATATATATATATATATAGAGAGAGAGAGAGAGAGAGAGAGAGAGAAAATCATCCAAATGTGACGTCTAGATTTGTGTTTTATTAAAACAACAAAAACAAAAGAAACTATACACGTTTCCCTACACACCACTCTACACAGGTTTTTTTAACCATTGTTACTACCCGAAATTTTCCACATTGATTACTACCCGGGTACACGTGTACCCTATTGCAAAATGTCATTATTATGGCCCTAAATTCGTATATCTGGCGGCGTCTATTATGTAAATATGGTTGATTTGTGATGTGGAAAACTTCTATCCTCTCACTGGTCAAATTAATACCGGACAATCAGTATCGGGTAGAGAACAGATTTAGGAGAGCGAGTTGTAAAAGAGTTGGTAGCTCCGTTCAAAGGATCAGGTCGAAATATTACCATGGATATTTTTTTACAACTCTCTCGTTAGCACGACATTTACTATCATGAAAGTTGACAGTTGTTGGGATATTGAAATGTAAAAAAAAAATATTCCTGCAGAAATGACATATACAAAATCTCGAAGAATAAATTCTTCATTATTTGGCTATAACGACAACGTGACAATATGTTCATATGTGCCAAAAAAATAAAATAAAACCGTCATAGTTTTGTCATCGATGCATCACGACGACGCAATGACTGAATCCAAAAATAAACCCGACATAATCCATTTTTATAACAAAACAAAATCTGCTGTAGATATTATGGACAAATTAGTAGGACGCTATAATGTGAGAAGGCGTAAACAGGTGGTCACTTGCACTGTTCTTTAATATCGTTGATATTGCAGCTCTTGCTGCATATATTATTTATTTCGAAAATAACTGTATGTTCAAGAAAAAGACAAATCAGCGCCGAGTATTTTTGAGACAATTAGGACAAGAGCTTTGTCTTCCAATCGTTCAAGACCGTTCCCTCAATGTACAAATTACAAGAAACTTGTCCTGCGTCGATTGCTTCTACATCTACTACTATTCCAGCTCAACGTTATACATGTGGTCATAAAATCGTCGTTGGTTTTTGCTGCATTTGTCATGCAGCACTGCATAAACGGAGAAAAAAGACTCGCAAATCATGTGTACAATGCCAGAAACCTATTTGTGATGACATTCTTCGACGTATTCAGTTTATAAAAATTGTCTATCACCTTCCGAAAAATGACATTTTTCGGCTTATTATTATTATTTTTTTTTTTGAAGATACAATAAAGTCCTATAATTGAAACGTAGTATTTATTTATTTAATTTATTCCTGCCTTTTACAAAATACTTATGGGTACACGTGTATCCGGGTAGTAATTAGAGGGGTATATCAGTTAAATGTCATTTGAATTAATATTTATTTAATAAAAAAAATATAAATACTTAAATCTTCTTGAAATTCCACAAATAATGGGGATCTGACTGGGAAAAACGATCCTTCCCATCGAAATTTATTGGCTTCAACGCAAAGGCGAAATTGGGTATATGTGTACCTGGGTAGTAACATAACGGTTAAATAAAAAACAAATCTAGGTGTCACATTTAGATGGCCCTATATATAAGCCGCATAAGAAATCAATATTTTCTTCTAATGCATGCACATTTTGAAATAATATTCATGTACGTATTGACTTAAGAACTAATTTTTTTTAAAAAAACATTGTATATCTTCCCACTGTTTCTTCATATCAAAACTACCAATTGTAGTTGAAGTTCAACTTTTTATAATTTATTTTACAATCGTCGTTCAGTTGCAGAGTATGCATATTATAAAATTATATCAACTATGTGTAACAACCATAATATGTAACATCTTTATTGTGCACGTTTATTTCAGTCGCACTCATCTACTTTTATTACCATTTCACTGTTGGATTGCAACAGCATTTATTTATATATATATTGTTCAGGGTTCATACAACTGTATGTGCATTATACAATTAAACATATTTTGCAAAGTATCGCGTCTGCACCGGATACTTCAATTGAAATCTATAAATCGTGAAGAGCGGCAATCTGCGACAAACTAGTGAATCACTTTAGATTGAGACGTGATGTTGAATAAAGTTATTATCTCTGAACTGTTTGTTTCAATTGTTCCCACATATAATGTTTATTAGTTTATTTTGGGTTTCACGCAAAGGAAATACGTGTAAATTCACTAGATGATGCACTATCTCATGTTTTAAAGGTTATCAGTTCATATCTGTTTAATGTAATAAGAAAAAATATTATCTTCTATTAATCAATAACAATATGCATATGTTAGAAAAATTTACAAACATACACACTCACATATAATGTAATAAACATATATGTATATTCATACAAATCGAAAAAAAGTATTGGTACAATTAGGATTTTCCTAATAAATATTATTCAATCCGTTAAATAGAAATATTTCACAAATATTTTATTTTATACAGATATTCCGTATTTAGTAATGTAAAAAATAACAATTATTAGAAATAAATATTACTAAACGAGTATTGCCCAAATTTGTATTTATTTTAGCTTAATAAGCAAAATATTTAGGAAATAAAATTAAGTTATTTCATTAAAAAATGTATAAAATATTAATTTATTTATATGTATTTAAAAACAACTATATAATAAAGTGTTAACCATTTATTACAAAATATTTTTAACTACAATTTATTATTGTTAAAAAAATATTTTTATCCACCTATATAAAAAGTAGAGTTTTATATATATATATATATATATATATATATGAGTATATACACACACACACTCAACTCGTATAGAGAAATAAAAGGTTTGTACGCACGCACATTTACCGTTTTCTGACGCAAGTTCCGCAAATTGATGACATCCGTCAATTAACTAAATTGTCGTTTGTTGTAGTAATGATTTATTTGTGGATTTTGTATTTATCTCAAAAAGTTTTTTTTATTATTATATATACATATGTACGTCGACATCCACAATAACACACCACTTTCATTATATTAAACAATAATTAATCAAAATCATATGATTTATTTGTAACATTTTATCAGATATATTTTTCAGGTAAAATGATAATTTAATAAAAAATGTTGATAAAATAAATCAATCAGAAGAATAAAGACATTTTGTACATGCAATTTCATTATTTGTTTAATTATTATTTGTGAGAATAATAATGATAATATAACACATAAGATAGATATTTTAACTAAATGAGAGAGAACAACTTCGCTAGTATTTTATACAACAAATGATGGGAAAATAACAATTCTGTATTGTTTTACCTTGTTTAAATGAACTGTTCTCTAAACACTGTTTTAAAAATAATTTCTAATGACCTTTATTATTGCAATTGCAGTACGAAGTCAATTGCACACGTATTTATATAGATGTACATACATACATTTTATATATATATATAAACAGACCGGTGATGTGGTCATAAGTATGTGTCATATTAGAGAAGGCGGGACTCTTTAACCTTAATGAAGGCAACCTGCTTAAGGATGTAAACCCTGAATAACAAATCGTTACCAAACCGTTTGGTCATTGTGGTATGTCCAAGTACCCAATGAATGGTAACATTTATGAGGCTTTTACACGGCAATGGGCTTATATGATGGTGATATATATATATATATATATATATATATATATATATATATATATATATATATATATATATATAGTTATATAATATTATATATATAAGGAAATCAAATTTTGAATAATATATGTTCGAAAACAAATTAATAACAGAGATAAATCATAGAACAACAAAAAAACACAAAACAAGAAAATTATAAAAAGTATCAGTGCGCTATAGACAAGAAAGAGCAAGGTTTTTATAAATAATATCTAGCAAATATATTGATCTCAGGTATACAATAATTTCCAGTGATTTGAAAAGAAATACAGAACAATCGGCTATGATATAAGCAATGCTATTGTATGTTGATGAATTGAACACTGACATAAAAAAAACTAATTCAATTTCACTACAGCAGATTAATATATATATAAATAAATAGAATAATAAACAGTCTGTTTTTGATATTTTTAATATATTTTTTTATACACAGAGATAACAACTTTTTATTATAATGACAAATCAACATTTAGAATTTTTGAGAAACAAAAGATTCATATTTTGGAACATTGAGTTAACTAATAGATAATTAATTCTAAACTATTTAATGAATACAATACACCATATCCCCTTATAAGTATTTGATTATATTATGTGATTGTAAAAGCTCAGTTCAATTTTCAACATACATATAAATCAAATTTAAATGTTACTTATTATAACTTGCTTGAATACAAATGAATTACAATACTAACTATTAAACACGAGCTCAAACAATTTACATTTTTTTATGTTATATAAGTTTAAGCAACAACACAAGCGATTTGTTAAATATATTAAAGAAAAAGCATTATTGTTACAATTCCAATGGTGGTTCAAAATAACATTATTTTAGACTAATTTTGATTTACCCAAAAATAATCAATCTGGCCATCATAATAATAATAATATTCTAAATTTACTGGAAAAAAATCTTGGATATTGATTGAGGATATTTCCAATGAACTATATGACAAAATAAAATGATATTTTGGTATGTTAAATAGCTTGGACTAACATTTTGAAAGTTTCACAAAATATAAGTAATATAATATTAAAATCATATATTATACAGAATTCAGAGAAAAAATATTCAATGGGAAAAAAATTCTGAAGAGTCAAACTATTGGATTTCTAACATGTTCTAAAATTTAGTATTGGTTTCTGAGGGATATAAGAGTTAAAAATAACATTTTTTTAAACAAAAATTATTTTGTATTACAAATTTATTAAAATACTTTTGTAAAATAAATCATTCGTTCCAATATCATAAGGTTTTATAACAGTTCAATAATTATTCATTGTTTATTTCAATAGCTAATACCCATTTTGACACTTATACTATCAATATCGAAAGTATAGAATTTCGTAGTTAATAAAATATCTTATAAAGCGATAATCAGATTTCGTTTCCAAATATATGTTATATTATGTAAAATTGTGATTTAAATTGTACTATATATTTTGTTTAACATGTTTACTTTTTAAATTCAAATTAAGAAATTATAGACATTCACATATATTGTAGTACATAAATGATTAATAAATAAATTTACATTAAAAATATTTCAAATGTGAAAAGATAATAAATTCAATACAAACATTTAACAATTAACTTATAATCCGTCATTTTCTGGAATTATGTCAATATATGTAAACTCGTTATCAATCATTTTTTTTAAAAAAAAATCTTGATATGGTTTAAAACTCAAACAACTAGGATAACAATCAAAAGTGAAAATGAATAATCACAGCCATGAATAATATCGAGTATTTGACGAAATATCTACAATTTAAAATATATTACCTTCTAATAGTACAAAAATTCAAAATTTATTGCTATGCCGAGTTTATTCACTCTTAATATTATATATATAATTACACAATAATTTATTATAAGAAATTTAAATACGAAATATTTAAAAAAAACAATAAGAACTTTTGATCATTTTTAATTTATTATTAAGTTAAAAATTCATTTGAAAATATTAACAATGTAAAGCAAAAATAGAAAAATCTGTTTTGTCTGGGCGAGATTTGATCGTGACTTGTATGTTTCGCAAACTGCGCTATCCTATTTAAACTATGTAATCACTGCAACTCTTCTATTTATAAAGAAATAAGACCTGACTGTTAGCAAGTCACAGAATTAGATTAAAGTGTTATTATATCAAATGTTCAAATATTGTTTGCTGTTCAAATACATTTTTTTTTTAAAGTTTACTATTTAGAAATAATATGACAACATATTTCATCATTAAAACAATAATATGACATTAAATTAATCGACTAGACACAATACTGAGACTGTAAAAACAAATTTGATGGACCTTTTTGCATAATTTCAAATCATGCATATGTTAATAACCTGAATACGTTTATTTTTTTAAATGGTGCAAAATCCATACAGCAATTATCACTAATGTTAAGTAATCATTGACAATGGCTGAAAAATTATTTTTTGTTCACAGTAAAATGGAAAAGTAGTTATTATTAATTTAAATATAATTTTCATTTAAATAAATAAGTCATTAAGATAAAATGTCAGAAAGTAGTTAAACATTTTTCTCATAATTCAAATAAATGCATAGTTTCATGTTAATAAAAAGCATAAAAATAAGTGTATGAGAAAAATACACAAAATAAAAATTACTCTAACATTGTGTTTATGTCTAAGTTTGTGCACGCAACCTTGCCTAATTACATTAAAATGATGAATGAATAACAAACTGGCTTCGATTAGAGTATTTTCAATTTCTGAAGTTAATTGGTATATATTATACATGGATTCTTTTGCTTATGAATATTAATTATTATTTAAATCTTTTTGTAAATTGATTTTAGTTTTTAACATACTTTCTATTTTTTTTTTAATATACACTGTTTCCAAGAAAAACTCTTGCATTTTCATACACTATTTTAAAAATATTTATTTTTAATAAAAAAAGATATAATTTAATTAAAAAACTAACTAGTTTACGTCATATTAACAAATATAAAATAACTTCAAAAATTTATTACTTGTATGCAAATTTGAAGGATAAATTTATACTCGAAAATGTACCAAATTATATCGAAATAAACACAGGATTGCCTAATATCAGAGTTTTATTTTAAAATAAATTGTTAATATAGTTAATATTTCTTATTATTATTTAAAATATAATATGGATAAATTTCATTTCTCTTATTAAAATAATGTACACGAGTATGAACAAATGAATTATAATTTGTCAAGAAAAAATGTATTTAAAAATATTTTAATTGTCATTTTACAAATATTTAAAACAAGGATGTAGTAAAATAAAAAAAAAGTAATATTTATATCATCATATAGTTATTATTTTTTTAATAAAAACAATCATTTAAATTAATTACTCATACCATAATTAAATGATGGATTGTTGTTTAAATTGTTACTGAACTTATGTAAAAAATAACCAGATTGAATGAATATTTTTTTATTTCCAAAGATATACAATAATTTTGGTATTTGATTTTAAACAAACTAAATTTGCAAAAATAATAAAATTATTTCTTCTCTTAAAAATTATATTGGTTAATTGTATTATAATACTTTCTTAAATTGAAAATACATTCACACAGGCCCACCCCAAGGGGATCAGCCGCCCGTGTGCGAAAATATTTCTACCGCCCCCATTCCCAAATTGCACTTTTTCCATGGCAGACTATTGAATGATATTTATTACCTTCAAGGGAATGGATAATCGAAATTTTCAGAGAAATGTGTCGGAAATACAATGATAGTATGTGTTTGTATTCGAAAATGGTCTCTCAATAATATGTAGTTAAACGCTATAATCAAGTAATGACGAGCAGGTCAAAATATTACATAAGGGCTGATGTGGCTAGACAAATTTTAAGAATGTGTTGTGTCACATATCTAAAAATTAAAAATAACTGAGTGTTTTTCTTGGAATCGGCCGCCCCTAAAGTTCAGCCGTCATATTGAAAGGGCGGGCCTGCACATACACATATATAAATACAAATAAGTATGGAAAAATACATGTTGAGAATAAAAAGTTAAGAGAGGATGAGAAACAAGTGAATTTGAAAAAAAAACAATGTGATGGACTTTACAACAAGAGTCAAATAGAAAAGTCAAATAGAAGAATGGAAGAGAAAGACATTGAATCGCTGGAAGAGAAAAGTTTTGAGAGAGGTTTTTATCAAAAAAAGATGCTAATAATGTCAAGATTGTAAGTGAATAAAGAAAATTGAACAAGAATGAAAAAAACTGCCTTGAAATGAATGTAATCTAAAATGAGACCAGTTTAAAATCAATATAAATACAGAAAGTATTT